>VDFB02281492.1:570744520-571344520 GCA_007258455.2 Sequoia sempervirens | reverse complement strand
TACTATGGGGAGATTTCTCTCTTGTAGCCAAGCTAGCATCCATCTGATTCTTGTTATCACTTGTAGTAGCTTATGCCTTGGAAGTCAAGGAAATAGATGTGAAGAAAAATTTCATTCATGGTGACTTGGTGGAGGAAATCTATATGTCACAACCATAGCATTCCATTGAGAAGGGTAAAGAGAACCTGCTATGCAAGTTGAAGAAATATTTGTATGGTTTGAAGCAATCTTCTATAATGTGGTACTAAAATTTTGACACCTATGTGTTGTATTTGGGATTTTTAAGGTCCAAATTTTACCATTGTGTAGAATTAAAAGACTAATAATGGTCACATTCTCACCATTTTCCTATATGTGTATGATATATTTATTAGGAATGGTAAGAGTATGATTTCAAATTTGAAGTTTTAGTTGTCAACATAGTTTGAGATGAAGGATCTAGATGAAGTGAGGTATATTCTAGGGATGGAGATCAAAAGAGATAGAGTGAACCAAAAGCTTTGGTTAATCTAGATAAATTATGGGACTTCTACATGCTAGAAAGATTCATTATGAAAGTTTGCAAATAGTTAGTTGTTCCTGTAATGCAAGGGACAAATATTTATGTCGAGGACTATTCAAAATATCTTACTGAGATGGAGGATATGACCAAGGTACCTTATGAAAGTGTTGTTGGTAGCTTGATAAATGCTAGTCTATACAAGGCTAGAAATTACCCAAGCGGTGGGAGTCCTTAGTCAGTTTATGGCTAATTTAGGATGGGTGCAGTAGGATGTGGTAAAGAGTGTTTAGGTACTTGCAGGGTACTTCTGAGTATTCCCTATGTTTTCATGGTTATTGTATTAGACCTCAAAATTTAGTGAGAATTTATAGATATGTGAATTTGTATTGGGTAGGTGATATTGACAACAAAATATCTACCAATGGACATGTTTTCATGATATTTGGTGGTGCTATAAGTTGGATGATTAAGTGGTAGGATGTAGTCACTTTGTCCACTACAAAAGTAGAGTACATGGTAGCTAGTCATTCTTGTAAAGAATATATTTTTCTTAAGAGGTTTTGTTCGAATATTGGTTTTGATGCAGGATATATTACTATCTATTATGATAGCCAAAGTGTCATTTGTTTAGCAATGAATCCTACTTTCCATGCCAAAACAAAGTACATTGATGTGTTTATTCACTTTGTTCATGATATGGTGGAAGATGGAAAGGTGAACTAGGAAAAGGTTGACACTTCAAGCTGAATGTTGCTAATGCATTGAAAAAGTCAATGGACACAAAGAAGTTCATATGATGTGCCAATTCTATGGGCCTTGTGGCCTAAGTGTGATATAATGACTTTTGTAAGGTCTTCGACAAGTGGGAGAATTTTGGGATTAAGGTGTCTCAACCTTAGTGATTCCCATGTTGAAATAATTAATCTATTTTCCCCTATGTTGCTGATTCAATTTATTAAATGCAAAAATATAAGTTTCCAAATTTCTAATACATTTTTTGGGACCAAGGAAGAGTTGGATTTCTATATGCAAGGTGCAAAGGATGAGAATGTGAACTTGTCACATGGGTTCTTATTTGTGAAGAGGAAAATGTTTATACCTCTAAAATGTGCACCATGTTGACATATGTGGCATTCTATTTTGCAAGATATCATTTGGCGAATCCTACTTGTGAGCATATTCCTTCCTTAAAAAATTGGAAGCATTGGAGAGTGACACTTGTCACCTAGGAACTTATTCTAGCATCTTCATTGTGAAAAATTCAAGGAGTTTTTCCATGATGTCACATGGCATTGGTTTGACTTGTTGATTGATTCTTGAAGAGGAAAGTCGCTAAACGGGGATTGAGCTGTCATTGGGACTGACTAGGAGTTAAAGATGAGTACAAATTTGGTAGTTGACTTGATTTTCTCTATGGGATGCCTTACATGTGAGGTTACTTTATTTTTGGGAGTTTCATGCCTTGCATGTTGTTGCATGTTCTTGTATGCTTAGTTGGTTTCTTTTAAGGTCACTTGGAACTCATGCATGTTATCGGTTTCAATTTGCATGCATGTAAAGATTCTAGGAATGACACATGGTGATCTTGGGAACCCATGTATGAGCAATATAAATATGTTAATTCCTTAGTGCATTGTGTTAGGTCTCAAAAAAATAGGTTTTTAGACCATAAGAGGGTGCCAATCTCTTAATACATATTTGGCCAATGAACAAGGCAATTATGATTGATCACCTCCTACTCTTTAGGCTCTGCTAGACCTAGGTGGGTGTGCCTGAGTGATAAGGTAGATTTGAAGGCTTGAGAATGATATCTAACTTAAAAAATCTACTCACAATGGCATATGGGGGTGAAGTAGATGCAAGATTTGATGACTACTTCTTATTGAGAGTGTTTGAATAATCAAGAGTGTGAATTGAATTTATATAAAATGTTTTAAAATGACCAGTACCTAATCTACAGGGTGAATGGAGTGAATGGATGAATGGAAATTATGGAGGTAGATTTGTACGATTGGTAGGCCTATAATTCAGCTTAACTTTAACTATTGGGCACTTTTAAATGTTTGCACATTCTACAAACATGCATGTTTGTTTCCTACAATGCTCTTCTTTATAAATCCCAGTGTTATTCCTTCAAATTATTGTGATTCCATAAAAGGATTTTTAATTCTTAGCTTAAAGGAAACCAATTAGATTTATTATCTTAAAAGGATTTTTAATCCCAAAAGGAACCAATTAAAATGAATTAACTGAAAGGACTTTTAATTCTCTCTCATCATAACCCAATCAAAACAATCACATAGCAATAGCAAATGTGTCCTGAAAAATTCTATAAAGTTGAATAACTTAAAAGAACCACTTTGGAGACAACACAACAACATATAAGCATGAAATTCAACACAACAATTGAACACTAAATATAGGTCACCAATTAAGCATAGTATTCTCCATTATATTGCTTCAAAATGATGTTACATTAATAGTAGAAGTCTTTTGATATGAGATGGATGAATGGATTATGCTATATGAATATAACTTACTACTACTGGCGGTGATAATGTTGTGATGATGATTAAAATTGGGCCTTGGTTTCCCTTTTTATACAGGAAGCAACAAGCTTCGAGTCCATTCGCAAAATATATGTCTTTTCATAACTATAACTAATTGTAATATTTAAACATACAAATATTAACTTAAGAAACTACAACAGATAAAACACTCACTTTGTTATTCAACGTAGAGAACCTGTGACCTCTTAGGATTTGGAAAAGTTCTCCTTTCCATGATGAAGTGCTCAATCTGCTTGTAATTCTCTCATGAAAATTATTTCTCCACATTTAGGTCCTCTTCAATTTTAATAATAAACAAGTGCATCTCTGACAAGTGCCAGATGTAATCCTTTTTGATGTGAATGTCAATATTCAATAGAGATTCCCTAGTGTAAGGCACCATAGGTCTTAATGTGGAAAAGTTGCAAGATGTAAAGTATTTTGGTGTTTTTGTGTTTAAGTCATGATTTTGTGTGTAATAAGATGTTTTAAGAACATTTGTAATTTTTTTGGAGTCAATTTAGGTTATTATGTGGTTTGGGTTTGGTCAGGTGGTTGAATGGTGAAAAGTTGCATAACAAATTTTATATTTTTGTGTTTAGGGGAAGTTGAACAGTCAAATTATGGTTTTTGATGGGAAAGTAGTTGGAAAATAGTTGAATTTTTTTGTAATGTCTTTAAAATAAATTTTGTAAATTAGGAATAAGGTTGATGATGTAAGTTTGAAATTTCAATAACAAAGACTCCATTTTACTATGGTTTTAAAGAAAAATTGCTACTACAACAATTTGTACAGCCCTATACAACCTAGAAGTGCTCAAACATTGGTTGGAAATCATGGAGTATTGAATCTTTGGTCTATTGTTTTTCATTTCATCAAATTTCATTAAGTTTTGAGTAAATTAGAGCTAATTTACTAAAAGGTGCTTGAAACCCTCATTTAGGGTGTGTTTTGATAGTAAATCATCGATTTCCTCATTCCACCATTGAATAAATATTAAACCTAATGGAATGAGGGTAAATATGTTTTTTCCTGTGTTCTTGAAGTTGTAGTAGCAAGGGGATGAAAAGTTGTGCAAATTTGTTGATGCCCTAGGTTGAAGACCTCATGATTTTGGCAAAGAATGTGCATAGAAGTTGGGGTATGGTAAAAAAACCTTAGGAAATTGTTGGTGATGATTGAAAATTTCAGGAAAGACCTTAATTAACATTTCTAATCCATTGGTGTGAAGATTTAATGTATGGGTTTTGAAAATCTCATTGTGACCCATTCAAATAGGCTTAATTAGCCCTCTTCTAAAGCGTATCAACAGATTTTTGGCTTTATGGTTTCAAAACAACCACCCATAAATTTTGAGTATGTTTTAAAACATTCAAATGGGTATCCAAAAAAAATTTTAGATTGTGGTTATGAATTTTTTTTGAAATTTATGATGGGAAAATAGTTTATAGAATGCTACAAGGGAAATTGAAGAGTGGTAGAGAAACCCACTAAGTTTGGGTTCTAAATTTAAAAAATTTGTTTTGTTGAGTTGGTTTTGAGTTTTTTGATGGTCATCCACCCTACTCTGTATCAAATTGGTATTAGAGCATAGGTCTGATCTGAAAAAGGGAAAATGTTTAACTTGAAGTAGGAATAAAATGCCTCCAAAAGGGAAAACCATTGCTAGAGAAGTGAATGAGTTGAAGGAAAAGCATGCTAGGGAGATGAGAGAGTTTAAGGAGAGGCTTGATGCTTTGGAAAAAATTTAGAAGAGATGTATGGTTCTAGGTGATGAATGTGACCCCGAAGAAAAAGGGGAAGAAGAGAATGAAGAAGAAGAGGAAGAGGAATTGAATCTTGATGAGCACAAGATGGCTAAGTTACTAAGGGCAGTCAAGGAAAATAAACACAAGATAAATATGGATGTACTTATGTATGGAGGTAATTTGAATGATGGAGAGCTTTTAGATTGGATTGTAGCACTTGACAACTATTTTGAATGTGAAGATGTATCTGAGGAACAAAAGGTGAATATTGAAAAAAAAAATTGAAGGGTGATGCACTATTATGATGGGATTATGAGCAGGCTGAAAGGAGGAAGAAAGGAAAGTCAAAATTTCCTCTTGGGATAGATTGGTGGCTAAGCTTAAGGGTAAGTTTTTATCAGTTGATTATGCAATTCAAATGTATAAGAAACTTTAAGGTTTAAAATAAAGATAAATGGGTGTCAAGACTTACACTGATGAGTTTTATAAGTTGATCATAAGAGCAAGTCACATGGATGATGATGTGGAGAAGGTGGCTAGATACCTTAGTGGGTTAAGATTCAACATTCAAGATGAGCTAACTTTGGAAAATCCAAGGACAGTTGAGAAATATTTTCAATTGGAAATATGGGCAAAAGAAAAGTTAAAGAGAAGGCAAGACAAACAAACTAGGGCTAGAGGCAACAATTCTAGAGGAAGAGATTCATATTCTAATGCAAGGCAACCATATGAGAGTCAAGAAGATACAAGAAAAGTCCAAGACCAAGTTTTTTATCAGAGAGATGGATTTGGAGGAGGTAGATTAGGCTTTAGAGGCAGATTTGGAGGTCAAGGAAGAGGTTCAAAATGATTCAAAGGAAGGTGCTATCAATGTAACAAGTTTTGACATCAAGCATGGAAATGTAATGAAGTTCAAGACCCTACTTCAGCTGGAGGAGAAAGGAGAAGTCAAATTTCTCAAGGAGATGATTGTGAAAGTGTGGCTTCAACATCACAACATGTTTCTCCTAAGGTTGGTGAATCTTTGATGGTGAGAAGGACTCTCATCAAGAAATCAGCAGAAAAGGAGCTACCACAAAGGACACTCTTCAAGACCACTTGTAAGTGCTTGGGTAAGGTATGTAAAGTTTTAATTGATTCAAGAAGCACATATAATATGGTTTTAGTTGAGATGATTGAAAAACTCAACTTTTCTAGAATACCACATGATACTCCTTATAAAGTTTCTTGGTTGAATGAGGGTCAATATGTTTTGATGAATGATAAAAGTTGGGTGGAGTTCAATATAGGAGGGTATAAGAACATAATTTTATGTGACATATTGCCTATGGATGTGTGCCATTTGCTACTAGGGAGGCCTTGGCAATTTGATAGGCATGCTATGTATGATAGAAGGAAGAATACTTATGAGATAGAGAAAGATGGAGTCTTCTATAGCTTGACATCATTGAAAGAGGAGGATAAGGGAAAAAGTAAGGGAGCTAATGTGATGATGGTAGGAAGGAAAAATTTCATCAAAGTGGAAGAAGAGAAGCACATGAAGTTTTCAGCCACTTCTAAGCTTGGACATACTGGGACAATAGACATGAAAAATGAATTGATTTTGGAGGTTCAAGGTTGGCTTAAGGAGTATATTGCTATGAGGGTAGAAAAAGTGTTTCATTCATTTCTTTCAAAAGGGGATTTTGATCACTCTTTAATAGAAAAGGTTGGAATATCTGATCAAGAAACAGTCAAAGAGACACAACAATAGATGGATGAGATGGGAAGCAAAGGTGGAGAGATCAAAGGTGAATTGCAAAGACATATGGGTAAGTCCAAGCATACACCAAAAGTAGAGAAGGAGGTTCATTAAAAGGATGGGGGAGGTCTAATCGTAGGTAATGATGTATATTTCACAACATTTTCAGATGTGGAAGGAGTCAAAGAGAAACCATCAAGTAAGCCTATGAAGTTGGAACATACACAAGGTGCCAAAGAATTCAACAAAACAAAGGATGATGCATATTTCCAATTTTTGATCCATTGGAAAGGTTTAATAGATAGAGATGTCACTTTGAGGTTAGAGAATGGTGGGAACAAACTTGAATCTACTATTACAACAATGTCCTCAAGGGGACTTGAGTTCCTTTTGCTCAGGGAGTATGGTGCAGGGCACCATAGGTCTTAATGTGGAAAAGTTGCAAAATGTTAAGCATTTTGGTGTTTTTGTATTTGAGTCATGATTTTGTGTGTAATAAGGTATTTTAAGACAATTTTTTTATGTTTTTGGATTCAATTTAGGTTATTAGTTGGTTTGCATTTGGTCAAGTGGTCGAATGGTGAAAAGTTGCTCTATTTTGTAAAAATTGCAAAAAGTTGCATAATTTTTTTTACATTTTTGTGTGTAGGGGAAGTTGAACACTCAAGTTGTGGTTTTTGGTGGGAAAGTAGTTGGAAAATAGTTGAATTTTTTTGTAATGTCTTTAAAAATCACTTGTGCACATTGGGAAGAAGGTTGATGATGTAAGTTTGAAGAAGGTTGATGATGTATGTTTTTGAAGCAAATTTGCTGCTACAACAACTTGTATGGCCTTGTACAGCCTGGAAGTGCTCAAAAATTGGTTGGAAATCATGAAGTATTGAATATTTGTTACATTTTTTTACGTTTCATCAGATTTCATTAAGTTTTGAGTAAATTAGAGCCAATTTACTGAAAGGTGCTTGAAACTCTCATTTAGGGTGTGTTTTGATAGTAAATCATGGATTTCTCCTCATTCCACCATTGAATAAATCTTAAACCTGGTGGAATGAGGGTAAATATGTTGTGTTTTTTGTTCTTGAAGTTATAGGAGCAAGTGGATGAAGAGTTGTGCAAATTTGTTGATGCGTTAGGTTGAAGACCTCATGATTCTGGGCAAAGAATGTGCATAGAAGTTGGGGTATGGTATAAATCCCTTGAGAAATCGTTGGTGATGATTGAAAATACTAGGGTAGACCTTATTTAACATGTTTGAGCCATTCGTGTGAATATTTGAAGTATGGGTTTTGAAAATCTCATTGTGACCCATTCAAATAGGCTTAATTAGCCCTCTTCCAAAGTGTAGCAACAGACTTTTGGCTTTGTTGTTCCAAACTAGCCACCCCTAAATTTTGAGTATGCTTTAAAAAATCCAAATGGGTATCCAAAATAGTTTTTATATTGTGGGTATGAAGTTTGGTTTAAAGTTATGGTGGGAAAACAATTTATGGAATGATACAAGGGAAATTGAAGAGTGGTAGAGAACCCCACTAAGTTTCAGTTCTAAATTTGAGAAGTTTGTTTTTTTGAGTTAGTTTTGAGTTTTTTGATGATCATCCAACTTGCTCTTCATCAATAGATATTCCCTCATGTTGTATTCCAGATACATTATTCCTTCAAGCTATTTGTGAGTGTTGTCTAGTACCATCTCCTCATCATTGACCACCTCAAGTGCTTGTGGTAATATCTGAAACAACCCATCCTTCCATTGATCACTTTATTTAAGTCATCCTTCATCATAGAAGAACAATGGGAATGAGATATATAATGGTTGATCAAAGTCATCAAGATCAACCCTGATTCTGGCATGAAACGCATCATGTCAATTGACCAATTCATTGCACTTATGGAGGATGTGTTCTTCCATGACTTCCTTCCTGATCAATTCTTCTTTTCTTTCTCCTATCTTTTCTTGTAGTTTTCCATGCTCTTGGAAGGTTGAGTGCACTTTTACAAAGAGGTCCCAATATTGATCAGCCTGATTCATTACCTTCTCAAATCTCCTTTTGATAATCTTAGAGACCATCTCAAATTTAATAGTTTTGATCTTTTTCTCTAGCTCATTGCACTTCTTCTGAACTATCTCATGGCATTGTTTCCAATATATAAAATTTTCCATTGCATCCAATACTATCTTTTCACAATCTATCCATGGAGAAAACAATTTTGATGAAGAAGAAGAGGATTTTTTTTCTCTATAACAAGCTACCTCCTTCCTTAGCTTTTCATTATATTTTATTAACTTTTCAACTTGAGCTTTATTAAATTTTTCATCATTTATGTTCAATTCTATAGTTTCAACATGATTAGTATCCCCAACTCTATGCACCATGAGATGCCCAAATATCTGACTTGGATTATTGATAATGATAGGACTTTTGTCTTGAGGGTATAATTCCCATGTCAACGATGTCCTCTCATCTGGGTTAATACATTGTATCATTGGCTTCTTCTATCAGGTGCAATGTCTTATCCCCTATTTTCCTAAAACTATCAAATACTATGACAAAGCTAATGTCCCATCTAGGTAAGAGAAAGACCCCAGCTTCTTGAAGTAGTTCTCTCCCTCTTTCAAGGGTGTTGGATTCTAACTCCTGGTCTACATCCTTTCTCAATTCTTCTAGGGCAGTTGTTTCTTGCTCAGGAGTGATATCTTTCATTCTTTTTCTAAGTGCTCTTGGCCCTTCTATTCATAAACAAATGATTTGAATTTTGAAGTTTTTGCAAAGTCACTGTCAGAAACAAACCCTTGTTTGGCCCTAACTCTCACATCATCTGATAGTTCATGTGATGCTTGAAACTTGACAATGATTTGTTCATCGAGTGGCTCATATGGTGCAACAATAGGTGCATTTATCTACTGAACTTCATCTTCTTCTTCATCACTATCTTCTTCATCACCTTCTTCACTAATGGAAATATCAACAGAAGAACTAACCTCTAGAGTAGGTTGTGAGGGTATGTAGCTGAGGGGTTTCATATCCTTAGCTTTCATTCTAGAACAAGTTTCCATATTTTTCTCAAACTCCATAGGAGGCACATCTCTGGTTAGTTCTTCCTCATGCTTGATTATTTTCTCAACCCTTTCTACAGGATCTTGTATATGATGAAATGCTTTTGTGTGTGAAGGGTTATTTTCCCTCTTCCAATCCCCAACTAACATAACCTTGTTGTATTTGGCCATCCTTTGTGATATTACAGCTTCATCACAATTCCTCACTACATCGTCCATGGAGAATTGATGTTCATACCTAGACAATGCTTGTGACAGTTTTCATTTATTTATAAAGTTCTCTAGATTAAAATTCTTTCTTTCATTTCCCAATGGTAAGTTATAATGAGACAATTTCCTATCAATTTCCTCATATCCTTCACTAGAAACAATTATGAAATCTCCAAAGCATAGAGTACTTGACATAATTGACTACTTACTATATCCCTTGAGGTGCTTGGAATTTGACTTGGCCAATTGTCTTACAATTTCTAAATAGGCCACTCTATCTGGAACTATCTTTGGTAACATGCATGGGGATCCTTTGAACCCATATGCTCTAATCATAGTGTAGTTAGAATATATATACTAATCCCCCCAATTATGATTTACCTTCTTTCTGAGATCTTTCTCCTTAGGTCTAAGAAACCTTTCAACTTTAGGGGACAAGTTATAATAACATGGATGCCCCAAAAACTTCAACAAAGGTTTGACAAAATGTTCCTCGAAGTATAAATAATGGGATCTCCCATACCTATTGTCCCATATTGATGTCCACATTTAGATTGGTTTATAGTTTCCATCCTCATCCATATCTCTTATCCTCAATTATTCTCCCCAAAACCCTCTATCTTGCCTGTCATAGAAGAGTAAGTGCATGAGTAGAGAATAGTGTTTAAAATTGATATATTCACTATTGTTCTTAATCCTTTCCAACCCCTAGTCTAAATTAGTGGCTAAATAGCTAGTGTAATTAAATGATCATGCATCTCGGCTCTACACATCTGCTGCTAGGACCATTGGGGCTATTGACATGAAGGTTGGAACTTCCACTCCCAATACTTGTCCTATAGTATAATACACTTATCAAAAATATTACTCAAATAATTCTTCATGAAAGGGAGGGTGTTCATTGTGAGAGAATTTCTTAAGTTGATTTCCTTCCTCTTAGGGCCTGTGTAAGGGAAATTTCCATCATTTATAAATAGTATCCATGTGATGGTATTCTATTATGAGGTCTTTCATTGTGAATGGCACATTCAAGCTGTAATTTAAATTGAAGACAATGGAAATAAAGTCTTTGGAAATGATAATACGCTCAGACCCATCATATAGTTGAACTGCATGTCGCTTGGGGTCATATTTGTTAGCTAGTTCCTTGACCATTTCTACATTGATGAACACATTAGGCACAATGACCTTCCCCAAGTTCATCTTCCATGGATTGCAAATGGACTGAAACCTATACTATTTTCTATAGTGATACATAAATAGTTCATATCCTCTTTTTTGCATGCATACATCCCCTAAATATTTATGTTTATCCCATAAATTGTCCATAGAAGGATTCAACTGTACACTCCTCTTGGGTCTCGGTCTTGACCCTAGACACTGGTCTATCAAATCTTGGTTTAAAATCCTAAATTTTGCCTTTTGTTTTTTGGCTTTTCGTGTTCTTGAACTTCCTTCCATTGTTTAAGAAACCCTAACTTTTTTTTACAATTCTTCAAAGAAACTTCTCAGTTGAGCTTCATATACTTACTTGTGTCGCACTTGCTTCCTTGACTTCCAATTGTGCAGAAATGGGATACTTTGAACTCTTTCACTCCACTCCTTTGTTTATGTCCTGTCGATAATCCTCATTCATTTTGATACTCCCTTTTTTATTGTCTTATTGTTGTGTCAAGGGAACTGGATTCTTTGTTAGCTCAATAGCATTTTATCTCCCAAATACTACTAGTTGTTGCACACTTAAAAATACCTTTGTTATATCTTGTATTGGCTCATCAGTAGGACACAATGTTATTTCTCCCCGATACATTTTAGTGTCTATAATATGTCTTGCTTCGGCTATTGGGGAGAAAGTGAAGCATTTTCTACTAATATCTAATGCTTTCCCCAATGATTTCACCATAGTTATTTCTATCATTCTATAGGGGAGAAAATGTTATAAGTTCGCTCGATAGAAGGTGGCCATGCCGATAGTATGTGTTCCATTGTTTGTCTCCATCAGTTCATCAGGGAGACTATGATGAGAGTTCCCTCAACATGGAATTTTCATGCCGATATGTCTTGTATTGAGAACTACTTAAGGAAGTGCTTTGGAGACTTTATTTTATTTATGATGGTATGGCCAACATTTATATACATTAGGGAGAATTCTATATAGTATGCTAGACATAGTGAAACTTTGAGGGGTAGTGGGGATCATGATGGAAATGAAATGGAAACCAAGGGGGATTTTCTAGTTCCCCAAATTTTATTAGTGACTATCTAGGAGAATGAATGGATATATACAAAGAGAATATAGATGTTTTATGGATCTTGTCACACAAATTGTTGCATTTCATGTCAAATAAAATATAAAACTAAAGGTAGTGGGTAATTTAATGTGAGTGAAATGTGGATAGAAAATGAAGGCTGGTGGATAGTAAGGAAGAATTTTTTACTCTAACAGTGGCTCTAATTGGGGATGAATAAACATAAGGTCATTGCAAGAATCCATAAATGATCTTTGGGAGGCAGACCATGAATGAAGGTGATGAAATGGGGTGGGAAATGGGATGGGAACCTAAAATTACTGTGCATGGAAAATCGTTTTTTAAGAAAAAGAAGTATTTCAGGAATTGTCCATGCACTAACAATTCCTGACCTTCTCCTAAAACTACTGTGCATGGAAAATTAGTTTAAGAAAAGAAGTGTTTCAAGAACTGTCCATGTACTATAAATTCTTGATCTTCTCTTAACATATTTTGAAGATAGTAATAATTTTCACCACCTTTGCCTATGACAACAAATTGTCCTATATGTTGATGATGATTTTACTCGCAACAAACAAGGTGAACAAATTCTTCACAAACAAGACTGCAAAGAGCCTATCCTTCTTAAAAGATATGGAACAAAGACAACCTAAAGGGGAACTCCACTTTAATAGGAAAATATTCGCTTTAGTTCAATCCCAAGTCTTTGATAACTGGGTCATGATTGCACTAGGGTCACTCTTGGGTACTGATGTGATATTTTCTATCAATCTCAAAGGGACTACTATTTTGAATTAAATATTTTAGGAATTGGAATTTCAATTGAATCATTAAGTCGAGCTTCATGAAATCAAAATATTTCAATAATATTTCATGAACATTGCAAATTATTTTCTATTACTTAAGTAGATTTAGCAATTAAGCATTCAACAATTTTATGGAAAACAAAGTATTTTCAATAAAATTTCATCCATTCATTCAAATTTTAAAACATTTTTAGGAATTTAAACATCTATTATAAAATAAAGCATGAAAAATACTAAAAATTAAAATTTTCTCCTGGTTATTCTCCATGGATGCCCCAAAGAATCAATTAAAACAGAGTAAACTACTTTATACTTCACCAGATTGCTTCACAACTACATATAAAATGGTGCAAGCTTTTAAAGAGAGGGGTTTCATTTCTAGACACTGAGTAGGTTTTGTATGCACCCTTAAATGATGCAACATACAGTCTTGTTTGGCTAAACTAATGAAACTAGCTATAAAAGATACTGAGATAGGTAGCTATCTAATAAGCTTTGATATTAATAAATGTCTACGTGCATACAAAGTCTTACACTAGAATGGTTTAGAAAATAGGAAAAAAGAACAAAACTTAAAAGTTTATGCTCCTCTAACATCAAGAAATTCTAAACTTAAAATAAAAAAAAGGATCCTATGGCCTTTTATAGAACACAAGGCTCAGATAGGATAAGACAAATACATGAGAGGAAATCCAAGGGACCAATCTCATCAAGGCACATGGAATGTAGTGACCAATAGGAGAATTGCAATCGTAGTCACTAGAAATCAACTCCAATTACACATTGAAGCTCTTTGGGTGTTGATATTTAATTATCAAGGTTCTTCGTTGAACCAAAAAATCTGCTCAAACAAAATATAGGACCTTCCTGTGATAACAGAGTGATCAGGTGGAAGTATTATTCCTATATTTTAGGTTCCTCAATTTGAACATTCCAAGAATAAGTCACTCTTGAAATAAGTACACTTCTATATTGCATGCTTGAACTCTAGTATCTCAGGATTCTGGTGTCTGGCACATCTTTACAATGAACTCTATTCCATCATGAGATTTTAAAGTGAATCATTGAACCAAAAAAACATCATCATATTTGTTCGCAAATATAATTTTCCTGACCGTCCATACCCGAAACTTTGCATCACAATGGATATCTCCTGCAATCACAAATTCCACACATTAAATCCCTTTAAAAGAAAGAAAACTTTCATAACATCTCATGTAAATAAAAACATTATCCAAAATTTATTACAAAATCATGTAATTAACACGCTTTCTAGTATATCATAAATCCTCACATATATATTGGATTACCATAATCATTAGATAATCTTAAAACTTTAGCATTTCCAATTCACATTATAACTCGGTACCCAGTATTCAGCTTTACCCACTAACTTTCTCGGACCTCGGTTATACCGGAACTCCATTATACTAGACTCCATCATATCGAACCGCTTCATACTGAACTGCTTCATACCAAACCAGAGCCTTTCATTCAAACTCGCATTACCTTTCTCCTTTTCACATATTTTCGGTACCCAGTACTCGGTACCCAAAAGACTTATATTACGAAGTACTTTTATAATCAAATATTTCCCTTTGCTCTTCACTTTTGGTGATCTTTCAGTTTGCTAGCTCCTACCATAAGATTTATTTTTCACTTGGGTCCCCAAGTATTTTCAGTCTTGGGGCATGTTGTGAGACCACACAACAACTTGCAACCAATAAAACCAAATTTAAACCAAATTTAAAATTAAATCACCAATTGTAAATTAATATTTATACATATTTTCAAACAATAGCTTTTACCTTTACCTAGATTCTAACATAAAGAAGTAAAACTCCACTAGAAACATCTTTGTGTCCTTTAATTAATTCTAGTCTTCAGTACTTAGTGAAAAGAATCATTTCATTAACATTGAACGACATAATATAGTAATCCTCCAAAGCCAACCAAGGATAGAGCCTTGCTACCAGTCAAGCATCCATAGCGCCCTGGCAAGGTTATCTCTGTAATTCCCCCAAACATAGCTCTACTACCGGTCAGGTGTCCATAGCCCCAATGGAGTTTTTTGGATAGCCTAAAGAGTTGATCTTTTTTTTTTTTTTAGATACCACAATGATAGCTCATTTTTCTCTTTTGATATTTCAATGATAGCTCGTTAAATTATCAACTTGCAAGCAATGAAGCACTGCTATCAGGTTAGGAATTATAGTGGTAGCAAAGGTTACTTTTTTATTTTTTCATTCAATGCAAATCCCTTCATCAATTCACTACTTCCCAAAAACTAATTTAATAATTTCTTGTGTGTGTTTTCAGCTAAATTTCACTAATTTATGCCAAATCCTAGCTAACTGTAACTCGCTATATGTTAGAAAATATGCATAAATTAAAATTTAGCAATAGACAAGTTAATCACCAAATTTAAATCTAAATTTAGAAAACATTAGTTACCACCCTTCTGATTAAATTTTATGGCAACTACTAAAAATTTTTCTAGCAATTTCGATTTGACGGTGCTCCTCCTCATTAATGGATCAAAAATGTCATGATTACCTTGAAACACAATCACATTATTCTGCATTAAATTTGCACACCTTATTCTACAAATATTACTCTCTCAACTTACTCAAGTGATGACATGTACTTCCTTGCTGGATTCATTTTCTTTTATATTCCATACACATAAGCACCTCCATAATTAATATGACTCTTAAAAAAATGAAATGACCACTATTAATTTTGAAAGCTTCAACTTGCTTTATTCATAATCTTTGTATTGCTCAAATTTGAAGCAATTTATCACCAGATATGTGTAAATAATTAATTTGATTTAACCTTTAACTCTAAAGATAATTATCTAGCCACCACCTCACTTACGGTTTCCAAAAAAAAAAAATCACTCAAGGCAACTATGTACCACAATTTTCTTATGGCTCTCTATAAATTCTTCATTTCTTCTTGAATTATTCACACTTTGCTTTCTAGCTTTCTGTTTTATTTCTATAATTTTGCTTTTTGCATTTGCATTTGCTTCTTAGCCATAGGTACTCTAATTTGCTTGGGTTGTTCTCGACGACAGAATGTTTTCTTAGGGAGCATCACACTAGAAAGGTTTGAAAAGGTTTTCTTCATTACAACTTCTAGTTTCATTGTGCCAAATTTGTGCTTAGTCCTTAGGGAAAAGTATGTTGCATCCAGCCGCTACTTTCGCTTCTATTCTGACATAGCTTCTCACTTTGTAGCATCACTTCTGGATATTGAGCTACCTATTGAAGACATTTGCACTACTGCCAATTTGATAGTGAAGCCTGAATTCCTAGAGAATCTAGATACCATTTTATATTTTTCACATTTGACCATTGGGATTCCCTCCATGGATGATATTCTTCGGTTCCTAGAACATGGGGAAGTGGTTCCACTTTGGCCTTTTCTTACTAATCTCCATATCCAAGACTTTGAAGTTCACCAAGAACTCGCCTATATAGGGTATTTAGCCCTGATAGAAGAGGTATCCCACATTGAATGAATGGCTACTACCATCCACAAATTTTTTCACTCTTTTTGACTTTTTGATCTTTTGAAACAAGCATTTTCGATATCTGATGTATATACGTGATACACACACACACACACACACACACACATATATATCTTTTTGGTATATCTTAAAGCATGTTTTACTATGCATGGTTTTATTATTTTTCTTTTCTCAGTTCAATTTTAGAAATGTTTGAATTAACTCTCATGTGTCAGATAGGTTTAAGCAGAATTTGCTAATGTAGAGGCCAAACAAAAGAAAAGAAAAAAAATGAAGAAAGAAAACAAAATGAACACAAAACCCTACATGATTTGGGGCCCTAGCTTGGTTGGCTAAATCTTTCCTATTGCAGGAGGTTGGGCATGAGGTCTAGTCTCCCCCACCCCCGTGGTACCGAAGGGCATGTCGCGCTAGTGCCGCCAGTCATGTTAAAATTTTTACCAGGTGCACTACAGTTTATAGGGGGTCGTGCTACCCGATTCTTGTAGTCTAATTAATAACACAAAACCATACAAAAAGAAAACTAACCCTAGATACCCTAACTCTAACATAAAAGAAAAGATTAACTATAATAAAGAAATTTATTTCAATTTCTGCAACTATTTCTTCTGTAGTTTTGGTACGAAATATAGTATATTTATCTTTAAATTCATTTATCAAAATTTTAAATGTTGTACTGTAATAATAAATTATCTTTTTTTTTTTGCATTTAAAAATCATAAATTCAAAAGCGTACTTACCAATGATTTGGATCACATGTATGAAAACAAACTCATTAGAGATCAATTGCACACATTTTGTTTGAAATGACCATACTCTACCTTCTTCCAGCCCTGGTCCATTTCCATGAATGGTTGTGCCCATTTCTCTTCTTCCTCCTCTGAAAATCTTCATGTCTTCAACCCTGTCTTCACTTTTCATTTTGTTAGACCAAGATATATCACTATTTGTATTGCTATCAGAGAGAAAAAGTAAAAAACTAATATTTTGTATCTTGTATAAAATTAGGAAAATTTCTTTTTATAGTTTGTGAAATTTTGAATTGGAGCAAAATACACACGTTTCCCACTCGATTTTCTTGCTCCTCATTTTGTGTGTTTTCCATGTATAAGGGGAATGATGATTCATCAATGTCATTTCTTCGTTTGTGATGAAATATCTCTGAATCTCGACATTCTTGCCTATTTCCCTACAAAATGTTAGGATTTCATTTATAACAATTGTAGTTTTCCAACTATTTTAATGTATCTATATTAATTTTTTAATATTTCCTTTTCCACTAGGGTGAAACATTTTTTTTTTTAACAATTTCTTTCTTTTAGCAATTAAAGCTTCTTATGTTAACGAAATTACTTTACTTATGGACAAACTTACCTTAGTTAAAAAAAATTCACACTCGAGTTCACCGTGATCAGTTGTATCATAAATTCTACACTCGGTGACTCTTCAAAGAGTGAATAAACTCAAAGGATGCAATTTTTGGTTAAATATTTTCCAAAGTTTTTCAACTTCCATACCAAAAAGCCAACTTGCATTCAATTTTTCACTTACAAGCTCCTCACAAAACTCAAGACTAATGTTTCAAAAAATATAACCCTCCAATTCAAGAGAATAAGGCCTAAAATATCAAAGATGTCCCTCCTTCTAGTGCAAGTTCATGTTCATCGCGATTTTACTCGCACCAAACATGGTGAATAAATTCTTCATAGAAAAGACCGCAAAGAGTCTATCCTTCTTGAAAGATATGAAACAAAGACAACCTAAAGGGGAAATTTTCTTTAATAGGAAAAGATTGGCTCTAGTTCAATCCCAAGTCTTTGATAACTAGGTCATGATTGCACTAGGGTCACTCTTAGGTACTGATGTGATATTTGTTGTTAATCTCAAAGGGACTATTGTTTTGAATTAAATATTTTATGCATTGGACTTTCAATTGAATCATTAAGTCAAACATCATGAAATTAAAAGATTTGCAATAATATTTCATGAACATTACAAATTATTTGCTATCACGTAAGTAGATTTAGCATTAAGCATTCAACAATTTTATGAAAAAAAATAAATTCAATAAAATTTCATCCATTCATTCAAATTTTGGAACATTTTTAGGAATTTAAACATCTATTATAAAATAAAGCATGAAAAATATTGAAAATTAAAAGTTTCTTCGATTATTCTCCATGGATTAAAAAAAAATCAATTATACAGAGTAAACTTCATATAATTCACCAAATTGCTTCATGCTACATTTTGCAAAATTTTAAAGAGATGGGTTTCATTCTTTCACCAAGTAGGTTTTGTATGCACCCTTAAATGATGCAGCATATAGTCTTGTTTGGCTGAACTAATGAAACTAGCTATAAAAGATACTGAGATAGGCAACTATCTAATAAGCTTTGATATTAATAAATGTCTACGTGCATACAAAGTTTTACACTGGAATGGTTTAGAAAATAGGAAAAAAGAACAAAACTTAAAATTTTATGCTCCTCCGACATCAAGAAATTCTAAACTTAAAATAAAAAAAGGGATCCTATGGTCTTTTATAGAACACAAGGCTCAGATAGGATAAGACAAATACATGAGAGGAAATCCAAGGGACCAATCTCATCAAGGCACATGGAATGTAGTGACCAATAGGAGAATTGCAATCGAAGTCACTAGAAATCAACTCCAATTACACATTGAAGCTCTTTGGGTGTTGAAATTTAATTATTAGGGTTCTTTGTTGAACCAAACAAATCTGCTCAAACAAAATATAGGAACTTCATGTGATAATGGAGTGATCAGGTGGAAGTATTATTCCTATATTTTAGGTTCCTTGATTGAAACATTCCAAGAATAAGTCACTCCTAGAATAAGTACACTTCTCTACTGCATTATTGAACTCCAACATCCCGGGATTCTGGTGTCTAGCACATCTTTACAACAAACTCAATTCCTGCATGAGCTTTTAAAGTGCATCATTGAACCTAGAAACACCATCATATTTGTTTGCAAATATAATTTTTATGACCATCCATACCCTAGCTTTGTATCACAATTGATATCTCTTGCAATCACAAATTCCACACATTAAATCCCTTTAAAAGAAAGAAATTATTCATAACATGATCTGATGTAGATAAAACCACTATCAAAAAGTTATTACAAAATCATATAATTAACACGCTCTCTAGCATATCATAAATCCTCACATATATACCAGATTACCAAAATCATTAGATAATCTTAAAATTTTAGCATTTCCAATTCACATTATAACCTGGTACTTGGTACCCAGTATTCAACTTTACCCAGTAACTTTCTTGGACCTTCATTATACCATAACCATTATACTGGACTCCATCATATTAGACTGCTTCATATAGGACCGGAGCCTTTCATTCAAATTCACATTACCTTTTTCCTTTTTAAGTGTTTCCGGTACCCGGTACCTGATACCCGAAACAATTACATTATGAAGTACTTTTATTATCAAAGATTTCCCTTTTGTCTTCATTTCTGGTGATCTTTCAATTTGCTAGCTCTTGCCATAAGAGTTATTTTTCACTTGGGTCCCCAAGTCTTTTTAGTCTTGGGGCATGTTGTGAGACCACACAACACTATCAACAGAGCCTCAAACTTTCCATGTTTCCCTTTGTCTTGACACCTTGCATTCCATAATAGGACCATGTCATTCAATTCAAACTTTCTGCCTTTTTCCCTTTTTTCAAACAAGTACTTCATCTATAATTGTACTTTTTTGATTTTCTATTGGGCCAAGCTTTTAATTTCATCTAGGTCTACCAATTGCTCCATCCTATCCTACATAGGTTTAGGGATAACCAAATTTTCTTGAAGCATGAAATTGTATACTAGCAAGAGGTTTTGCATGGGAATTCTTGCTTGTGTCCCATAGACCAACTCAAAAGTAAATTTTCTAGTTGACTTCTTCACTGTGATTCCATACTGCCATCCTTAATTTTGAATCCAAAGCCTTTTTGTTTTTGTCCAACATACATTTAATTATTTTCAAGATACTCTTGTTGCTTGATTCAACCTTCCCATTTGCTTATGGATGATATGGAGATGCATATGAAATTGTTATGCCATATGTTTCATAGAACTTTCTAAACTCATCTAATTTGAAACACATACCATTGTCTGTGATTATCCTTATAGGTGTTCCAAACCTTGTGATGATGCTCTCAATTAGAAAATTTACCACAACCTTACTATTGGCCTGCTTTGTATGGATGGCTTCTATCCATTTTATAAATTAATCAATTGCTAGTAGTGTCCATCTGTGACCTCCACTAGATTTATTTGGTATTTCTCCAATAAAAACAATCCCCCACTGATGACAAGGAGCTTCAACTTGCATTGGTCTAAGTGGCATTGCTCCTTGATATTTAATTTTTCTAGAAAATTTTTGGCAGGCTTTATACTTTCTTACATAAGCAAAAGAGTCATTGAAGACCCTGGGCCAGTAGTATCCAACCCTCAAGATCTTGTGGGAAATAGTTTAGGCCTAAAAAATTCCTCCACAAACTCCTTCATGCATCTCCCTTAATACATGCTTTGCTTGTAATTCATCTAGGCATAATAATAGTTCTCCATCCCTGTTTTTCTAGTACAAGTCATCGTCCATGAAGACATATTTTGACGCATGCAGTTTCAAGGTTCTCTTTTGGTTTTCACTCAAATATTTAGGACACTTTTGGTTTTTCAGGTAATACATTATATTAGTATACCATGAAGTGTGATCCATACTGGAAATCATATTTCCTTCTTCCCATGTGTTACAGATATGAGATGCTTCAAGGTTCGATTCAACCATCAGCTTGGAAAGCCCTTATCCTCTTACAAACTTAGTGATATGGATTTCAATATCAAATTCTTGAATCCTATTAATCCATCTACACCTTCTCCCTATAACTTCAGTTTGTACAAATAAATCCTTGACTGCAACATTAGGAACATATGCAATTATTTTTGCTCCCACCAAATAAGTTCTGAAATATTTTACTGATTTGACAAGTGCATATGCCTACTTCTCTGTAATATTATACTTTAATTCTGCTCCTTGAAGATACTTACTAAAGAATTATATAGGTTGTTCATATCCTTCATCATTCTTCTATAACATCATGGTTGTGATAGTGTGGTATGACGCAAATAAAAAGATCTGAAAGGGTTTACCAAAATCAAGCGATTTTAACACTGGGGCTTCCTTGATTGCTCTTTTTATAGATATAAATGCATCGAGTTCTTCTACAGTCCAATCAATCTTAGCCCCTTTCTTCAACATCTTTGAGATAGGTCTAAAAATCTCAGAAAATTATGATATGAATCTTCTTACAAAGTTTATTTGTCTAAAGAAAGACTAGATAGCCTTTACAGTTTTCGGAATAGGAATCTTGTCTATAGCTTCTACCCTCTTTGGATCAATTATGACTCCATCTTTAGACACTATGTGCCCCAACAACTTTCCCTCCATTATAGAAAAGTGACATTTCTTAGGGTTTAGGGAGATGCCATGCTCCAGGGCTTTGAGGAAGATTTTCTCAAGGTGTCTAATATGGTCTTCTTCTTTCTTGGAATATGCAGTGAGTTCATCTTGGTATACCACCATTATTTTATTGATTAGATCAACCAAAGAAACATCCATAGCACTTTGGAATGTGGCACTAGCACCTGTGATGAAAAATGGCATCCTTACATACACATATGTGCCCCAAGGGGTAGTAAATGTAGTCTTATATTATTTGGATTCTTTCAATTTACCTGGTTGTACCCTAAAAATCTATCCATCATGGATAATAATTCACAACCTATTACCCTTTGCAACATAGCCTCCATATTTGGGAATGGGTAATTGTCCTTAAGGGAGGAGACATTCAGATTTTGAAAGTCTACACACAGCCTTATGTCTCCATTCTTCTTTTTGGCATGCACCAAGTTGGAGACCCAAGTAGAATGCCTGAAGGGTTTGATGATACCTCCTTCCTTGAGCTTCATAAGTTCCTCATGCATCTTGGGTTCTAGGGCAGGATTTATTGGTCTATGATTTTGTGTAAATGGTTTTGCATCAGGTTTTATTGGAATTTCATGTTGGAACAAATCTTCTCTGTATGCCTTAAGGTCATCATAGGACCATGCAAATACATGCTTGTATTTCCTCAACAATTTGATCATCATTTTCCTAATCATAGGACTTATATTTTTCCTAATATACACCTTTTTTGGAGCTAAATCGGTCCCTAGATTCATCTCTTCAATGTCTTCGCTTCTTACTGGTGTTTTCTTTATAACTAGTTGATCATTCCCATCAAACACCCTTTCTAGTGCCACTAATCCTTTAGGAATCTTATTTGTATTGAGTTGCACAACTTCTTGGCCGAATATAGTTTGTTTACCATCTACTTCTTCCACAAATGCATCAAAATCAATCTCTTGGGCCTCATACTGATCAATGTAGTGTAAGAACTTGATCAGATCTGTTTCGTCATTGAAAACATGCCAATTGTAGATGTTGTCAGGAATTGTAGGCTTGGTTTTGAGCTCTACCTATGAGATCCCTGCCAAGGTAACATCATCTTTTTTCAAGGCCACATTTTCCAAGAAGTCAGCCATCAAGTTTTTGGATCTATCTACCCACTCAATGGAGAAAGCATCAAAGAGGTCAATAGTATCCCACAAAGAATTTCTATATTGCTTCAGCCTCTTGTTTTTTGTGGAGTACTTTGATCTTACTTGTGAAATAACTAGTTCAGAATCCCTAAGTACGGTTAACATTTTAATCCCATGCTTTTTTGGCCATGTTTAGACCTAGCAGCAAAGCTTCATATTCGTCTATATTATTTGTGCATTTGAATGTTAATAGAAATGAGTATTTTAATGTTGTACCTTTAGGTGAAATGAAAAAAATTATAGCTCCATATCCTTTTCTACTATAGGCCCCATCAAAGTATATTCACCATATGCCATATTAATTTTTAGAGACATCCCTGGCAATTGGATTTTTATTCAGTAATTCATGGTTTGAATTTTCAATTCTAAAACTCCCTAAGTCTACATCACAAAAGCAATTCATTTTATCGAGATCAAATATTTCAATGACATGTTCTAATCTAGGCTCTCTGTATAACTTGACTTCCCTTCCATACACATGTATTGTGGCAAAAGACAAGTCTAGTTGAACATTCCCACCTACTGTTGCAGTCCATTACCTTGATAATAACATCCCATACTAAGGGGGAGTATCTACCATATTAATTTCTATCCTATATGTCACCTCTGGGTTGTTGGCAACACGGGTAGACAACTAAGAGGGGGGGTGGATCAGTTGTCACAAAAATTTAGAACTTATTAACTTTATTAACCCTTATTCTCAAATCTAATTATTAACAATGAAAGCATAAATCATCAACACATCAAAAACACACAAGACACCAATATTTTTTTCATGGAAACCCTGTTATGGGAAAAACTATGGTGGAGGTCAGTCCATAAGATTATACCCTATTAAAAGGATAAAGAATGAAATGGGGAATGCACATACATTCAAGAACATTGCCTAGAGCTCACTACTCAATTACAACAAGGCTTACTACCCAAAGGAAGAAACACTATCTTATAGAAAGATTCAGATTACTTCCGTAGGGATTTGAACTGATAAAATAGCATCTGCTAATGCCTAATCATAGTTCTAGTTAAGAACATTAACACTTCTTCACTCTTCTTCACACTCTATTCTTCCTTCAAATGATTTAGAACATTATTCAAGTAAACACATTCAGAACACACTCAAATGAAGTAAACAATCACTTATATATATCTGAAACAAGAAATTACATCGCTACATGTCAGCTTCAACAAAATAATAAAATGATAACAAACTATCGATCCAAAACAATAACAATTATTAATATGAATCAACCAAGGTCAGCCACAACTTAGTGAAGACCCAAAACAACATCCTCAAACATGAACAACCTTCAAAAATTATTCCTCGAAGATCCAAAACATGCTACCATCACCTTGTCGGCCATGAACATGAAAAACATGAACATGCAAGAGAAAATATCGGATCACAAGCATAATGATCAATGCAAATATGTAACATAGATAGAGAATGATCTAGAAACATCCACAAACATCATGAATCACTAGAGAAGCATCCACAACAACTGAACTAACTAGAATGACATAATCTTCAATCAGGAACACCAACTGAAGTAACAAAAAAACTATCAGAATACAAATCTTCATATCTCGATCAAATCTTCATGTAGATATTTGAAACTCAACATGGATAAACTAGATATAATCGAAAAGAAACCCTTTAGTCCACAACCACTGATCATCAATGTATTGAACTCACCAATAGATTGAACTTCACTTCACCACTGACAACCTGCAACTCATTTCATTACAATTTTCTCAATATCCTCATAATATACAACTTCTAATGCATTAATGCTAATAGTGTTGACATCAATAACAACCACATATCAGAAACACAACCACAACATCCAAAAATCTCCCCCTTTGGCATTGATGGTAACACATGATGTGAAAAACAACATCAATGCAACTACACTTACTCCCCCTTAGGTTTTGATTCATTTTTCCTCAACTCTTCCGCATGACTCTTCTCCCTACAAGGTTCTTCTCCCCCAGAAAGTTTTTCACATTAATATTCTCCCCCTTTGACATCAATGACAAAGATATCTAAGCACTGAACCACATATCTAAACATCTGACTATTCCCCCTGAGTAGCAGCCACCACAACATCAATCTTGATCAAGATATGACTATGAAATGCACAGACTAATGCAAAGCAATGCATCTTAGTTTTGATTAGGAGGGGTAATCATCCCTAACTTCCCTCTAAGATACTCAAAAGTATCCTTAGGCAATGGTTTGGTAAAGATGTTTACAATCTGCTCCTTAGTAGGTACATACTCCAATCTGACTTCCTTTTCACTTTCTCTCTCAAAAAGTGAAACTTGATAGATATATGCTTGGTCTTGGAATGCAGCACCAAATTCTTTAAAATGTTAATGGAACTTGAATTATCATAGAATATAACAATAGGCTCATCATACACAACTTTGATATCCTTCAATATTTGTTTCATCCACAATACTTGAGTACAATTGTTAGCAGCAACAATGTATTATGCCTCTGTTGTAGATAAAGAAATGGCATTCTAGTTCTTACTTAACAAAGAAATCAACTTCTTACCCAAGAAAAATGCACCACCACTAGTACTTTTTATGTCATTCACATCTTCTACCCAATCGACATCAGTAAAGGAACTTAAGGTAAGATCATCATCTTTAGGATACCACAGGCCAAAATCAACTGTCCCCTTTAAGTATCTAAAAATCCTCTTCATAGCAGTCACATGAGATTCTTTAGGATCAGCTTGAAATCTTGCAACAATACATAGAAAATTCATGATATCAGGCCTAGTTTGAGTTAAATACAGTAATCCACCAATCATTGATTTGTATCTAGTTTTATTTTTCTTCAGAGAATCATCATTTGTTGTCAAATTACATCCAGTCACCATGGGTGTACCAACTGGCTTTGAATCTTCCATACCAAATTTCTTCAGCAATTCTTTCACATACTTGGACTGAGATATAAAGATCCGTTTATCTAACTGAGTAATTTGCAATCCCAAAAAGAATTCCATCTCTCCAATCATTGACGTCTCAAATTCACTCTGCATCTCATCAACAAACTTCATGCATAAACTATCATCTCCTCCAAAAATGGTATCATCAACAAAGACTTCCACAATCAAATATTTATTATGATCAATCTTGAAATATAGATTACTATCAATAGTTCCTTTATTAAATCCAAGCTTCAGTAAATACTTATCCAATCTAGCATACCATGCTCTAGGGGCTTACTTAAGTCCATACAGAGCTTTCTTCAACCAACAAACCATGTCTCCCTTATCAATCAATTGAAATATGCTAGGTTGGTCAACATACACTTCTTCTGATTCACCATTTAGAAAAACCTACTTGACATCCATCTGATAAACCTTGTAGTCTTTGTAGGCAGCATAAGCAAGAAACAATTTCACATCTTCAATTCTAGCAATAGAGGCAAAGGTCTCTTCAAAATCAATTCCTTCCATTTGATAATATCCTTTACATACTAGTCTCGCTTTGTTTCTAACCACTTCAACTTGCTCATTCAAATTGTTTCTAAAGACCCATTTAGTTCCAATGAAATTTTTATCCTTAGGTCTAGGAACAAGAATCCATGTATCATTCTTCTCAATTTGTTGTAGTTCTTCTTTCATTGCTTCCACCCAATTTTCATCTTTGCATGCTTCATTCACATTAGTAGGCTCAGTCTTTGAAATCAAGCAGTACTCTTCTGTAATCTTTCTCCTAGTCTGAACACTTTTGTTCTTATCACCTATGACCTAATCTTCTAAATGATTCAATATTACATACCTTAGAGTCTTAGGGAATTCTTGAACTTGAGGCTCTTCTGATCTCTCTTCTGCACCTTCACAGTTTTCTCCTTCCTCTTGATCTTCTTGATTCACCAGAATGATTTGAACCTAATTTGAAGTCTGAACTTGCATTCCTTTGTTTGCATTGTCACTCTGATCATCAGAGTCATATCCATAGGTTCTGGATGGTTTAGCTATGTCTTCATCAATCTTGACATTTTCACTTTCAACCATTTTCGTCAATCTCTTACTGTAGCACCAATAGGCCTTGCTATTAGTAGAATAACCAAGAAAGATTCGTTCATCACTCCTAGCATCAAACTTTCTTATATCTTCATCTCTTCTGATAAAGCATTTACTCCTAAATACTTTGAAGTACTTAACAATAGGCTTGTGACCAAATCACAACTCAAAAGGGGTCTTACTAGTATCACCTTTGATTTGTACCCGGTTGACAGTGTACATAGCAGTAATCGCAACTTCTCTCTAGTAGATATGAGGAACATTTCCTTCCAACATCATAGTTCTAGTAGGATCTTGAATTGTCCTATTCTTCCTTTAAAAAAATCCATTTTGTTGAGGGGTCTGTGGTGCAGATAATTATCTCTTTATCACATATTCTCCACAAAAAGAATTAAACTCACCGAAAGTGAATTCACCACCTCTATCTGATCTTAGACATTTAATCTTCAGACCTGTCTTTGTCTCAACCATAGCCTTAAAGAACTTGAACTTTTTCATAGCTTCAAATTTCTCCCTTAAGAAAGTAACCCACATCATTCTAGAATAATCATCAATAAGCAACATGAAATACCTATAACCTTGTAATCTTCTGACTCTAGAAGGACCATTCAAATTAGTATGTACAAGCTCCAACAATTCATTTGAACCATGTTGTTTTCTCCAAAATTAAATTCTAGTTTCCTTCCCTAACCGACATTACTTGCATATGGCATTAGTAGGTTTCATCAACTTAGGAAGATCTCTCACAGCCTTAGAAGAACTTATCTTGACAATATTATCAAAGTTAACATGACACATTCTCCTATGCCACAACCAACTTTCATCAACTTGAGAAATCAAACAACTTTTACTAGCAACACTCAGGTGAAAGATATTACCTTTAGTTTTTTTACCTCATGCAATCACATTTCTAGAACTTCCCAATATTCTGCACTTTCCATCTTTGAACTAAAGATTGTATCCCTTATCTACCATCTTTCCAACACTTAAAAGATCATGCTTCAGACCTTCCACATACAATACATCATCTGTATTATGCTTACTATCAAGAGAAATGCATCATTTTCCATGGATCGCACTAGTTTTGTCATCACAAATCTTACAACACCACCATCGTACTTTTCCAAGCTCACAAACTTACTTTTATCTCCTGTCATATAATGAGAGAATCCAATGTCAATTACCCATTCATCTTTTTGTTCAACTCGAGAAGCTAGGGCTTTCTCCACATTTATACAACTAGCAGATTCAGTAGACACAGGATTAGTTTCCTTGATAGCAATAAATACCCATTCGTCCTCACTTCCATCTTCTTTATCAGATTCATCATTTGTCACACCTTCATTAGCTGCATAGTAATACTTCCTTTGAAATTTAGGCTTGTTATGTCTTGGTTTAGAAGCTCTTTCTAGACACCTTGATGCAAAATGACCTATCTTATTGTAATAAAAACACTTAATAGGAAATTTTCCTTCATACTTACCTTTTCCTCTCACTACTCTTTTGGCAATAAGTGATTCTAGATCTTCTAGCTCTCTTTCTTCTTCCTCATACTTGAATGTCTTTCTTGATGAACTTTCACCTGGATCATATCTCTATTTATCTCTTTCAGAAGTAGTAGCCTTGAATGCAAATTCTACCTTAGGAAGGGAATCACTAAATTCACTCAACTCAAAAGCAGTAAGCTTACCTATCACATATCTCTAGTTACATTTGTTACAGTTTGGAGCTCCTCAATAGCACTAGCTTTGACTTTGTATGAAGCAAGCAAGGATCTAAGCACTTTAGCAATAATCTCTAATTCGTCCAACTATCCACTAGCACATCTAATACCACACACATGTTCATTCACTCTTTTCATAAAAGTAGTAATATTCTCATCATCACCCATTCTTAACATTTCATATTTCCCTTTTAGACTTTGTAGCTTAGAAATCTTCACATTAGAATCACCTTCATACAAAGTTTCCAACTTTTTCCAAATCTCATAAGTAGTCTTCAGATCCATCACATTTGTCATCTCAGTATCATTCAAAGCACTCAACAATGCCTCCTTAGCCCTGATATTATACTCAACATCCCTAATCTAAGTAGTAGTTGTAGGACCATTTTGTGGAATAACATACCTATTGCTTGTAATGCTCTAGTAGGGTTCACCAATACATCTTAGATGGCACTCCATTCGAGTCTTCCATAGAGAATAATTTGTTCCATCAAATCTCAAACTATCCTTCTTATATGTTGCCATCCCAGATCACCTTAAGCTATTAAAATTATTCCAAGGAACCTGCTCTAATACCAATTGTTAGCAACACAAGGGAAGACAACTGAGAGGGGGGGTGAATCAATTGTCACAAAAATTCAAAACTTATTAACTTTATTAACCCTTATTCTTAGATCTGATTATTAAAAATGAAAGCATAAATCATCAACACATCAGAAACACACAAGACACCAAGATTTTTTTTCGTGGAAACTCTGTTAGGGGAAAAACCACGATGGAGGTCAGTCCACAAGATTATACCCTGTTAAAAGTATAAACAATGAAATGGGGAATGAACATGCATTCAGGCATACTGCCTAGAGCTCACTACTCAATTACAAAAAGGATTACTACCCAAAGGAGGACACACTATCTTATAGAAAGATTTAGATTACATCCGTAGGGATTTGAACTAATAAAACATCATCTGCTAATCCTTGATCATAGTTCTGGTTAAGAACATGAACACTTATTCACTCTTCTTCACACTCTGCTCTACCTTCAAGTGATTTAGAACATTATCTGTGCACACACATTCGGCATTCACACTTAAATGAAGTAAACAATTGCTTATATATATCCGCAACAAGAAATTACATCGCTACATGTTGGCTTCAACAAAATAATAAAATGATAGCAAACTATCAGCCCAAAACAATAAAAATTATTAATACGAATCAACCAAGGTCAGACACAACTTAGTGAAGACCAAAAACAACATCCTCAAACAAGAACCACCTTCAAAAATTATTCCTCGAAGATCCACAACATGCTACCATCACCTTGTCAGCCATGAACATGAAAAACATGAACATGCAAGAGAAAATCTCAGATGATGAGCACAACAATCAATGTGGACATGCAACAAAGATAGAGAACAATTTAGAAACATCCAAAAACATCGTGAATCACTAGAGAAGCATCTGAAACAACTGAACTAACTAGAATCACATAATCTTCAATCAGGAACACCAACTGAAGTAACATAAAAACTGTCAAAATACAAATCTTCATGTCTCGATCAAATCTTCATGCGAATCTCTGAAACTCAACATGGATAAACTAGATATATGAGACAATAAACCCTTTAGTTCACAACCTCTGATCATCAACGTACTGAACTCACCAATAGATTGAACTTCACTTCACCACTGACAACATGCAACTCATTTCATTACAATTTTCTCAATATCCTTGACATATACAACTTCTAATGCATTAATGCTAATAGTGTTAACATCAATGACAACCACATATCAGAAACACAACCACAACATCCAACATGGGTATGATGCCAATTTTAATTCCACATCCCATATCGCTCCAACTACAAGGACTGATCTGTTATCCATGGCATAACAATTCCCATATGTAGTATTCACCCACATACCTAGTTCCTTCATGATATCCAGAGGCATGATGTTGATTGTTTCCCCTGAGTCAATCATTTAGTTTTTTACCAACTTGTTGTTGATTACCAATGTGGTGTAAAATGGATCCACCTGGGAGGGATTCTTTGTAAGTGTGTCTCCCAGATATACTTATGGTGTCTTTGTAGTTTCCTATTCAACAACATTAACTTCCTTCTTCTAATCCTTTTGTTTATGAGATGTGTTGGTAATCATCCTGAGGGTTGTGTCTAAGAACTCATCAATCTTCATCAACTCCATCAAGGGGACTGTCATCTTTTTCTGATCCAATGCTTGGGCCATGTCAAATGAAGGGGTAGTGATCCCTTATTCAACCTTCTTAGTTTTAGTAACCTATTTTCCTTCATTTTGAACTTTTTCATTACTTAGTGTCTTCTCATATTCAATATATGTAGTCTCCTTTTGAACAACTTTATGAGGCTTCTTTCTTTCACCCTTCTTTTCATTAGATGGGATGTTCTTCTTACTCTTTTGTTCTTTTATGAACATGCTTCTTGGTGTTCCCTGGTCTCCATCTATGGGTCTACTTATTAGGTTATACTTTCTCCTTTTTTCCTCAGCCACAACTTTTGCTATGATGGCCCTCTTTTCTTCCTTTTTTGGTGTTCTTAACTGAAATTGAGGTGTTGTATTGTATGCATATGTTGCTTCTTGTGTGTTTTCTTCGTGATTAGAAAACACCTCTTGCTCCACATTTACATTGCACTTTTCATTTTTGACATCGTATTTGTACCCATCTTTAGAGGATGAGTATCCTTCATTATTTTGATGAGACCCCCATCATAACATGTTTACAGTGTGGTTATATTTATCTTTCTCTTGTGACCACTCATCTTCCTAGAAAGCTTGAGCCACTGCATAATGTTCAGGGGCATGGGGTCTATGGCAAGGTGAACACCATGGTGTAGTATCTACTGCATGTGCTCCATGTTTTTTCAAGGGGTCAGGAGTCTCTTTCCAATTTAGTCTTCCTATTGGTCATCCATCCTTCCAAGTGGCATTATAGGGCATGTCATGCAATCTTGTCCTTTCTTTTGTGTACTAATTTTCTTATTTGTTCTAGGGATTGTTGGGATTTTTTGGGATCCTAAGGTTATCCCTTTTGCCAATCATGCTAGCAGCTTTCCTATTATTTTTTATAGTTAAGGCTACCTTTTGTGCTTTAGTCAGACTTATAGGGCATTTGTTTTGAGTTCATACCTTGTTTTAGGATCAAAGGCCTTTAAATGGATACTTAAGGCTACTGGGTCAACTAATTTTGATCCATGTGGTATCTTATTATAGAGCTTGGAGAATCTCTGATTAAAATCATAAACTAATTCATTCTAATGTTTCTAGATACTTATTAATTCATGTAGATTGTATTTAGGAGCACATTGATTCCCATATTGTTCTAGAAATTGATCTTGGAAGTCTGTTGCAAAGGTGATTGAAGCATCTGGCAAGCTAACAAACCAATCCCTTGCTTACTCAGTTAGATACACCATGAAAAGCCTCATAAGGACATCCTCCTATTCCATGCCCAAATCTTGCACAAAAGCTTTGAAGTTTCTTATGTGTTCTACTATAGTTGCACTATTCCCTATGAATTTAGGGAAAGTATTTCTCCAATTTCTATCAATGGGATATGGGTATATTTGATATCCTAACAAGTCGAATTGTCTGCTCATGCTTGTAGGGTTTTGTGGATAAGGATTTTGAGGTGGTGGATTAGGATAATATTAGAATCCATGTGGAGGTTGGTGCACATTTTGTTGGATGTTTTGGTGAGGATATATATTATGTTGTGGCACATGATGTTGTTGTTGTTGAATATATTGTTGTCCTGGTGGTGGGTTGGATTGTGGAATATTGCCAGTGTTTTGTGGCTGCAATATCTGTGGTGGAAGATTATGCTGAGCATGTTGCTTTGTGTTACAAGCTATATTGTGAGGTCCCTTTGAAGTACCTAGGGCACCTATATTTTGAAATGACCCCTGTGTATTGTTTTTACCTCCTTGTTTATGGGGAGGGACATACTTTGGTGGTTTTGCTACATGAATATTTAATTGAGGCATTTGCTGACTTAGATCTTGACTCTATTTTATCAACTATTGTCTTTTTATCTTTGGAGTTTCTCTTCATCCATTTGAGCATAAAACTTCTTCATTTCCCGAGGATCTTCCTTCTAGTGAAAAATAGGATGACTAATGTTTTCTTGCTCATGTGGGGTACATGGATCCTTGCATGAATCATCATTATGATACTCTGATTCATGCAATGGGTCAAAGCTATTGTGCAATCCAAGAGGTTGTTTGGAATATTCTTAGAGTTGGTAAATGTTGTGTCTGATTATTTACATACCCCTTTATTCTTATTTGTCTCATCCTTTGAAGGGGGGGATCCATGTTTATATATCCATCTACCGTTCTTCTTCTTTGGACTTTCTTGATGCAAAGATCTTTTGTCATTCATTTTGTAGGATGCTTTAATGCTTTGAACTATAGGATTTTTTCTCGTTGATGTGTATTTTATCTTCCCATTCATATAATTGTTTCTACAAGCTTGTTAGAGTTTCCACTCACTTTTATGAAAAGTGAGACAAAGGCTTACAACTTATTTAATTCTTTTCCCAGCTGAGTCCTCTGTTATGATGGTTTCAAATGACTTTATGATGAAGGGCCTGGATTCAAAATTGGCTAGATCCCCAATAGAGTCACCAATTTGTTAGGTGTCAGAAATGAAGGTTTTTAGACCATAAGAGGGTGTCAATATCTTAAAACATTTTTGGCCAACAAACAAGGAAATTATGATTGATCACCTCCTAGTCTTTAGGCTCTGCTAGACCTAAGTGGGTGTACCAGAGTGACAAGGAAAATTTGAAGGCTTGAGAATGATCTCTAAATTAGGAAATCTACTCACAATGGCACATGGGGGTGAAGTAGATGCAATATTTGATGACTAATTCTTATTGAGAGTGTTTGAATAATCAAGAGTGTGCATTGAATTTATATAAAATGTTCTAAAATGACCAGTGCCCAATCTATTGGACGAATGAAGTGAATGGATGGATGGTGATTAAGGAGATAGATTTGTATGATTGGTAGGCCTATTTTTCCACTTCACTCTAACTGTTGGGAACTTTTAAATGTTTTCACCTTGTACAAATGTGCATGTTTTTTTTCTACAATGCTCTTCTTTATAAATCCCAGTGTTATTCCCTCAAATTATTGTGATGCTATGAAAGGATTTTTAATTCTTAGCTTAAGGGAAACCAATCAGATTAATTACCTTAAAAGGATTTTTAATCCTAGAGGGAACCAATTAAAATGAATTAACTGAAAGGACTTTTAATTCTCTCTCATTAGAAGCCAATTAAAACAATCACACAACAACAACAAATGTGTCCTGACAAATTCTATAAATTTGAATAACCTAAAAGAACCACTTTGGAGACAACACAACAACATAGAAGCATGAAATTCGACACAAAAATTGAACACTAAATATAGGTCACCAATTAAGCATAGTCTTTATTATATTTCTTCAAAATGATGTTACCTTAATAGCATAAGTCTTTTGATATGAGATAGATGAGTGGAATATGCTATATGAATATAACCTACTACTACTGGCGGTGATAATGTTGTGATGATGATAAAAAAATGGGCCTTGGTTTTCCTTTTTATATGACAAGCAATAAGCTTTGGGGCTATTCACAAAAGATATGTCTTTTCATAACTCTAACTACATGTAATCTCTAAATATAAGGAAATTAACTTAACAAACTACAATAGATAAAACACTCACTCTGTTATTCAACGTAGAGAACCCGTGACCTCTTAGGATCTAGGAAAGTTCTCTCCATGATGAAGTGCTTGATATGCTTGCAATTCTCTCATGAAACTTATTTCTCCACATGCAAGGCCTCTTCAATTTTAATGATGAATAGTTGCATCTCTGACAAGTGCCAAATGTAATCCTCTTTGATGTGAATGTCAGTATTCAACAAAGATTCCCTCATGTTGTATTCCATATGCATTATTCCTTCAAGCTATTTGTGAGTGTTTTCTAGTACCATATCCTCATCATTTACCACCTCAAGTGCTTGTGGTAATATTTGAAACAAGTCATCCTTCCATTGATCCTTTTCTTTAAGTCATCCTTCATCATGAAAGAACATAGGTAATAAGATGTATAATGGTTGATCAAAGTCATCAAGATCAGCCTTTATTCTAGCATGAAACTACTCATGTCAATTGACCAATTCATTACACTTGTGGAGGATCTATTCGTCCATGACTTCCTGATTAATTATTCTTTTCTTTCTCCTATCTTTTCCTGCAACTTTCTATGCTCTTGGAATGTTGAGTGCACTTTTACAAAGAGGTCCCAATATTGATCAGCCTGATTCATTACCTTCTCAAATCTCCTTTTGATAATCTTAGAGACAATCTCAAATTTAATGGTTTTGATCTTTTTCTCTAGCTCATTGCACTTCTTCTAAACTATCTCATGGAAACGTTACCAATATATAACATCTTCCATTGCATCCAATACTTTCTTCTTGAAATCTATCCATGGAGAATACTATTTTCATGAAGAAGAAGAGGATATTTTGTCTTTGTAACTAGCCACCTCCTTCCTTAGGTTTTCATTATCTTTTATCAACTTTTCAACTTGAAATTTATTAAATTTTTCTACATTTATGTCCAATTATGTAATTTCAATGGGATTAGTATCCCCATCTCTATGCACCATGAGATTCCCAAATACCTAACTTGGATTGTTGATAATGGAAGGCCTTTTGTCTTGAGGGTATAATTCCCATGTCAACAATGTGCTCTCATCTAGGTTGTATCCTGAGCCTAAATACATTTTATCACTGTCTTCTTCTATCAAGTGTAGTGTCTTATCCCCTCTTTTCTTGAAACTATCAAATACTATGATAGAGCTAATGTCCCATCCAGGTAAGAGAAAGACCCCAACTTCTTGAAGTAGTTCTCTCCCTCTTTCAAGAGTGATGGATTCTAACTCCTGGTGTACTTCCTTTTTTCAGTTCTTCTAGGGAAGTTATTTCTTGCTCAAAAGTGATATCTTTCATTATTTTTTTGAGTGCTATACCCTTGTGTTCATAAACAAATGATTTGAATTTTGAAGTTTTTGCAAAGTCACTATCAGAAACAAACTCTTGTCCAGCCCTGACTCTCACATCATCTGAGAGCTCATTTGATGCTTCAAACTTGACAATGCTTTGTTCATTGAGTGGCTCATATGGTGTAACAATATGTGCACTTTTATGCTCAACTTCATCTTCTTCCTCATCACTATCTTCTTCATACCCTTCTTCACTAATGGTAGTATCAATAGAAAAACTAACCTTTGGAGTAGGTTTTGAGGGTATGTAGCTGAAGGGTTCCATATCCTTAGCTCGCATTATGGAATAAGCTGCTATATTTGTCTCAAATACCATAAGATACACATCTCTAGTTAGTTCTTCCTCATGCTTGATTATTTTCTCAACCCTTTCTAGAGGATGTTGTATATGATCAAATGATTTTGTGTGTGAAGGATTATTTTCCCTCTTCCAAGCCTCAGATAACATAATCTTGTTGTATTTGGCCATCCTTTGTGATGTTGCAGCTTCATCACAATCCTCACTACATCATCCATAGAGAATTGATGTTCATACCTAGACAATGCTTGTGATAGTTTTTCTTTATTTATAAATTTCTTCGGATCAAAATTATTTCTTTCATCTCCCAATGGTAAGTTATAATGATCCAATTTCCTATAAATTTACTCATATCCTTCACTAGAAGCAATTATGAAATCTCCAAAGCATAGAGTACTTGGCATAATTGACTGCTTACTCTATCCCTTGAGGTGCTTGGAATCTGACTTGGCCAATTGTCTTACAATTTCTAAATAGGCCACTCTATCTAGAACTATCTTTGGTAACAGGTGTGCAGCTCCTTTGAACCCATATGCTCTAATCATAGTGCAGTTAGAATATGTATACCAATCCCCCCAATTATGATTTACCTTTTTTCTAGGATATTTCTCCTTAGGTCTAAGAAACCTTTATACTTTAGAAGACAAGTTATAATCACATGGATGTCCCAATAACTTCAGAAAAGGTTTGAATTTTTTTTCCTCGAAGTATAAATAATGGGATCTCCCATACCTACTATCCCATATTGATGTCCAAATTTGGATCAGTTTATAGTTGTACCATCCTAGTCCATATCTCTTATCCTCAATTCTTCTCCCCAAAACCCTCTAGCTTGCCCATCATAGAAGAGTAAGTGCATGAGTAGAGAATAGTGTTTACAATTGATATATTCATTGTTGTTCTTAATCCTTTCCAACCCCTAGTTTAAATTATTGGCTAAATAGCTAGTGTAAAAAAATGATCATGCATCTTGGCTCTATACATCTATTGCTAGGACCATTGGGGCTATTGACATGAGGGCCAGGGCTTCTACTCCCAATACTTGTCCTATGGTATAATACGTGTATCAAAAAATATTGCTCAAATAACTCTTCATGAAAGGGAGGGTGTTCATTGTGAGAGAATTTCTTAAGTTGATTTCATTCCTCTCGGGGCCTATGTAAATGAAATTTCCATCATTTATAACTAGTATCCATGTGATGGTATTCTGTTATGAGGTCTTTCACTATGAATGGCACATTCAAGCTGCAATCTAAATTGAAGACAATGGAAATAAAGTCTTTCGAAATGATAATAAACTCAGACCCATCATGTAGTTGAACTGCACGTTGCTTGCGGTCATATTTGTTAGCTAGTGCCTTGACCAATTCTACGTTAATGAACACATTAGGCACAATGACCTTTCCCAAGTTCATCTTCCATGGATTGTAGACGAGCTGCAATCTATACTATTTTCTATTGTGATACATGAATAGTTCATATCATCTTTGTGGCATCCATACATCCCCTAAATCTTTTTTATTATACCATAAATTTTCCATAGAAGGATTCAACTACGCACTCCTATTATGTCTCAGTCGTGACCCTGGACATTGGTCTATCAAATCCTTGTTTAAAATCCTAACTTATGTCTTTTGTTTTTTGTCTTTTGGTGTCCCTAAACTTCCTTCAATCATTTAAGAAACCATAACATGATTTTACAATTCTTCAAAGAAAATTCTTAGTTGCACTTCATATACTTACCTATGCCGCACATCCTTCCTTGACTTCCAATTGTGCAACAATTTGATACTTCAAACTCTTTCGCTTCACTCCTTTCTGCAGCTCTTCAAATTTTTGATAAAAAAATGAAATCAGTTTGAGGTATACATTACTTGGCTCTAGCTCATTAATGGCACACTTGCTCTCTTTCATTTCACAAGGGAATCATTTAATTTTGAATATCTCTACAATATCTACAATATCTCATGTTGTCACATTAGTCAAAAACAATCATCATCAATCCATCAGTGGAGCTATAATTTTAAATCTGTCGATGTCCACTTTCCCCTTGATGAAATTTGTGTCTTTATTTTTCCTTTGGGGTATTGGTGGTGTTGTGTAGTATTCGCACACACGCCCCGCCGAATGTGGGGACCCTCTTTTGCTTGCTTGGTTTCTTTCTTTTCCTGAGGGTCTTGGCCTTTTCCCCTTAAGGGATAGGTCTCTTGGTCTTGGTCTCATTTCACCCATGGTGCTTAATGGTCAATTTGCATTTAAGATGACTTATTGCAACATCACAATGATAGTCTACCTCCTAAAGAATTGACCCTTGCTTGAAAATTTTGATTCAAGGAAAAATTGGCTAAGTCTGGAGTAGGTTTGATAATTCTGAGGTAGCTTGGATTACCTAAACCTTGATCTGACTGAAAAATCCAAGCTACCTCAGATTTCCTGAGTCCGAGCTCCCTTCGTATTCTTGGGTTCTGTTGTGCCCTCGACACACATGCCCCATTCAAAATGGGGACCCTCTCTTTCCTTCGCTTTATGGGTCATTTTTTTGTTGCCTCATTTTGTGTGCCCCCTATTTTGGTGTTCCAAGTGCTCGTTGAGCCTTAAAGGAATCATCTTAAGTCAACCATGTTTCCCCCCTCAAAATTTTCTAAGTCCTAAGCCCTCATGAAGGTCTCCTGGTAGTTTTCCTTTGCCTCTCAAAATGACATCCCTGAGGCCCTATGGGTCCGCCCATGCAGGCTACCCCTTGCAGATTTCCCTAATACCTTTTCTATTTCAAATGGACAAAAGACCACATTCATAGGCAACCCAAGACTCACCTCTCGAATTGTCATTCCCATCACCAACTTGACGACTAACCCACACTTTCCATCCACTCTACGGAATTTGCCCTTCCCGTGGCTACTTTCAAAATCCGACCGTTTCACCAACTTTTGGAGCTACCATACCCGCATTAATTAGGCACATTTAATGCAATAAAATCTATAAATAGCTAAGAATGAAATGTAATTTTTGCCTGACAGTTTAATCAGAGCGAGTCAGAGCCATCCACAAATTTTGCCACCATGCTCGTTGAACTAGTTTGTTGATTCTGAGCTTCTGATTGTTTTTGGTTCCTCCTCCTTCATCGGATTCCAGAGGTTTTTTTTTCTTCTGCGCATCTCATTTCATAGTTTCCTTCATTTCTTGAAAATTTGTTAATATTTATAGGGAAAAAACTTAAATATTACCTAGAAGAACCTCTGACGCACTAAACCCACCTTTTAAAAATTGGACAAACCTTAAAGATCATTGGTAGGAGGCTTTCAAAACTTCATCTCACCATGGTCATTCTTGTGCTAGGGCTTTCGCTTAACGCGGACCCACAATCATTCCTTGGCCGTGAGCATGTCTTTAAAACTGTTTAACATTCAAGATGACATTTTCACCTATCTGATCCACCATCGCAGAAATCCCCTTCAGCGTGGACATTTTATACCTAATAGAAATTCACAAGTGATCAAACATAAATCTAGCATCCATCGATCCCATTGGGTCCATGTCCGTGAATTCCCTCTCATGGAATTCCCCTCAGTGTTCGTTGTTTCTAACGGCTATCAGACCTCATCCTTCTGACTTGTGGGATCTGCTCTAACGATTTCCCATTGAGTTCAAAGTTGTCAAAATCCTAAGGTGCATGCACTTTGTGGGTCTCTGTCCGCAGACTTCCATCTGCGGGACTCTATCTCGACTTCGCCATTCCTAATGACTATTGGTGTCTACCCTTTTGTAGCTCAGAGCCCGATCTCCCCAGCACTGCCTTGTCCTCGAAACCTTGAAACTAATGACTCCTTCTGTGGACCCCACTTTTTGGGCTTCCATTTGTAGGTTGCCATGGATGGTTTACTATTTTTAACTATCGTCAGCTACCGTTCCTCCACTTTGTGGATCCTGCACACATCAAGACCGTCTGAATTTTCCTTGTAGGTTTCCTTCACAGAGATTTTTTCGTAGCATCATTGTTGCAAATGAAAAAGAGCCTTTGTTGGCCTGCTGTACGAGGCCTGATCCTTCCAAAGCCACTTGACAAACAATGAATGAAGAATAATGCATGTGCGTGTTGTGGACCTGGTCTTGCAGGTTTCCCCTGTCAAACCGCATTATGACTTTTGTTGTTGTGAATGGTTGTCATGTACTATCCACCTGCACTTGCTCACCCGTAGTAGACTCAAATGCTTAAACTACGGTGAGGCCACCTTCTAGACTCGCAAGCCCTATTGGGTGGAACGTCACCTATGGGTTTCTGTGTCACCAGTGCCATTCTCTATGGTGGACTTCCAAACAGCTATGACACTCACTTGCTCCGCTTGCTCTGTACCCGTGTGACTAAAGATGATCCAAATGACTTCTAACCTTAAAACAAACTTTGACCCACGTGCCAAAATGGCCTATTCTCCCTAGAGGACCCCACAATTTGACCAAGTTGTAGGTCAGGTGGAATGTTGTGAGCCACCCTGCCCTATTTGCCCTTGAAAAACAACTATCAGCCTAGGGAAGTCCACACCCCTAGGCCTGCATGGCCTTAATTCCCCTGAATGAGCTACTAGTGATGATCTGGAAAGCATGATAAGATCCTTAGATGATGTTTTACTTGATCTAATGTTGTTTTGCAAGGTTTTGACTAACGTTCCATGTATTTTATGCTTGAATGTGTTTGTTGCCCCTTTTAGTACATGATATATGGAATCAATTGCGGGACCTTCAAGAACAACTATGTAGAAATAAAAAGGAAAGAAAATAGGAAAGGCACCTAGTGGAAAGGAATATAAGGATCAAATGAAATATCAATTCCAAGGGGAACCCTTGAGGTCTAAAGTCACCTCAACCTGGAAGGAGGTCATAGACATGAACATCAGACAAGTGGATATTGATGAATTCAAGTAGAGAGTCTAGATCAGTCCTACCACAAAAAGTGTAAGAAGAATCAAAAGAAGTGGAATAGCTAAGGCTATAGGCTTTCCTCCTGCCTTCATCACCCCAAAACTGGTAATGGCCTATAGGGAGGCCTATCAGGAGGAAACCAGAACGATAGTGAACCGGGATGGAAATATTTTGGCTAACATACCTACTAGTGCAATAACAAGAACCTTTCATATCCCTACCTTCAAGGAGATGGAAGTACCAACCATAAGTGATGGAAAGGCCATGTGGGATGAAGATCTCCTCAAATGTAAAAGATTTATCAATTAGTACTAGTTGAAGGAGAAGAGGGGTAGTGCTGCGAAGGTTCCTTAGGAGCTCTTTCGTAGTGACTTCTATGAAGACTATCATGATTTGGTGACTCTGTTGAGTAGAGTAATGGGCCTCCCAACTGCTGCCTATTTCCAAGAGTGGATGGTATACTTTGTGGAGGAGGTCCTTTGTGGAAAGATCAAGTTTTATTGGGTAGGGATTATCAGTGGTTGCTTCCATGAGTAATTTATGGCTGTAAAGAAGACACCCAAATTCTACATGACATCTTACTTGGTCTATTCATTGGTTGAGAAGATTCAATATAGTGGCTTATTTAGAGCTCCAAATGAAGAACTAGGCAGGAAGCTGAAGGTTTACAAGAAATACCCTCAACTATAGTTCAAAAATTTCAAGAGGGAGTACTGCAGAGTCAATGATGCCTTTATAGGCTATATCATCAGATTGATCAGGGGAAACTTTGAAAGGAGAGTCTCCCATAGTGCCAAAGCTTTCCTCAAATAGTTTTCTTTCTTGTTCATTCAATATCCAAAGTTCACCTACATTCATGCTCAAGGTTTTTCAGAGAAGCCATACAAGTTGCCCCAGTATCCCAATGACCGGATAATACTACTAGAGCTCTCTTAGTAGCTACGACATGCACACACTATTCTGAGCAACAAACATAGGGCTAGGATCCCTTATCCCCTCTCCTTCAACCAAGGGCTATATGAACTCCATACCTCTCAATGTGCCAACAACTCAGAAAAGGAACTAGTAGAATACCATTTGAGACTCCATACTACCTAGCCACGAATGGATCCCTATGACCATCTCAAGAAAGCACTTGGACTTGAATACGCCCATCTACATAGCATTGAAGACTTTGCACTAATTGTCAAGATGATAATGAAGTGTGAATGAGGCACTATATGAGAATGATGGTGTATTTTGTACAGAGGGTCAACTTGTTCCCCATATTGGATTAGGTGGAAGAAAACAAAAGTACAATAATGGATCCTCAGTACGATGTAGTGGTGAATCTCCCACTGCCACTGATTGATTGGGATGAGCCAGAGGTTGACGACCTTAACATTATAACCAAGCCCATCGAGGCTAGGAAAAAAGAATGGGTTAATGGGAAAGTTTCCCAATTGAAGTAGTAAGGAGTCACGTTGACCTATGAAGGCCTTAAAGAAGAGCCTCCAAGTGAAAAAAATAGTAGGATATCTACCACCCCAGTAGGAGAAACTTCAAAATACCCTCCGTCCACTAGGTTAAGGAAAAGGAAAGAGGCTGAGGAGAAACAACCCAACCCCAAGGTTTATGCAAGAAAGACTTTGGAAGGTGAACCTTCCAAGAAACACAAAAGATCAGGCAGTTTTATAGAAATTCCAACCATTCAGGAGGATCCACTTCATGAGGGAGAGGAAATGGAGGTCGAGCAACCAAAATCTCCACCTGTTTCCTCTGCTGCTGGCCCTCCATTGGCTTCCTAGGTGATGGTAGCTACCTCTCCACCTAAGGTGGATATCTCAGTCCACCTTTCCTCTTCTCCACCCACTATATGGGTTGTGACCATAGACTCCTCTTCTACTACCACTTCTCCACTTTCCTCTACCTCGATGTCCCTGACTACATCTCTCCCATGGGCAACAACAACAATGATAATACCTCTTTCCTCGCTCCTGAAGGATTTTTCTTGTCACATACATAATGTTCCTTTAGATATTTCTAAAGTATTTATGAATCTAGCCATCCAAGATACCTTGGCACAAGTTCTTGCCAACGTTCTTGCCTCTACTCCTCCAATTGAACTACCAGTGATGAAGGCCACAATGAAAATATCCAAGGAGTGGGAAAGATGAAAGAAGGAAGCAAAAAAGGAAGTCGAGGAGGAAGCACACGACTACCATGAGCATCCAGAGTACCAACATTTGCAAATTGATAAGGTGGTGTGTGAGGGTGAAGAAACAAAATCCTTCAAAAGTGAGGAGGAGGATGTTAGTACCAAATATATTGTAGAGACATTCAATGCAGACCTTGAGGAGGAGCTAGCCCAACAATTGAAAGATGTTGGAGAGGAGGTGGAGACCACCTTCTGAAGAAGAAAGGTAGTCAAGTGATAAAATGGAAGAAGGTACAAAACTTCCAATCGGTGAGCAAGAAGAAATCACCAAGCATGATGAAGTGTCTCTCTCAGGAGAGAGAGAATAACAAGGAGAGGAAGAGGATAAAGAACAGGAAAAGACACATCCTCAACATGGTCAAGATGAGGAGAAAGAAGAGGATGAGCCTGAAAAAGAGGCTAAAACTCATAAGAACCCAGGGACAGAGAAGCCTGAAAAACATGGGAAAGATGAGGAAAGAGAAGAGAAAATTGTTGAAGCGGAAGATAGCCTCAAAGGGCATGTAGCCACCAAGTCCCCAAATAAAGAAACATTATTCATCTAGGACTCTGATGAAGACGGAGAGAACATGAAGATAGAGCAAGAAGCTCCAAGGGACAAGAAAGTTGAGATTAGAAAAGGAGGTAATGAATCTCCAAAAGGGGAATCTCAAATGCCCGAATGGCTAGAGAAGCAATTAGAAAAGAAGACCCCTACCTTAAGAGATCCAAGGGCAAGGCTGGAGGCCATTTTGGCCTAAGCTCAAATAAGTACAAGGAAAGAGAAAAAGCCTAAAGTTAGATCCAAACTGACTATGGATGCTTTTGGATCGAGAACTGTGCAAATTTCCACACCAATTATAGATGAAGAAGGGATAAGTTATGACATCTCCACCATTAACTATGGAACAAACACTAGAGATCAGAAAATGGACCATCTCCAAGAGTTTGTTGCCACAGTCATGCATCAGATGCATCAAGATAAGATTTCGAAGGAGGAACTCAAAGCATAGGTGGCTGATTTGACAACCTATATCCAACAATGGTCGTCCACAAAAGATCCTCCCACCACATCCTTGGTGCCAACACAATTGCTATCCAAGGACCACATCAAAAAACTAGAGAAGAGAAAGAATTGACCCACGACAATGGAGGATTGGTTCTGATAAGTCCTGTATGTTGGAAACATGGGCATTAATCATGTTGTTAGGACAGTAAATAAGTTTTTGGAATTTCAGGGTTGGGGCCCTAGCTTGGTTGGCTAAATATTTCCTGTTGCAGGAGGTTGGTCATGAGGTCTAGTCTCCCCCACCCCCGTGGTACCGGAGGGCGTGTCATGTTAGTGCTGCCAGTCATGTTAAAAAGTTTACCAGGCACACTGTAGTTTATATGGGGTCATGCTACACGATTCCTGCTGTCTAAAAAAAAAAAAAAAATTTGGAATTCCAAAGACACCTAGAAGGCACAAGGAAGTTCTACACCGACTTCCTAGGGATTTATGGGTCCACTTATCCTAAGATCAAGGCCATCCTCAAGTTGCCTTAGAAAACATGGGAAAATTGAGCTTGCATTCGCAGAGGACGATCATTGGCTGGTGGATATGTGGAAGATGGAATTCGACCACAGAAAGGAGATACTGGAACAAGTACTCCACAAGGTGGAACCTGAAATCGATTGGGAAAAATACATTAAGACTAACTATGTTCAGTATTTGAAGTTAATGACAGGTTATTACATGCCCACCATTGAGATTGATCTAGAAAAAATAAAGCCTTATTTCCAAAAGAAGATGGAGGATGGGATGTCAAGCGAGCTCACCCCGAATTTCATGAGTTTTGTTGCTCAGGCTTTCACCCAATCTGAATAGGTCAGGGACAACACTGCCAAGTATGATGGAGATTGGGATATGCTCACAGAATGATCCAAGCAATGGAACTACCAAGTGATCCAATATAACATAATGGAGGTTGATAAACTCTAGGCATTAATCAACAAGCTTATGGAGTATGCCCCTTTAAAAAATCAGGAAGGAAACCCAATCATTGATGATAAACTCCTCACAGAATAGCTGTAGCAAAGGAAATCAGCTAGAAGACAAAGTGTTACAATGCTACCACAAGAGGAAAAAAAAGGGAAAAGGACAAAGATGTAATATTAAATTGTAATATATTTGGGGGTAGGTGAAACCCTAGTTTGTAGTGAATCTTGGCCACACAATGAAAATCAATCTTGGCCATTCATTTTTTCTTTTGAACACTATAAATAGGGGGTCTCCTCTAATTTTCAAGAGAGAGTTGAGTTGTTGTAAAGGCATGCTGCATAAATTTTAATAGAAGTTCATTGGCTTTTGGTGGATTCTTGAGTTTCTATTGCATGTTACATGGTTCATCTCTCATAGTTAGTTGATTGATTTAGATAGATTTTCTTTGTTGCCATTCATGGTTTTATATTACTTTGATAGATTAGTTAATGTTGTTCAATGGTTGTGAAGATTTTTGTTGTGTTAATTCCTTTCTTGTCCATATGTTTTGCTATTTACTGATGGTGAATAGTTGTGTAAAGTTAGTCTGGGAATAAACTAAAGCTACTCCAAACTTCTATCTTTTATTCATGCATGTTTATGGTGAATGAATGGTCAAATATTTGTAGTCCCTAGAAGTTTGCACAAGTTTCATGATATTGTGAGTTAATCTGGTTAAGTGATTTTTTTTTAGGGAAGTTGTCCATAGTAGAACCCTCCATGATCACTGTTCATTGTTGAATTTCAGGTCTAGGAACTTCTCTTCTCCCCCACCTTTTTCCTTTTTTTTTAATAAGTAACCTATGCTAAGGTTCATTGCACATTGTAAAGCCAAATCTTAAGCTAATATAGGAATTCAAGACTATTATTTGAGCCTATAACAAATTGCACATTAAGTTCCCACTTCGAGGAACTTCATTTTGTGATCCCACTTCCTTCCAGCCTAACTCCGTAAGTTTTCCCTATGATTACTAGAAAAATCACATCGAACATTAACTGATAAATTCCATGCATGTCATGACCTAACACCTGAGAGACCTTGGGGTAGTGATTGGTAACTTTCTTGTGAATTTCTACCTTTCAAGAGAGGTAGTGCGCCTATGCATTACCTGTGTTGAGAAGTGCGTAAAAAACACATAAACAGGTTCTTGAAACATACTCTTGTGCATTTATTGTCCTAGTTTAATGAGTCTAAATGACTAAAAGAAGATTATAAAAGGGGGTTCAAGATGTCATTTAAGTCATTCTTCTTTATGCATGTTTGAATTGGAGAGAAGGTTATCTCCATCCAACATTTGATTTGAGCTCCAAACTGATGAATCACACTCTCTTGGTGATCGTTCTAGGGTTTTCAAGATCTTCATCACTGGCCTCCATTACTTCCTCCTCCCTATGTGTGAATCCAAGGTTGGTTTTTTGTTTCTCTTGAGTGACTCCAATGCATCTTCTATTTGATTATTGGTTCCTTGTAATTATGCGCTTCTATCATTGGATTAGGGTTTGTATTGATTAGTCTCTTGCTGCATTATTGAGATTTCCATTCTTTTAGGGCATTCTTTATGAGTTTTTTTTGTTGATAGGTCAAGGCCATTTGATGTGTTGAAATTCTTTGATGATTTTTCCTTGGCATTTCATTTGCATGTTAAATAACAAACCTTAAGAGTGTCACCATTATGAAAGGGTCAATTTGAAACCCTAGTCTCGATGAAACCAAGTGGGAGTTGAAATGTGATGAATGATATGATAGATGAAATGAATAGGGTCAATAGATTATTATGTAAATGAATGATTTGAGGTGATAAATGTGAATCCAACCTTCACAATGATCATAGAATGAATCAAACACTTGGAGATTTTTGTGATGAAATGAAAAGAGAAAGCTTGGTAATTCTGAGATAGCTTGGATTACATGAGCCTTAATCTACTCGGAGAATCTGAGCCTCCTCATATTTTCTGGATCCATCTCGTGACCTAAATACCAATCTTGTATACTTAAAAAAAAACTTTGAACTCAGTCTTCATTCAGTAATTTTGAGCTCCATTGAATTTTTTGAATATGAGCTCTTGAGAAATACTCGGGCTTTATAAAATCTTACCTATCTGATTTGTGTGATGAATTTACCATCAATGAGAGTGATTTGAATGTGATCTTAAGGAAATTATGGCCTGTGTGTACATGATTGTGTTGATAATTTCATCGTGCAAAGTTGTTTAATGATTACAAGGTAAAGGGTGCGCAATGTGATGAGTCTGGGGAATCCTAGCCTACTCAGATTACCCGAGCTCTAGTATGGCTAGGGAATCCGAGCTTGCTCATTTTACTTGACCTCTTCCATTTTGTTTCAAAACTTTTATACTAATGACAAATAGGTTTGCACGATGAAATTATATGATTATTTCATGGAATATTAGTTGACTTGAGTGAGTTTCATTTACATATTTTTACATAGTCTTCTGATGGAACCCTCTATAATGAGTTGTCTTCCTTTCTTTACCATTGGATTTTATATTATTGTTTTGATTTAATAGCATTATCATTGCATACATTGGTGCTTCATGGAATTAATACAATGTGTTATATTGTTGCTCTCTATTTTTGTAATTATGGTCCTTTCTAACAGATGCAGGTAGAATTGAGCCCAGAAAAGGCATCTAAGTCAAAGGTTGTGCAAGAGGATATTAGAAGAAAAATGGAAAGGATGAAGTATGATTTCAAGGGCATATGGCCAAAGTCCAATATTGCTTCTACTTGGTCGAAGATTATGGAAACTAACATGGGACATGTAGATTATGATGAATTTTAGGAGAGGATATATGGAAATGCACCAAGTTAGCTTTCTCAAATTCTCACTCACACTGGATTGGTTCAAGCAGTAGGATTCCTACCAACACAACTTTATCCTGAGTTGGTCTTGGAATGTGCAAAACACTATGACTCCAAAACAAGAATTATAATTGGGCCACAAGGCAGGGTCATGGAAAATCTTACTAAAGAATCCATTGCAGGGGTGTTTAATATTGCCTCACATCACAAGCTTATTGAGGAGATTAACATTGGGGAGGAAATAAAGTTTTATGATGAAGACCCCAATAGAGCTTTGGAGATCATGAATAACTCCTGGATATTGAATCCAAAACCACACTACTCCAAGCTACCCAAACAATTGTATATGAGTGATTTTAAAATGGAATATCATGATATTATAACTCTTTTGGGAAAAGTCATGAGAGTAGAAGAAGATTACATCTTCTAGAATTGGATGTTCTACTCCATCACATAGATTGTGGCTGGAAAACATTATCATTGGCTAGAATTATAAGCAACAACTTGGATGCCCAATTAAGAAGTGTGCAAGAGACCAATAGATTCACAATGAGTTCATATCTTTTCTACATGTTGGCAAGCAAGACCAAGTATAAGGGTCTTAGTTGCAAAGGGAGTATAGGAAAAGATAGGATATGAGACATATATCCACAACTGCAAAATAAAACAACCAACTATAGGAGATCCAATGATGCATTTTTATGTATATTCCAAGCTTGTTGCAAGATGCTCTTCACATGAGGATTTCCTCTAATGCCATGGACTTAATAAAACAATATGGTCAATGGTTTATTTAGTTTCAAAGATTCGCATACATCTAGATACAAGTATCTCCTACTGTTCCACTCAAACTACCAAGGTATCCAACTAATAAACTCTTGATGCTAGAACAGACAAGGAAAATGATAGGATTTGAAGATATTTTACAATAGGAATTGCATAAGAAAGGATTGGGAGCAGAATTCCCATGGAGAATGGGAACTATAGAGGCATTTCCTTCTATTCAAAGTGCTCATCATTCTGAAAAGGAGATGGCATAATTTGAGCTATATTCTCACACCAACAGGAATAAGTTTGATCCTTATGGCAAGGCCCAGAAACAAGCTAACAGAACATTCAAGCATAAGGACCACATAGAGGACTATTGGTCCAATTGTCGAGATGAATTTGAGGCCATAAGGAGAAGGTTCTATAGGTTTCCCTTGAAATCAATCAGATTGTACAGAGTTGCAGAGGTACCTAATCAGGTGCAAGATGATGATGTAGACTTGCTCCAACACCATGATTTTGATCCATACAAGAGCAAGCCCTTACCTCCAATCAATTGGTTAGACGAAGAGATAACATACTTGGATCGAGTCATTGAGCCAATGAGGAAATACTCTAGGTTGTGGGTAAAACACAAGGTAATTGAGTTGGAAGCTGATGGTACTAAATTCACCTATGATTTGATGGGAGACTTGGAGTCTCAATCTAAAGAAGAGATTGAAGTTGATAAAGGTGATGATACTGTTGAACCTCATGAGGAGGATGTTCAAGAGGAAGAGAAACCTATGTCAATAAAGATAAAAAGTAGGAGCCATACATAGGCTAAGCAAGGAGAGAATCTATCTCCCAAGGAAAGGAAGGTTCCTGAAGTCAATGTTAAAACTGAAGTAGAGGGAGAGGCTTCACAACTGATTAGGAAGAGGAGATTAGTCACAGAAAGAAAAAAGGAAGCAAATGCTAGAAAAGGTAGTGCTGCTACTGATGCTCCTTCCTCATCCAAAGTGGTAGATGTGGAAATTTCTGGGGAAAATCCACAAGTGTATGTCAGGAGGAATTCTCCTAAGCACAAAAAATTCCCTGTAGCTATGACAAAGACTGCAAAGAAAGAAAGACAAAGAGAGTAGCTACAGGAAATAATTCCCCTCCTCTTTCTCCTCATAATGTGAAAATTTCAGATGAAGCAGTCCACAAGGAAGGAAATATATCAAATGATCCTAAGCATCCTAAAGTTGAAGATGAAAAGGTTTCTACTCCTGAAAGTGGAGAGTTGAGAAATTTTGTACAAGAGATGAAGCGGTCTACTTTTGGATCAGAGAGGAAGAATATGTAATCAGAGGTAGTTCAATACAAACTATTCAAGTCTCTAGAGAAGGTGGTGATTGATGAACCAAAGGATCATCTTGAGGTAGAGAAGAATCTAGAGGAGGTTGTTGACAGTCCTCACCAAGAAAGATATGGTCAGGAAAATCAACTAGAAATAGAGAAAAATGTTGAGGAGAATGTGGTTGATAGCCCAAATGAAGAGATAGAAATTGAGCAACCTGTCCTAGATTGGTTGAAAGAAAACCTCAATAAAATCCAATAATTTCCCAAGAAGAAACTCCTAGTTGGGACAAGTTGCTTGAAAAATGGGGACATCCCAAGCAGAGAAAAAGGGCTAGGACTATTTCAAAAATTTCAAGAGATGAATTCAATAATAGAGTCATTCATGTAGTTGTCCCTACAATAGATAAATTGAAGGATGAGGTAAGACCCACTAGTTACAAGGTACAAACTATTAACCTAGTTCCAACAGCCAAGGAGCAAGAAAATGAGGAGTTTCAAGAGTCCTCACAAGCCATTCTTAGAAGGATTGATAAGGAAATAGAGAAGGAAAGGCTACAAAAGTAGTGAAATGATGTTTATAAATATGTTCAACACCTAATGAAGCCTCTGTAGGCTTGTACTGATGGTAGTTCATCAATTCTAGAGGGGTTGTTTCCCAAGGAGGCTATGTCAAAGATAGAGAAACTAAAATCCTCTATGCACAATACACATCAATGGCTATAGGAAGTTAGTAAGAGAGGGGATGAATCAATTGAAAAGATCTTTGGTATCCATGCTAAGGTAGCTGAATTTCTTGAGGACACTTCCCAGTTTGCTACAGACTGCAACAAATTTGATGATACAACCGTGGAAGAGCTGATGAAGATTCTCTAGGTACCTAAGGAAGAATTAGCAAAAATGAATATTTTCACTTCTAATGATATTGCTAAAGTAATGGAATGGATTGAAGTGTGGAATTATAGGGAAGAACTCATGCATAAATCTTTGAAGAAGATAATGAAGTTGCAAGGAAAGATGAAGGAGATATATGATAGTTGCATTAATTTTTTGGAAATTATGACTGGAAGGAGAAAGTTTGGACAGAAAAAACATGAGCATTGGTAGGTTACAGGCATGGTGGCATGAGATATATGCTCCTTCTGATAATGTGCCAATTGATAAAGATCATCTAGAGGATGCAACCATATACATCTCAAAGATAAAAAAAATATGAGTTACATGTGGAATGGGATAAAGCAATGCAAAAATATGTTGATGAATTAAAAATTCATAAATTAAGAATTAAATTTATCCCAATTCCAGATTCAAAAGATATGAAAGAGATATTGGAGAAATTTAAAGAGATGGATAAAAAATTAGAAGCTAATAAAGAATGGGAGAATAGTCAAGTTGCAGCTGCCTAGGGACTTGTGTCAGTCATGTGACTTCAACCAGCAAGGACAACCTCAAATTTAGTGCCATCAAGTGGAGTGTTTCTAGAAGGGTCTAGGCTGACCTGGAGTTAGTTTGCCAACATTTAAAGTAATTTTTTTTTATTTAAAAATTCTCTAGGACAACCTAATCATATAAACCCTAATTTTGGTCCCACCTATTGTTATTTTCTATAAATTGAGGCTCAAGCTTCATTTGTAAGGTTTAGACATAGTTGGAATAGTGAGAACTAAGCTAAGAGTTAGTATTTTCTGAGAGCAAGTGCTAAAATATTGTGGATACTTGAATTGTTCCAAACTTGGGTGATTCAATATAAGTAAAGGCATTGTTATTTGGTGTTCTTTCTTATGCTATTCACTTTGCACGGTTCTTGTTCTTCTAGATCTTTGAGAAATTGCTTTGAAATTTTGATTGCATGTTAGATTTTAGATTTAGATGTGATACAATTGTATTAATGGTTTAATATTTGAAGTGTTTGAGCAATCCTTGGTCCATACTTTTAGTATCTTGCTAATTGTAAGTTGTTGTGTAAAGTTAGCTTGGGCCTTGAATTTATGTGCTGAGTTCAATTGTGGGTATTTATTCATTTCAATTACAAAATAAGGTTGACCTGTCTGAATGTTCCATGATTTGAAAATCTTTATTTCCTTAGAAGATTGCACTATTTTTTTGAGATTGCAGGTTAAATATGGGTTAAGCGAGAATTGGTTTTGAAGGATTGGTCCACTTTGGATATTAGATTGTTTGCAAAATTGGTCTCAGGAATTAGTTTAGTTTTAAAAATCTCTCTAAACCCTTCATCATTTGTTATTTCTTTAAAATTTGGGTTAGTTTTAGAATTGAAAGCATCACCATATTGCAAGGTTTTGATGATTTTGAAGTTACCAATAGTTGTTTTGTAAGGTCCATTGTGATTACCATCATTTTCACATTTATCACTGAGTTTTTTTTGCATTGTTAATACCTGACATTAGAGATCATGGGGTTATCTCTTGAGGCTTGTTGATAGAGATTTACCTTTCAAGAGAGATAGGCTTTCATATTTTTTCTAAGTTTTTGTTGTGTAGAAAACACCATCAACAGGTGGGATGCTAGATAATTCCATCCCAATCCTCAGTTCATATTATTCATTTATGATGTCATCCTTCCTTTCACATATCATCAGCTTATCGAGGAAATTTTTTTTAATGTCCTTCCAATAATCCTCGTTCATTTTGATACTCCCTTTTTTATTGTCTTATCGTTGCGTTGAGGGAATTGGATTCTTTGTCAACATGATAGCATTTTATCTCCCCGATACTACTAGATGCTACACACTTAAAAAATACCTCTGTTATGTCGTGTATTGGATCATTAGTAGGACATAATGTAATTTCTCCCCAATACATTTCAGTGTCTTGGATATGTCTTTCTTAGGCTATCAGGGAGACAGTGAAGCATGTTCTACTGATATGTAATACTTGTCCCGATGATTTCCCCACAGTTCTTTATGTTGTTCTATAGAGAAGACATGCTATAAGTCTTCCTAATAGAAGGTTTCCTTGCCAATAGTATGTTCTCCATGCTTTGTCTCCATCAGTTCATCAGGGAGACTATGATGAGAGTTCCCTCAATGTGGAATTGTCATGCCAATATGTCTTGTATTGACTATGCACTCTACTTTCCTTTCAAAGATAACATCAAAAGATGTAATAAAAACAATGTCTCCAACCACATGTAACTTACTAGGAATTTCTTCTATGAAATAAAATATTTATTCTTATGGTGTAATATTCCTAGAAAAGGAGAATTTAATTATATTTCATTTTTAATGTGTAGGATAAATAAATTTGGTACTAAAAAATCTAACCAAACTTATTTAATAGATCAAGAAACTAAATCTTGCACAAAATATGCTACCAACAATAATCAATGATATGATCATTATTACTATCTATATAATCTTACCCAAATCAAATTTAGATAGAATGCAAAATTGGAGGTCCATGGAATCTTACCCTTTGTAATAATTTTTTGTCCTTGATACATTAATAATAATTTAAAATTGTAGATACCTAACCTATCTCATAGATCAAGAAACTAAAGCTTGCACAAATATGCTACCGACAATAATCAATGATATGATAATTATTACTATCTATGTAATCCTACCAAATTTAAATTTAGATAGAATGAAAAAATGGAATCCCATGGAATCTTACCCTTCATAAGAAAATTTCCATTTTTGTTACATTAATAATAAGCTAAAATTGTAGATACCTAGATATTTCCATGGTATATACCCTTATCCTAGTTGAGTAAATACATCACCTAGCCAAGACCCCTTCACATTATGACCCCCACCTAATTAAATAATCTTACCCTACATAAGAAAAATGCCATCCTTGATACATTAAAAATTAGTTAAAATTGTAGATACCTAGATATTTACATAGTTTGCCCTTATCCTCATTGACTATATACATCACCTAGTCAAGTCTCCTCCTTATTATTGAATTAGTCACTTTTCCATTTGACGTTACATAAATAATTATTTTTATTATTTACACATATTTTCCTCCTTTTAAATGGTTAAAATAATTAAATATCATTATTATTTAATAATAGCTATATTCTCTCCACCAATTTGAAGAATAAAGAATACCTAAGAACACTTCTCCCATGCATCTCTCATAGTTCCAATATTCTCCCCACCAATCCCTAGAATAAAGGAGTCTTAAGTACACTTTTCTTGTATGTCTATCATGGTTGCAACTACTTACTAAATTTAATAAATCCATCTTGGCCCTTGACATTCCAACAAATTTCATCTCAACCCTCCATTGCCTCATCAATTCTAGGGAAATCCTCTCATTCATCCTCCATTGTTGATCTCTCCATCACATATTAATTTTTTTTTCTCTTCAAAAAATCTATAAATTGAGGAACACTCTGATATATTTCATCGTCACATTTTGAGTTAGTTAATCTGCAAAAAAAAATCACCCACATTCCAACCATCATTGGAGCAAATCATATCATATTTGAATTTATGGTAACTTTTTTTTGAATAATTATTTTATTGTATTATTTTGAACTTGAATTTGAGCTCTATATGAGGTTTGTGATAGTTTAGAATAGAAATTCTTTTTTTTGCATATTTTCCTAGTTCAATTATAAATTGTTGCGTACCAAAATATAGTTGATTTTCTAACTAGACATTATTGTATTTAATAAGGGTATACAATTAATTTTAATAAAGTGATAATGTTCCCACATAGCATTCACTAGAATCATTTGGTCCCATTTAACCAATGCTTACTTTATGTTGTGATTATGCTAGTTAACATTGGATTAGTAAAAAAGTAGATCATTTTGAGTGTTATTTGTGTTGGTGTAAATAGTTACTTTATCAAACTAGTTAGCTATTAACCTACCTAGGAGAGTCCTATTCACATTTCTTAAGTTTCCACTTAGGGACTTCTATAGTTTTGTCTCAGCTCATGTTGTTGCGACATCTATCCTCACTTTGTGAGATACCTCTTTCATGTACACTTTCCATTCACTAGAACACTTGTCATGTGAGTTAACAAGTGTTCTATCATTGGAGAGGTAGTTAGTTGTTAATGGTCAAAAGTAACACATCATTAAACAAAATATTTCTACTCTATTTCTCCTAAAAAAGATAACTGATCTAAAACCACCTATTTTCCAAGGTCTCTGTAGTTGGTTCTCAACTATTTTGTCATCATTCAGTGGTCCATGCAACTATAATATTCAAGGGAACTTTGTTGGTAAATGGGTATAAACAGGGTAGTACAAAGTAATCTAACATGGGGGGGATTTAAATAAATGAAAAAATATTGTTCAAAGATTTCAAATAGCAAGATGTGAATACATATTCCTATAAATTTAGACATCCAATTCCTATAATGAGCATTTCCTATTTAACTAAAACTATAGGAATGAATTAATACATGAAAAGGTCATGCAGTTACATCCATCCACAATGCAGATTTAAGACACATAACACCATTCATCATCACATTTTTTTTTAAATCAATTTTTTAACCATAAAACATCACATGCTTGTCATTAAAATTAACAAATCAATAAACAACAAGAAACATCCACATATAACATAATAGATTGCTTTAAATTTGGTATCTTTTATTGATTTTAATCAATTAAGAGACATTTATGCACATCAAAATTCATTGGCATATGGAAAACCATTGTCTACCAATATTATCGTGAAACTAACCAACTTCTAGAAACTAACTATTTGCATTAAGATTATAAAATGTTTAACCTATTTTCATAAAGTTGTAAAAAGAAAACTATATCTAATCTAAGGTAGCTAATCTGACTTCAATCAATCGACATTTACAATGAGAAGAAAAAATAATCTTATAAAAATAATTAACACTAATTTCTCCTATCAAAAATCATGATCCATGAATTTGGGGCCCAGATCCATAATTATAGGGGTGCCTCTAATTAAGTCTGAGTCCTTTCTTTGCTGAAATTGTTGGAGTTGGGAAGTACACCTTGTGCCAATTTGGTCAAAATTTGACTGGGAGTTTACTGCTTTGTCTAATGTTGATCACTATGCCCAATCTTTGGCTTGCAAAAATTGATTTGGAGCTGTCTGTTCATCAAAAACTAATCTAGAGGTGTTGCTATCCATAGGGCACCTAGAATTGGTTGACATTTTAGACTTTTCCCTTTTCAAAAAATAGAATATCCTTTTTCTCATTTAGCCGCTTTTAGCTACTTTGGATGCCTTAACTTGCATGAAATAATCATCAACATTGTTGAAAATTTGTTGCAAGGTCTCATCTTTAGGTGTACCTACCCATTCCACCCTAAACATTGCTCTTTCGAACTCTTTGGTGTTGGTTGTATACATATCCTGTAGCTATGCAACATTTTGGATAACATCTTATACATAGAATTTGATGCCCATCAACTTGTCCAAAATAAGTCCATCATCATCTACTTTCTTAATCATTTCCTCCAATCTATTATTCCATTGATCTTTCATTTTTTGTAAGGAAATCAATCTAGCATCTAGTGAAACCTCCTTACCAATCACTTTAGCAGTAATTCCCTTAATGACCTATCTTTCAAAAGACAAGTATTGTTGAGCTTATTACAATATTCTTTTGTGCTCCATGAGAATTTTTGTTTTGCAAATAAATATATTCATACATTTATGAAGATAACCAAAATCTTGATCTTCCAAAATGGCATATTCAATCACATTTGTCTTAGGTACCCTTTTAAAAATCCTCAACTTCTTCATATACCCACATATTTATCCTCTTTCATTCCTAGCAACTTAATGTATCCTCCTAGGGAATTGACTAACCAACCCACCTTTTTATAACTCTTTGAACTAGCAGCGAAAACATCATCTACATCCTTATTAAGAAAGTCAATCAACTTCTCCATCATTTGATATTTCCTCTTCATTTTAGTCAGATCATCCACCTCTTTGCGGCTCATTAAGATAGGAACTTCTGATGGTGTTGGTTGTTCGGGAGTGGATGTAATTAGTTCTTTCAGAAAAAATTTCATCTACCCTACTTGAGCCTTGAGCTCATCCATCGCCTACTTGTCTTTAATTAGCCTAGACTTGGTAGTGGTGGCCACAATATCAATGAGATTTATTTGTTGATTTCTTGTTTGTTTACCCAGATTGATAGTGCTTACTTGATAATCTAAAGCCTACAACTCTCTTTCATCTTTATCAGCCATTGGGGTGGTAATTTCTGCTACAAAGTCTCCATCATCAGTGAGTCTCATGGAATGAATGGCTCGGTTCTTCTTCTTAGGCTTCAGTTTGTACACTTCTTTTATCATGTCATCCCATGTTACTAGCTGGGCCTGAACCTGTTGGCTTTTCTCTAGATTTAACTTAAGCCAAGTAGGGGCAGTTAGTTGAGTTATTACCCATTGAGCACTAGGAGGCATTGATGAAAGAGGTGTAGAAGAAACTATTTCCACTATTTTCTCAAAAGAAATCTTATCCTACTCTTATTTTTCTTTCTACAATCTATCATGTTCCATTTTCTCATTATAAACTTTTAATTCCACTATCTTTCTCATCTCTTCTTCTTTCTATGCAGCCTCCTCTTCATCTATTAATCTTTGCTGCTCCAACTCCATTGCACAAGCTTCCTCTTCAACTACCTTATCTTGTTCAGATTTCTCTTGTCATTCCCATTCTCACACACGAGCTTCTTCTTTATTTTCCTTTTGTGCTTCAACGTCTTTCTCCCAAGCTAGCTCTTCATCCTTCTTTCTTTTTTCTTCTTCTTCATCAGCTAACTCTTCGACAACTTGTTTTTGAGCAACCTCTAGTATTTACTTTTTCTCTTCTTCTATCAGAACATCACACATTGTAGCCTCATCCCAAAGGCTTCCCTCTTTGAACCCAATGTCTTCTTCTCCAAATTCTTCCCTCTCAAAATATTCTTCCCATTCTCTTTTTTCTTCAAAAAGTGGATTTTCCTTAGAATCTGAGGACACATGCAATTCTATCACATCAATCATAGGGGGGCTCTTCTTGAAAAACTATTGTTTCCATAGTTAGTGGTGCAGTAGGAGGGGTATTCTCTATTTGGAAAGGAATAGTAGAAGGACCTTCCTTAATAGCTCCTTCCCTAGGGTACACAATAGCTAGAGTTGTAGCACCAAGACCTGAAATGACCCCTGCAGCAGCATCTCGATAAGTAACCTTAGCCTTTTCTAAAGCTTTAGTGACTTTCTTCATTGAGATTTCTTCCTTTCTTGGGGCAGTTTCTTCTATAGCTGTAATAGTTTTCTTTAATATCTTGTACTACCTTGTTTCAGTGGAGGAAGTGGGTTGACTACTAGAATCCTTATTCCTTGAAGTATTTACCCTTTGGTGCTTGAGGTGGAGGTTAATCCATTTTAGGCTTCTATCAAAAATTACCTATGAAATTTTACTGATATTGGTTTCCTCCTCTATCCAATTAATTGGATCTAAATCCTTGGTGGGTACTTGATCCATTTCATACCGGCGATCAAGAGTGATCCCATCATCTGAAGTGCCTTCTAGTGTGTCTTTTTTAACCATGAAATATTTCATTTGGGGGATGGTCAACCTCTCATACCCCCTTCTTTTGACTTCAAACTGATCTTGCAAGTTTTCCCAAAATTCTTCAAGAAGTGGTCAGTGGAGGGGGGACTGTGAAGCATATAGACCATTCATCTTCCCCTTAGGATAAAATTCCTTCCTAGATGTATGAAGCTTAAAATTAATTGCCTTAAATTCCTCTATTGTTGACTTAGTTGTTATAGAAGAGGAACAAGAATAAAACCCCAACTGCATTGGAAATGAATGTCAACCAACCTTATGCATTTTAGAAAACTAGTGTTCACATCAGCTACTTGACAAGCGAACTCCATCAAGATCCACCTCTCACCACAACACCTTGGTAATTTGAAAGGGTTCTTGTCATATCCAAATAATCTAATGTAGTTGGACTTGGGGTATTGGATGAACTAGTATTCCCACTCTTCAATGAATTCCATTGCTTCCCATGACAACCTAAAGCCAACATCTCTTGTGAGTTGATTAATGATAACATACAAAATTGAATCATTCACTCTTTTAAAATGTCTCTCTACTGCCTTCAGTTCCAATTGATCATAGTGTTCCCACACTTTCTTCTAATCTTTACCATCATCCATTGATCCCACAACACTTATACCCAAAAACCATCCCATCCTTGCAGCAGAGTAGATCACATATGAAATATAAAATTTCTTGGTTTCCATTACCTTAATCATTTGATCATGGATGTTGTCTGAAACTATTTTTCCCCAATCCAAGTGTTGTGATCCATCTAGAATTAGTTGGATGAATAGAAACATCCAATTTTCAAAGATATGAGAGTCTTCCTTTCCAAATTCTTTTATTAGAAAGGTAATCATATCTCCAATATCCTTAGAGAAATCAAACCTTTTAGGCTTAGGTGGTAACTTCTTCAGTCATTTATTCTCCATCTTTAGCCAACTCTTATTAATAAGCATTTTGTTCCCTTCCTCATCTACTACCCATCGTTTTAGTGCATTAGCGTCAGACATAATTTTGGGGTTGGTATGAGGAGGAGGATCAAACATCAGTCTAATCATCCCTGGAGTTAAATAAATGATCTCATTCCATTATGAATCAATACACTTCCTTCGAGTTGGATTGTAAGATATAAATTCTAGATATTATATAACAATAGGGAAAGTAGCCACATGTGCCAAACTAGAATATGCAAGCTTTTTAACCCTCGAGGTAGCATCTTCTAAAAATGTATCATCATGAAATTGCTTCATATTAACATGGCCTACAAGTGTATCAATGATGTTCATAACCTCAGAACTAAACTTGGATGGTATTGGGGTCCCCTAGAACTTATATTTCATGGTGACAAGAATATGTTCTGGTTTTAACCTTTTAGCCCTTGTTCCTTTTGATGTTCCCTCAATAGCTACTTCTTCCTTCAAATCATACATTTGTTCACACCTGCAAAAATGAACTTCATCACATAGAGAGAAGAAATGTAAGGAGGTAAATTAGCACAAGCATTCATATTAAATCCCAATTAATTCAAGAAAAAATTCCATTTTACAAGTTAATTCAATACTTTTTGGTTTCAGGTTTAGGACAGAACCAAGAACTTGATCATTTTAAAGATTAACACTGAACTATGTCAGAAGTTAGGATCAGGCTTAAAATCAACACCAATACCTATAATGGTAAAAAGGGTTTAGTTTTGTTTAGTGATTTTATCCCGCAATGTGTGCAAAAATCAGGATTGGGATCACACTAGGCACTGATACTCTTCAAATGGGAGCAATTGACAGATCACTCTGAGTTCTGATCTCGATGAGTTATGAGACATCAGAATTGGGAAATGGTTTGAAACTAGACTCTAGAAAGGGGGAAACAAGTTTGACTAGCATCTTAAGTCACGACCGTGATAACATATCGAGAGTCACAATTGGGATGTAGTTTGAAACCAAACCTTTAGAATATAAGTGGGGATGGGTCAACTCTAAGTTTTGATCCTAACACTATGTCAAGAATTGGAACCGAAATGGCACCAAATGATGGAACTTAAAACTATGTTAAGGGTTCAATGCCTGTCTGAAATCCAATTCTAACGGAAAAGCAGGCACTAGAATTGGGGCATGAGTTGGTATAATGATAAAAAACCTTTAACATAGTTAGGTAATGACTCAAACCCCAATCCTAATGAAAAATCAAAGGTCAAGATTAGGATAAAGAAAATACTTGGACCCAAGCATTGGTAAAAGGCCTCAGTGTAGTTCCAAATCCAAATTTTGAAAGAGATGCTGGAATCATTATTCGAGTCAATCAGCAAATATGAAGGCACTTAAATAAATCTAATAGTATCCTTAATTATTCCTTTGGGATCGGGATCAAGATCGAGAGACGCTTAATTTGTAATGGTCAAAATTTTTAAGTCTATCAAATTTAAAATAAACTCGATCAAGTAGTATGGAAACCCTAGGTAAACTAGGGCATGGTAGGAACAAAAAACCCACACATGAAACACAAAACCAAACACAACCAAAAAAATGAACAAAACCCAAAACAAAAAGTAGAAGAACAAAACTAGAAAGAAACTAAATAGGAAAGAAACTAGAAAGAATGAGAAACGAAAGAAAATAAGAAACTAGAAACACAAACTAGTGGGAAAAAAAACACAAAGACAAGAAACAAATAGAAAAAATAAAAGAGAAGACACCTACCTCAAAAAATCCAGTGGAAAATCAAAACTCATGGTGAGAAATCCAAGCTCGACCTCAATCTCCAACCCTTCGCTCCACTCTGGTTTTCTTCGTCGAAACACAAAATCAATAATGAGTGAAAACTGAAGAGCAACAGGAATAAAAACTCACTTGCGCATGCAAATAGGTTTACATTAATGTGGGGTTGTTCTAGCCTTAAGATTGGGGCATAGGTCATAAATGAGTTGTTGCAAGAGTAGAAGATAAGCAGGAGTCGAGATAGAGAAGGGACGGGATGCTAAAAACTTCAGTGAGCAAAGTTCTAGAAAAGGTCTAAAATTTGAACCTCGATAAACAAAGAAAAATGCATTAATCGGGATCAGGACAGAACACGAAACAAGAACTTTGGAAAAGTCCTTGGTTCAGGTTCTGGTCTGATGTCCGATTCCAAAATGCACAAAGGGAGTCAGAAATTGGAATCAGGATGAAAACAGGAACAAGAACTTTGGAGAAGTTCTTAGTTCTGTTTTTAGTCTGATGTCTGATTTTGACACAAACAATACACACAAGGAAGAAAAGCAGAGGTTAGGATAATAAAAAAACCAAGAACCTACACTTTTAGGGGTGAAAGGTAATGGCTTCAATCCAATACCCAAATTTGACAAATCAAAGAAAACACAAGGCAAAGCACAGGGATTGGGATCAAAACAAAAACAAGAACTTGAACTTTGGAAAGTAACAAGTGCCAGTGATAGTCTAAAACATGAACTCGACAAACAAAGGAAAACAAGGATTTAGGGGAAAAAAGACAACTCCCAAAGCCTAAAAAAGAACACCAAAGACAAACAACAAAGGGGGGCCCATTTTGGCCAAAAACAAAATGGAGTGGTTATGCAAGGCATAACAATTGGTGACTCGACTGGGGAAAATTGTTTAACCATTTTCAAGATACTAAATAATTTAGCCACCTAGAACCTTTGGTTTATGAATATTTTAACTTGAGCATGATCATGTAAGGAAAGCTAAGTGCAGAAGCAACTCTCCTAACGTCAAAACCTTAGGGAAGAATGCAGAGACACATTTAAATTTTAACAATTACAGTCCAATTAAGATGCACATGAAAGAGATAACAGAAATAGAGAATTAAACATACACATATGAACACTAGATTTACGTGGGAAAACCCTTACGGGAGAAAAACCCACCACACCAAGAGAAGTCACTTTGTATTACAGTAATGGAGATTACATATAGAGACCAAACTTATCTTTCTGATGTCAATTTATAGTAGCATTCACCATGATCAACCTTGTACAAAATATTCAAGTTACAATACACTCAGAATAGAATTCACACTGATCACCTTTCGAACTATTCACCCAACCATCGAACCGATTCACCGAACCAAACTACTTCTGCAATCTCTAAGTATAACCATGATGCCCCTGTCTATCAAACTTCCTCTCAGTAACAGCCGCAATAGTCCAACTGCTAGTGGTTCCCATTCGGCTTCTATGATTGATCGAATATAAGCCATGTAGGATAGTCTTCGCTCGGTCAAAGCGTTCAACCTGTGTTGGCATGTCGGTGAGACACTAACCATGTCTCCCTGATGCCACAAGACTCAATCATCGATGTTGCCAAGAGTCATTACTATTGGAAAGAGGTTACACCGAGTCCAAAAAGCTATTGCTAAGACTTCGTCGTGTCACCAAGACCTCATACCAATGATCATCACTTGTATCACTATTGCCAAGACTTATTGCTATCGGTGAGACATCATACCGAAGCTCCAAAGTCACATAGACAATAGAAATCCCATCGGCAAGACTATCATCCTTTTCTAAGAGATCATGCCGAGCCTTTATGTTATACCGAAACATCCAACAGTCGGCAAGACTTATCGCTATCACTGAGACGTTACTCTGAAGCCTTCAAGTCACACCGCAATGTTCCACCATCGGTGAGACTTCGTTCATCACTAAGACTTCATACCAAAGCCTCTAGGTTACCTCGATGACTCCAAATGAATACCTATCGACGAGACATCTCCATATCGACAAGACTTCATACCGAAGCATATGAGTTACTCCGATGACCACATGTGTAACACCCTATCGGTGAGACATACCATCTTGATAAGAATTCATACTAAGATAATCCTTTCAGCCAAGGGTCTCCCCAACTCTGCTTGTCACCTAGAGTCTTCCCAATATACAATAAGAGTGGCTTGTTGGCCAAAGATCTCCACTCGGCAGAGGGTTACAATGATTGCCACAAGTCACAGTGATAACACCAGTCGGCAAGACATCAGCATTGTCTCAGCGACATGAACAATCAACAAGATTACTAAGACTGCCAGTTGGCCAGACAACAGGAATGTCACACTGACTTTGCTCTTCCAAGGTTTTAGCCTATGAGATTGAGGCACATATTCCAACAGATCAGTTACAACAAACAAGGTTGAGTGGAAATCTCAAACTATGACTCAAAATAACAACTTCAAATATGAGTGTGTGCATTCATGATTCATCCTCCCCTTAAAGTATTTAGCTATCCTTGACACAAGTTTATTGAGATTCAAGCTACATGAGGTGAGTCACTTTAGCTATCGTGCAATGATATCTTGGGAATTGCTCCGTTACTAGCCAGGTGTCCATAGCCCCAACAAAGATACCTCTAGCTCTCTCAAAGCATTTCTCTACTGCCATTCAGGCATCCATAGCCTTGATAGAGATACTTGAAAATATCTAAATATACATATACATTAAGTTATACATAAAACACAAGTTTCAAAATGAAAGAGCTCGATAGACATACCTAAAAATATCTAAATGAATTTCTCAGTCATAGTACCCTTAGTATGCTTTAAAAAACTACCCATTATTTTGAAATGACAAAAAATGAAAGTCCCTAGAAACAACAAGAAAACAACAAAAGAAAGAAAAAAAACAACAACAAAACAAAAAAAGGAAAACACACAAACAAACAAACAAACCAAAAACAAGAAAAAAAACTAGACTAAATATATACAATACATGGATGATCAATACTTCATGGGCCAAAGTGATGTTTGAGAAACTATCCATTGACTGGCAATGGAATGGGTTCTCCCACTAAAGTGCTAAGATGGAAAGCTTTCTTACAAAGGATCTTAGCAATCTGATATGGACCCAACCAAAGTCTCTCAAAATTTTGGTGATCACCCTTCCTCTCTGTAGCTTTATCCCATCGTAGTACAATGTATGATATTCAAAGGCTCTGATTTTGGCTCTCTTGTCAAACCAATGTTTGACCACAACTTGATGCTTGGAAAACTACTGCAAAGCAGCATCCCTCTATTTTGCTAGATAAAGAAAATTAGTTATTTAGACATCTATCCTATCATCATTGGAATAGAACTCTTGCATAAACTGTAGAATGGATATCTGTAGATGGATCGAGAAGACTAGTTCTAGACCATAAACTAACTTAAATGGTGAGTTTCCTAAGGTGGCTTTGATTCTAGTCCTATCTACCTATAAGGAAAATTTCAGCTCTATGTGCCAATCCCTAGGATTACTTTCTAGCAACCTCTTAATTACCTCCAAAAAATTCTTATTGGTAGACTCTGCTACCCCATCCTCCTGTGGATAGAAATTGGATGAATACTTCAAAAACAATTTTATATTCATATTCCCATTGAATAAATTTCAAAGAAAAGGTTGAGCTTTTATCACATACTAGAGAAAATGACAACACAAACTTGGTAATAAGATGTTCATTGAGGAATTTGATAACAACATCAATGTTGTAGTTATTTCAAGGTTGAGATTTGGCCCAGTGTGTGCAATAATCCATTGTAGTCAAAATAAACTTGTGGCCTACAAAATAATTTGGATTAATTACCCCAAAAAAGTCTAATTCCCATTAGGAAAATGGTCTTACCTCGTATACGGCTTGCAAGGGTATCACTTGGTTGTGCTCTCTAGATGCTAAGGTTTGACATGTGTGACATGTCCTAACATGTTGATGAGAATCTCAGAACACACGAGGAAAATAATAGCCTGATCTCAAAATATGATGTGCCATGGCATCAGCTGAATTGTGCCTAATACCATGTCTTCCATGAAACTCAACAATAGCCTGCTTTTCCTGTTGCTAATCTAGACAACACAAATAAACACCTTCAAAAAAATTCCTATACAAGGATCCTCCTTTGATCATATAATGAGCACTCTTCTTTGCATGGTATTCATCCCATCTTGACACTTATTGTTTAGTCGCAAGAAAATAAAATCACCATACCAAGGATCACATGTGAATGATTATACTATATAATGGTAACAAGTGATTTTGGAATCAATGTCAGCCATTCCTTTGAGCAAGCCTTGTCCTCAAACCAGCTTCATAGGGTTAATTTTGAGGTCAAATTATTGTAGGATTTACATCCACTTTCCTCTTCTTTCTCCCAACTCACTCTGCATAAAAAGGGACTTCACTATAGGGTCGAGAACTATGGTTGTGATCTGACTGTGTGGAATGTAATGTTGGAAATTCTTAACCTCCCTTACTAGTGTGAAGACCTACTTCTCCAATGGTGGGTATCTGATCTCAGCATCCTTGAAGGGGGAACTCATAAATGTTGTCGGTCGTTTGTCCCCTTCGCCTTTCCACTATGTCAACATAGTAGCACATGAATGATCAGATGCAAAAGAGTAAATATAAAAAGGAATTAAATAGTTGGGACTGGTTAAGACAAGCACCTCCAAGATAGACTGTTTGATTTGTGAGAAGTTAGCCTTGGCCTCGTTACTCCATTCAATCTTCACATCTTTCTTCATCATCTCATTGAGGGGTTTAATAATTTATGCAAATCTGGTTATGAAATTCCTTACAAAGTTTATCTTTCCGAAGAAAGACCTCATCTCCTTTTTTCTACCCAACATGGTCAGTTTCAGGATGGATTCCACTCTATCAGGGTTGATTAAAATCCCCCTTTTTGATATTATATGACCTAGGATTTTTCATTCTGAGACCTTGAACACCACTTTCTTCAGATTGAGGGAGACACCATAGCTTATACATTTTCCAAGGACCTTTAACAAATCAATAACCTGGTCTTCCCTATTCTTGTAAAATACAGTCTGATCATCCATGTAAATGATAATACATTTACCTAATAGATCCTTAAATACAACATCCATCAAGTGCTAAAAGGTGGCTCCAACGTTAATGAGATGAAATGGCATCCTTTGGTAGGAAAATGCCCCCCACTTGGTAGTGAAAGCGGTCTTCATCTTGCCTTCATAATTAACCAACACTTGGTTGTATCATGAATATCCATCCATGAACGAGATCATTTTTGAGCTGTTAAATATCTGTAACACTTCATCCAGAGAAGGTAGTGGGTAATTGTGCTTCTTTGAAGCTTTATTGATGTTTCTAAAGTCTACACACAATTTGATCTCTCTGTTATTTTTGCAGATCGAAACTAGATTTGTGACCCAAGTTGAATCAATCATTGGAAAAATAATTCTAACTAATAATAGTTTTTGTACCTCTTTGGGAATTAGAGGTTCAATTAATGCATTAATTGGATGCTACTTCTAATAGAATGGCTTGTCTTGGGGTTTCAGAGGAATGGTGTGAGTTATCACTGAAGTATCGAAAGTTTTCAAATCTTCATACCTTCGAGTGATCGCTGTGATGTCCTCTTTTAGTACCTTTAGGATCTTGTCTCAAATGTATCTTAGATAAGTCTTTCCAATGAATATGTTTCTCTTTGGGCCTGAGTTTTCCAAGTTGTATGATTCATACTTTCCTCCAACATCTATAGGCAGGTTTCCATGGGCATGAGGATCAAAATAAAAAATCCTTTCTAATGCTACTCTTCCCTTGGGGATAATATTGTTTTTTAGAATAGTTATACCCTCTGCATCACAATCATCAAAATCCTAGTCTCCCCGATCCCTTTCAGACTCATCAATTATTAGTCCTTCAAAGACATTTGAACTTGCCAAAAAGGGAAGGATATGTTGATCATCATCGAAAACTTGGAAGTTTTGGACATTTTCAGGAATGGTTGGAATCAACACTGATTCCATAGAGAACCTCTTTAGCTTTGAATCTTGCATAGGTTCCAAAGTACTAGCTACCACAACCAATGAATATGTGATCTGATTGTCTTCTCTAGGAATCAACTTAATAATGAAAGTGTTAAAATCCTTGATCAAGTTCCATACCCTATTTTTATATGTAGCCAACCTTTTGTTGTGGCATGTGTACTAGCTGCACACCTACTTGATGATTACCTCAAAATCTCCCATTACTCTCAGAGCTATCACATTCTTCTTATGCACAAAGATAATTCCCCTAGCAAGTGCCTCCAACTCTATGATGTTAGTATAGTCAAATTGTAACCTATAAGAAGCAAAGTAATTTTTCCCTTTCGGGTTGGTTAGTTCTACTCTGGCTCCACTCCCTATTTTGGATTTAAAACCATAAAATTTGAGGGTCCACAGTTGATCTTGGGCTGGGGTTTCTTTCTTTAGGACAGTCGTAGGTGATTTCTTAAGAGAAATAGATGGTGTGTCAGACTGGTTTTAGATGTTAAGATTGGGAGATTGTTGTAAATGATGATTGTTAGGTACTTCACAGAGATTTAAAACATGTGCAATGAATATTTCCTACCACTCATCATGATCAATAGTTCTACAACTTACCTTTTCTTTGATTAATTCCTTGGGAATGTGAAGATTACTAGGGGAAAAGGTACCTAGTGACTCCTAAGGTTCTATAATCTCAATATGTAAATCAGAAAATGAGGTATGGGACTAATCAACAAATAATGAGTTTCCTTCTCCTATGTGGTTTTCTCTCATCAAAATAGTCAGACATTAGCTTTGAATGGAAACTAATTCAGGGATGTTCAAGGATTGCTGCTACAAGCCTCTCCTAACTGACAAACATGGTTCAAAATGTCTAAACAAGGTTGACATGTCAACTTAGAATGATTCTAATAATGGACTTGACACCAATTCAGGAGTAACAAACTCCATAGGCCAACCTCTTCTCCAATGACCATCTTATCTTGTTGCAACTTCTAGATTAACACTTGCTGGTTAATAGTAGTCATAGGGTCACTTTCCTCTAAAAGCTATGAGGAATCTAGATTATGCATTGAAAAGGTCATAATTTATTGAGTCCTATAAAAAACTATCTTGGTTTCAAAATAGGCTACTTAATTAGGATGGTCATACTCTATGATCATATGTTTTAAGTGGGGTTCACTATCTATCCTAATTTGAGTTGCTACACCCCTCCACAATAGCCACATGTGAGAGAATTCCAAAAAGAGGTATCCTCCTATAGTCTTCATCAAGTCATTGCTTAACAACATGCCATATGTTTCAGGAATATCAAAAATCTAAATATCCATATATCTTTGAATCCACAAGTCTAATCCAATCTGTACATGCATATTTTTTCAGTTCCCTTATGACATTGACTTCAGTTTTATCCAGTTGTATAACTTTCTTATGTGTTTGAACTAGGGTTAAACCCAAGTTTTTAAAAATAGAGAATGGAATAACATTATCTAAGGATCCAAAATCCAAAAGGTAGTTATGCAAATTCTTCCCAAAAATTATTAGACTCAAAAGGAATGGGGGTGTCCCTGTCTTACCTCTATATAGAGTTGCATTCATGTTAGTAGTTGGAGTTGCCTTTGTCTTTCTTTTCAATCGATCTGCCTCATCCAAGGCCATCAAAATGAGTTCGCATTGAGCGAGACACCAATTTATAATGTCAAAGAATGATAATGAATTCATTTACTTCTGCATTTGTTAAATGAAATTAAATTCCATGTTATTATTATACTGTTGTTTAGGAACAAAAGTAAAATTACCTCGATTTCGAAACTCAGGTGGTCCTTTGGGTGGAGGCAAATTTTTATTCACTTTCTAATTAAGGGGGACCATATTTTTTGGAGGGGAAGATGTGGTGAATGGAGCTTTATTATGATTTCTTTGAAAACGGCCACCTTTTACCTAAAAATCTTGGGCATCATATGTATCCGTCTTTGGCTCATTTTCTCCCTACATGGGAAACTGGTATTCTTCATTGTATGTTTCGAAGGCCATAGTAGTATCCACAAATCCATCAATTTTCTTAGGGTTACCTTGAGGTTATTGGGAATCATCTTAAGCCATCTTAACCATTTTTCCTACCTCCAGACAATTAACTTCACAATGGGTTGCAGTGTCATGCAATCTACACCAGTTAGTCATGAAGTTCAAATCTACAATGTTTGCAGTGTGTGGTTTATCTTCATTGGCTTGGTAGTTATGGGGAACTGCTCCATTATTTTTTCTAGTGTCCCATTGTCTATTGTTGGGTCTTTGGTTGTATCCCCTATTTTGATTCTGGTAGTTTCAGTTCTGGAAGTTTTGATTCTAGAAATTTCTTTGATTCTAGTTAGTGTTATGGTTGGAGTAGTTGTTTTGGTTTGCATACCCTCCATGATTCTAGTATTGGTTTTGGTTTTGAGAGGGGTTAAGTTTAAACTGGGCCATCTTGTTGGTTACTTGGGATAATGTTTTCTTTAGAGTCTCCAACTCTATTCTCAAATGAGTAGTACACTCATTCTCTATAGTTATTGCATCTGATGGGTTGATTGTGGTGCTAGATCCTCTAGCATGATTGTGAGAATTTTGATGTTGTTGGGAGGAATATAAAGTCCCACCATTGACCATCCATGGTAATGCTAGTGGAGGGTGTAGGTATGCCAAAGGTCCATAGGTAGATTGAGACATTCCTGAAATTGTATTGAATAGAGGGATTCCATTGGGCATTCCAAGATACCCTAAGGGAAGCAAAGCTACTCCCATACTACCTACTGGAGAAATTATCTATTGTTGTAGGTTGATAGCTAGGTGGTATACTTTAGACAAAGAATCTATCTCATCAGGGAGGTAAGTTCTCTATAAAAACAATCCTATCAATGGATCTATGGATTTAAAAGGTATACATGAATAACGATATTCTTAGCCACTGTGTAAGGTGGATACATCCTCTAGAATCATGTGTTGAATAGGGGAAATGGTTCATGTGGTTCCTTCCTAATCGTGACAAATTGGTGTCTATGTAGACTCAAAATTGATTGATAAAGGCATCCTCCAAATTATTCCAATTGAGGATGGATCCAGTAGGAAAGTTTAGGTACCAATTGTAGGCCACATATCCCAATGAATAGGGAAATATTCTACATGCAACATCATGATGTGCTATGCAAGAATCCTTGAATGCTTGAATATGCTCTTCAGCACTTCAAGATTCTCCATGGGCATACCTGGTACAAAACTTCTTTGGATTTTTAGGAATCTCATGTATATCACTAAGAATGGTTCCTAGTGGCAAGGGATTCTTTGCAAAGAATGTCAATGGTAGCAGTGGATTAGGTTTTGCAAGTTGTGGTATTAATGGAAATCTAAGTGGAATGGGTGGTGGTGTTAATGGTGGTAGGATTGGAGTCCTGCGGGTTTTGGGTCTAGTAGGAGATTGAAGTTCAACTAATGGCTCTAGATTGGTAGAAAATTTTAGAACTCTTCTAAACCTGTCTAATGAAAAGGACCCAATTCATTCCATTTTGTTCCTTTGGGTCCTCCTCCTACAGCTAGTTCTTTTGATGGTCAAAAGTAACACAAAAATGTTAACATAATATTTCTACTTTATTTCTCCTAAAAAAGACAACTGATCTTAAACCACCTATCTTCTAAGGTATTTGTAGTTGGTTCTCAATTATGCTATCATCATTCAGTGGTCCATGCAACTAAAATATTCAAGGGGCCTTTGCTAGTAAATGGGTACAAACTAGGTAGTACAAAGTAATCTAACATGGGGGGGTTTAAATAAATAGAAAAAGATCGATCAAAGATTTAAAACAGTGAGATGTGAATAGATATTCCTTTAAATTTAGACATGCAATTCTTGTAATGAGTATTTCCTATTTTACTAAAACTGTAGGAATGAATTCATTCACAAAAATATCATGTAGTTACATCCATCCACAGTGCAAATTTAAGATATGCAACACCATTCATCATCACTTTTAAAAAAAAAAAAAATTCAACCATAAAAGATCACAAGCTCATCACCAAAATTCAAAAATCAATAAATAGCAAGAAACATTGAATCCATAGATAACATAATAGATGGTTTTAAATTTGGTATCTTCTATTGATTTTCATCAATTAAGAGAAATTTATGCACAACGAAATCCACTAGTATACGAAAAACCAATTTCTATCAACATTATCGTTAAACTAACCAACTTCTAGAAACTAGCTATTTGCATTAAAATTATAAATTTTTTAACCTGTTTGCATAAAGCTATAAAAATAAAACTATATCTAATCTTACGAAACCAATTTGTCTTCAATCAACTAACCTTTACAATGAGGAGAAAAAATTATCTTATAGAAAGAATTAACACTAATTTCTCCTATCAAAAATCATGATCCACAAATTTGGGGCCTAGATCCACAATTATAGGGGTTCCTCCAATTAATTTTGAGTCCTTTCTTTGCTAAAATTGTTGGAGCTAGGAAGTACGCCTTGTGCCAATTTGGTCAAAACTTGAATGGGAGTTTACTACTTTGTCTACTGCTAATCACTATGCCCAATCTTTGCCATGACAAAATTGATCTAGAGTTGTCCATTCATCAAAAATTGATTTGGATGTGTTGTTGTCCCTATGGCACCTAAAACTGGTCGACATTTTTTACTTCATCCCTTTTGAAAAAGCAAAATATTATTTTTCTTAATTAGCTACTTTTAGCTAATTTGGATACCTTAACTTGCTTGAAATAATCATTAGCATTGTTGAAAATCTACTGCAAGGTCTCATGTTCAGGCACATCTACCCATTCCACCCTAAACATTGCTCTTTCAAAATCTTTGGTGGTGGCCATATAGATATCCTCCAGATGTACAACATTCTAGGTAGCGTCTCGTACATTAAATCTAATGTCCATTAGCTTATCCAAAAGAAGTCCATCATCATTTCCTTTCTTAATCATTTCCTCCAACCTATTATTCCATTGATCTTTCATTTCTTTTAAGGAAATCAACCTAGCATCTGGTGAAACCTCCTTACCAATCTCTTCAGCAATAATCACCTTAATGACCTTTCTTCCATCTAACAAGTCTAGATGAGCATATTGCAATATTCTTCTCTGCTCCATGAGAATTTATGTTTTGAATATCAATATATTCATACATTTATCAAGGTAACCAAAATCTTGATCTTCCAAAATGGAGTATTTAATCACATCTACCTCAGGAACCCTTTTCAAAATTCTCAACTTTTGCATATACCCTACATATTTATCCTCTTCCATTCATAACAACTTAATGTATCCTCCTAGGGACTTGACTAGCTGACCCACCTTTGTATAACTCTTTGAATCAGCAGTGAAAAGCTGCTCTATGTCCTTCTTAAGAAGGTCAATCCACTTCATCATTTGATATTTCCTCTTCATTTTAGTCAACTCATCCACCTCTTTACAACTCATTAAGATAGGAACTTATGATGGTGTTGGTTGTTTGGGAGTGGATGTAATTAGTTTGTTCAAAAAACTTTTCATATACCCTACCTGAGCCTTGAGCTCATCATTGGAATGCTTGTATTTAATCATTCTAGAATTGGTAGTGATGGCCAAAATATCAATGACATTTACTTGCTGATTTATGGTTTTTTTACCCAGATTGACAGTGCTTACTTGATAATCTGAAGCCTGCAACTCCCTGTCATCTTTATTAGCCACTGTGGTGGAAATGACTACTACTGAGTCTCCATCATTAGTGATTCTTATGGAATGAATGGCTCAAGGCTTCTTCTTAAGATTCACTTTGTCCACTTCTTTTATCATGTCATCCCATGTTATTGACTAGGCCTAAAGCTATTTTCTTTTCTCTAGATTTAACTTAAGCCAAGTAGCGGTAGTTGGCTGAGTTATTACTTATTGAGAACTAGGAGGCATTGATGAAAGAGGTGTAGAAGAAACTGTTTCCATTGTTTTCTCAAAATAAATCTTATCCTACTCTTCTTTTTCTTTCAATAATCTCTCCTGTTCCATTTTCTCATTTTGAGCTTTTAATTCCATTATCTTTCTCATCTCTTATTCTTTCTATGCAACCTTCTCTTCATCTCTTAATGTCTACTACTCCAACTAAATTGAATGAGCTTCCTCTTCAATTTCCTTATCTTGTACAACTCTCTCTTTTCATTCTAGCTCTTGTGCATGGGCTTCTTTTTCAGCTGCCTTTTATGCTTTAGCTTCTTTCTCCTGAGCTAGCTCTTCATCCTTCTTTCTTTGTTCTTCTTCTTCACTAGCTAACTCTTCGACAACTTTTTTTTGAGTAGCTTCTAGCATTTCCTTTTTCTCTTCTTATGTTAGAACATAACTCATTGTAGCCTCATCCCAAAGGCTTCCCTCTTTGAACCCAATGTCTTCTTCTTCAACTTCTTCCCTCTCAAAATATTCTTCCCATTCTACTTTTTCTTCACAAAGTGGAGTTTCCTTAGAATCTGAGGACATAGGTGATTTTGTCACATCAATCATATGGGGCCTCTCTTCTTGAACAATTGTTATTTCCATAGTTAGTGGTGGAGTAGGAGGAGTATTCTCTATTTGCAAAGTCATAGTAGAAGGACCTTCCTCAGTAGTTCCTTCCCCAGGGTACACAATAGCTAGGGGTGTAGCACCAAGACCTAAAATGACCCCTACAGTAGTAGCTTGATAAGTAACCTTAGTCATTTCTAAAGCTTTGGTGACTTTCTTCATTGAGATTTACTCCTCTATTGGGGTAGGTTCTTCTGTGGTTGTATCAGTTTTCTTTAATCTCTTGTACTACCTTGTTTCAGTGGAGGAAGTGGGTTCATTATTGGAATCCTTCTTCCTCGAAGTCTTTACCCTTGGGTGCTTGAGGTGGAGGTTAATCCATTTCAGTCTTCTATCAACAAATACCTATGAATCTTTACTAATATTGGTTTCCTCCTATCATCCAATTAATTGGATCTAAATCCTTGGTGGATACTTGATCCATTTCACACCGGGGATCAAGAGTAATCCCATCATCTGAAGTTCCTTCTAGTATGTATTATTTAACCCCAAAATATTTCATTTTGGGAATGGTCAACCTCTCATATCCCCTTCTTCTGACTTCAAACTAATTCTGCAAGTTTTCCCAAAAGTTTTTAAGAAGTGGCAAGTAGAGAGGGAATTGTGAAGCATATAGACCATTCATCTTCCCCTTAGGATAAAAGTCCTTCCTAGATGTATGAAGCTTAAAATTCATTGCCTCAAATTCCTTTGTTTCTGACTTAGCTGTTATTGAAGAGAAACAACAATAAAACCCCAACTACATTGGGAATGAATAGCAGCTAGCCTTATGCATTGTAGAAAACATGGCGTTCACCTCAGCTGCTTGATGAGGGAAACTCCATCAAGATCCACCTATCACCACAACACCTTGGTAATTTGGAAGGGTTCTTGTCATATCCAAACAATATAATGTAGGTGTACTTGGGGTATTGGATGAACCAGTATCCCCACTCTTCAATAAACTCCATTGCTTCCTATCACAACCTAAAGCCGACATCTCATGTGAGCTGATTAATGATAACATACAAAAATGCATCATTCACTCTTTTAAAATTTCTCTCTATTTCCTTCAGCTCCAATTGATCATAGTGTTCCCACACTTTCTTCTCATCTGTACCATCATCTATTGATCCCACAGTAGTTAAACTTGGAAATCACCCCATCCTTGCAGCACCATAGATCACATATGAAGACATATAAAATGTCTTGGTTTCCCTTACCATAATTATTTGATCATGGAAATTTTCTAAAATTATTTTTCCCCAATACAAATGTTGTGATCCATCTATAATTATTTGGATGAATGGAAACATCTAATTTTCAAAGATATGAGAATCCTCCTTTCGAAATTCTCTTGCTAGCAAATTAATCATATCTATAATACCCTTAGAGAAATCATACCTTTTAAGCTTAGGTGGTAAATTCTTCAATGGTTTCTTCTCTGTCTTTAGCCACCTCTTGTTAATAAGCCCTTTTTTCCCTTCCTCATCTAGTACCCATCGTTTTAGTGCATCATCCTCATACATAATTTTAGGGTTGGAGTGAGGAGGAGGATCAAACACCAATCTAATCATCCCTGGAGTTAAATCATTGATCTCATTCACTTGTGAATCAATACACTTTCTCTGAGTTGGATTGTTAGATTGTGTTGTAGTTAATATGAATTCCAAACATTGCACAACAATAGGGAAAGTAGCCACATGTGACAACCTAGAATCTGCAAGCTTGTTAACCCTTAGGGTAGTATCTTCTAAAAATGTATCATCATGAAATTGCTTCATATCAATAAGGCCTACAAGCATATCAGTCATCTTCATAACCTCATAACCAAACTTGGATGGTACTAGGGTCCCTCGGAACTTGTATTTCATGGTGACAAGAATTTTCTCTGGTTTTAACCTTTTAGCCCTTGTTCCTTTTGATGTTCTCTTAGCATCCACTTCTTCCTCCAAATCAAAAATTTGTTAATACCTACAACAATGACCTTCATCAGACAAAGAGAAGAAATGTGAGGGGGTAAATTAACACAAGCATTCATATTAAATCCCCATTCATTCAAGAAAAAATTCCATTTTACAAGTTAATTCAGTACTTTCAGGTTTTGGGTTCAAGATAGAACCAGGAACTTGATCATTTTAAAGCTTAACATTGAACTATGTCAGAAGTCAGGATTAGGCTTGAAATTAGAACCATTACTTGCAATGGTAAAAAGGGTTCAATTTTGTTCTGTGATTTGATCCTGCAATGTGTGTGGAATCGGGATCGGGATTGCAACAAGCACTGATACTCTTCAAATGGGATCAATTGAGGCATCACTCCAAGTTCTGATCCCAATGAGTTATCGAATGTTAGAATCAAGAAATGGTTTGAGACTAGACTCCAAAAAGGGGGAAACAAGTTTGAGTAATGTTCTGAGTCTAAACCCCGATAACATATCAGGAGTCAAAATCAAGATGTTTGAAACAAAGCCTTTATAATATAAGTGGGGATGATCCAACTCTAAGTTCCCATCCCAATACTCTGTCAAAAATTAGAACAGGAATGACACTAAATGATGGAACTTAAAACTATGTTAAGGGTTCCATGCCCATTCAAAATATGATTCTGACAATAAAGAGGGATCAAAATTGGGGCATGAGTTGGTATAATGACAAAAACCCTTTAACATACGTAGGTAACGACCCAAACCCTGATCCTAGTGAAACATCAGAAGTCAGGATTGAGACATAGAAAAGACTTGGACCCAAGTGGTGGTAAAAGGCCTCAGTGTAGTTTTGAATCCAAATTCTAAAATAAATGTAGGAATTGAGATTTGATTCAATCAAAAAATATGAAGGAACTTAAATAAATCTAATAATATCATTAATCATGCCTTTGAGATCGGGATCGAGATCATGAGACTCTCGATTTGTAACAGTCAAAATTTTAAAGTTTATTAAGTTTAAAAAAAACTGGACTAGGTAGTATGGAAACCCTAGGTAAACTAGGGCATGACAAGAACATAAAACCCGTGCATGAAACACAAAACCAAATATGACCAAAAACAAAAAAAAACAAAACCCAAAACAAAAACAAAAGAATGAAACAAAGGGTTCAAGGAAAAATAAAAATGCACCAAAGCGGTGCCAAGGAAAATAGAAAGAAACCAGAAAGAATGAGAAACGAAAGAGAAAAAGAATCAAGAAACATGAACCAGTAGGCAAAACAAACACACAAACGAGAAAAAAAGAGAAGATGCCTACCTCACAAAACACAACAGCAAATCCAACCCCATGATGGGAAATCCAAGCTCAACCTCAATATCTAACCCTTTTCTCCACTTTGGTTTTCTCTATTGAAACAAAAAATCAATAATGAGAGAAAACCAAGGAATAGCGGGAATAAAAACCCGTTCATGTGTAGGAATAGGTGGACATTAATGTGAGGTTGTTCGGACCTCAGGATTGGCACAGAGGTCATAAATAAACCTTTGTGAGAGTAGAAGTTAAGTGGCAGTCATGATCAAAGAGGGACATGATGTCAGAACCTTCAGTGAGTGAAAAGTTCCAGAAAAGGTCCAAAATTCAAACCCCGACAAAGATAGACACAGGAATCAAGATCAGGATGGAACATAGAAGAAGAAATTTTGAAAAGTTCTTGGTTCAGGTTTTAGTCTTATGTCTTATTCAGAAACAAAAAAAGGGAGTAAAAAATTAGAATCAGGATGAAGATAGGGACAAGAACTTTAGAAAAGTTCTTAGTTCTGATTTCTATTCGATGTTTGATTCTCACACAAACAAAACAAAAAAGGAAGAAAAGCAGAGGTTGGAATCAAAGAAAAAATAGGAACCTACATTTTTAGGAGTGTAAGGTGATGGTTCTATTAGTTCTCAAAAATGTTGGTTCAAAAACCACAAGAGGTTGACAAGCTCTTGGTACGTTCAAGGCCAAATGATGTAATTGAACCTTCTTCTCTTCAGGCTCTGCCAAACCTAGGTGGGTGTGCCTATGTGACATAAGTAGACTTAAACTGTATGTTTCCTATTTGAGCAATCTATCCACAATGGCAATTGGGAGTGGAGAGATGTAATCCTAATTTGGTATAAATTGTATAAACAATATCAAGGTAAAATTTAATATGTTCAGTTAACAGATGTGAGGTTCAAATTAAGTATGATAAAACTAAATAATGAAATAGGTGAGACCAGTGCCTTGTTGGGTAAACATAGTCAAATGAAAGTCTAATATAAGTGGCTAGTATATGGCAGAAACTCTTAACTATTTGGCACACTAATATTGGTTTATAACTTGTATAAGCGTGCAAGCAAATGATTGACAAACTCTACTTATGGATCCAACTGACATAACCAAGTTACTTATAATTTGTCAAAAGGATTTAATATTTTCTTGAAAGAACCAATTGGATAAATTATGCAAGAAAACAGATAACAATAGATTGAAGATAGATTGACAACCCTAACTATATGGTTCTTCTTATTGATCCAATTAACACCTCAAGATTACTGTGACTGACTAGAAGGATTTTAATTCCTTTGGGGAAACCAATTAATCACATCACACAAATACAAAAAAAGTGCATTAATAAATTGAATATATACTTGATATATTTGTAGCTCAGAGAAAAACACACGAGAGAGTTAGGCTTATTCAAATCCAATCTATTCAAACTATACCAACGAATCCTCAAAGCTTAGATAATCAAACACAAAAAAAGATAAGAACAACATGCATAAAAGAAACTATTTTACCAAACATGCAATCAATTCTATTGAATAACCTCCATTACTCTTCTCCATTTCATCTATGTAGTGTACTTTCCCTCAGATTTTCAAAGTTCGTGCAAGCATGGCCTAAGTGTTGTGATTAAGACAAAACATCGAAGATTCAAGATAATTGCTCTAAAAGTCATACGATTTTGAGAGAGATTGGAATGATGAATGACAGATCAATTTATAGAAAATTGATCATTCAAATGACAGGTCAGGATCAAAAGATTAGCAAATGGTTGGGATCGACAGATTAGACATGCATTCTGATAACTGTTAGTACTGACATAAGTGATACAAATTAGGAATATAAATAAAGATTAAATAAATGATTTAATCTTTGAGTTTGGTATTCAACAATAAAAGAATAGTCTTTGCATGACAAAGATAAAGATGGATTAAAGCAACTCTTTGTTTGAATGCACGCACAAGATTTAATTAACTAAATAGAAATATTTAATTAATATGCATGTACACGCAATTGAGTTAGAACTAGATGACTGAATGATATGACAAAGAGATTACTCAAGAAATCCACTCAGACATTAAATCTTGAGTTAACTAAGTGATTTAAATAGATGTCGAGTTGAGTCAAAGTGAATACCTAGATAATTTGCACAATTATCTTAAATATAGAGGAATGCGTTAGAATAGGATTTATGAATTAAATAATTCATTTAATTCAAGATTTGATATTTGAAGAATAATTAAATAAATAAGATTTATTTAATTAAGTGATGAAGGGATTTAAATGAATAATTAAATAAATAAAGGATTTATTTAATTATAGTTGACATATGATAAAGAGGGGGGAATTGAATAAGACTTTATTTAATTGAAGAAGAAGGATAATGTTAATTAGTAACATAATTAAATAAAAAGAGTTTATTTAATTAATCAGATAGAATAAAGAAAAGTATGAATTAATTAAATAATTAAGATTATTTAATTAATAGAAGAAATGAAGAACTTTAGAGAAGAATTAAATAATTGACATTATTTAATCATGACCATGAAGAATACGAATTATGAAGAATATTGAAGTCGTAGGCTTAAACTAGATTTCGGTGTCTACATTTTCCCCTCTTTGATACAATGTCATTTCGGCGTTTTGTCAAAGAAAATCGATAAAAATTTGCCCCAGTCATGCCCCAGTGTAAAACAGATAAAGGTATGCCCCCTCAGGAAAATTGACAAATTTTTGAAAATTTTCAAAAAAAATTATAAATAATCCCAATTAGTCCATTAGATAGCCAGAAATGTAGTGGAGTTGACAGAATTGAAGTTGGAAGTGTTAAGGATGGGTACGGGTTGATTGAAGTTAGAAGTTGATGCGGCCAGTAGAAAGGAATGCCACCAAAACCCTAGGTATAAATAGAAAATGGGTTAAAAACCCATTCATTTTTACCCACATAGCTTCGAAATTTGAGATTTTTGCTCTGCACCCTCAGTGAAGATGTCTCTCATTCCTCACACCCACTATTGAGCATACAGGATCTGTACCTTCAGGCGGCTGACCGACCAGAGGCCCCGGTATGTACCTCAATCTCGACTTTTGAATTTTTGGTTTCCACACCATTTTATGCATTTAATTTCCATTTAAATGATGCATCATTTTGTTGAAAAGCTGCATATGAATGCGTAAATGACGCATTTGTATACGGTTCGATGCATATGTACTTTTCCATGTATTGTTAGCGTGGGTGTTGCACAGTTCAACGCATTTTTATTTTAGTTCCACACATTTGCAAAATAGCAATGCATTTACATTTAATTTACACACACTTGTTTTATTTTCAACGCATGCGAAAATCTTTCAATGCATTTGATAATTTCCTTATGCATGTACATTTAGCTGGACATTTTTTTGTGTTGATAGAAAGAGGTGCATTTGATATGTAGTCGCATTTGTTATTTATGCATGCAGTTGTGTGTAAGATGACGCATGTGACATTTTATGACGCATTTGTGAAATAAAATGATGCATTTGGTTTCCTGCAATGCAATTGCAAAATAATGACTCATGTGAATAGCATTTGATTTTGTCACTGTGTAGGTTGTTTTGGACTCTATGTACACATGAGAGTCGAGACCATCGAATTTTCTCTTTCGAGATAGTTTGCAGAGCACGGAGAAACAGTTCCTATGGAATTTAGGTCTCCTCCATGTGATAGACATACCCATCATTTGGGAAAATCGGGATATGCTAAAAAATTTATGCGAGTGGTGGCACTTGGAGACTTCTTCATTTCACTTGCCTACTAGAGAGGTGACAGTTACCTTGGAGGACGTCTACAGGATTCTGAGACTTCCTATCAGAGACATGAGGGTTAGATATGATACCCACATGGGTTTCGCTGAGATGTACAAATATTAGACAGTTAGGTTTTGATCATTATGAGATTAGATGGCGTGTGTTGGCACAAAGGTATAGGCAGTTGGACTGTCTATTGTGTACACTGATAGGTGGTATAGTCCTTCCTGACGGTCGAGGTCATGGTTTTCTTGTGGGTTGGGGAGAGATGCTAGTAGGTATGTTAGAGTGACGAGAGGTATATGCTTGGGGTCCTTGTCTTCTTGGCATGTTATACATTCATTTGCATGATATAGCCTATCGAAAGGCTTAGTCTATGAGTTGTGGTACCATGCTCCTGATGGTATGGGCATGGAAATACATTGCCATTTTTCATCCACTAGTTACACTTGATGTGCAACACAGAGCCCCTTATGCCTTCCATTATGTGAGGGCTAACACCTAGCACCATATGGGAGATACTAGATACTTCAGACATGCCATCGACACCATGGTACAGTTCACATGGAGACCATACGTGGGTTGTCTAGAGTGGTCAGATGAGGATGATCACTTTCCTTATTGCCACCAGACATAGTACCTGATTGGGTAGATTGTTTCACATGTTAATATTATAGAGTGACATTTTCCAGATCATGTATTGCTACAGTTTAGAGAGGTATAGGATGTGCTTAGAGGATGGGCAGAGTTTGCAAGTTCCTTGCAAGAGATCCCCCTGTGAGGTCCAGAGATTCCAGTGGCCACTGTCGAGGAAAATATTGATGCATTGCAGGTAGTTTAGTGGGGATGGAGAGACGGTGCGGCTGATCCAAGTACAATGGAGGCTTATGATCAGTGGTGGGTTGTGCACAAGTTGATACCCCTTATAGACCTAGATCAGGTTGCGCTAATAGAGCAGTGAGGGACAAGACTGCGTGGAAGGAATGCAGAGGCAGAGGTCAAAGAGGTGTAGGTGGGCATGGTGATGATGGAGATGGTGGTGGAGGTGGTCGATGAGGTGGTGGGAGAGGGAGGCATGGATGGAGGGGATGAGGGCCACCATTATCACCTATCTGTGAGGAGGGATGGGAGGAGGAGGATGTGCACATGCTAGATATTGGTAGAGGTGGGTAGGAGGGCTATGTTGAGATTGGAAGAGATGAGGAGCATCCTGCCGAGGAGGTCGTTCTAGAGGTTCATGCAGAGGAGGAGGCAGACAGTGAGGAGGCAGAGATTGATGCCCTGGGCTTACTTGTTGCCTATCAGGATGATGATGAGGAGGAGGATGATCATGAGAAGGAGATTCAAGATAAGATTCTGAAGGAGTTGGAGGATGAGGATGATGGTGTGCAGAGGGTGAGATAGGTTGACACAAGAGTAGTTGATCCCAACACTGCTACACTTTGTGCCCAAGTTGCATCCTTGGAGGAGCAGATGAGGGTAATGATGTCCAAGAGAGATGTGTTATAGATGGAGAGGGACAAAGCGGTGATGGACAGAGATCAGGCCATAGCTCAAAGGTAGGAGACTGAGCAAAGATTTATAGAGATTAGAGCTCTATGTACTGGGTTGGCAGCTGCATTTGCTAGAGAGTTAGTCAGAGCCGGGGAGAGGGCCACTTATTACCGAGATTTATATGTGGCAGCAGTTCCTCCAAAGAGACAGGCCCTGAGATTTTCAAAGGCATGTAGTGAGAGGTCCCAGACTAGGACCCACTCTAGGACAGTTAGCACAAAGGGTGTTGAGCAGCCACGCAGAGTTGGTCCATATGATAGGCCCCATTTAGGTCACAGGTCATCAGGCTCTCGGCATCATTCCTCCACACACTCTAGTCATGACAGCAGTGGCAGTTCGGGATAGGGACATTTCTTGATATGTACTGAGACATTGTATTATGACCATATAGCCTGTGAGCTTCCATATTTATGATACATTATGACATTGTGATGTGACACTTTTGAGGGATATATATATATATATGATTTTGGTGGCGATTCTCATTATATGCAGTTCTATTTATTGATTATGCAGTCATTTATTTATACATGTTATGTTTATATGAGATGCCTATGTGATGGATGATCATATCTACTTTATGATGTGTTTATGCAGCCTATGATGTGATGTTGATTCTATGTGATGTTGATTCTACATTGATTCTATGTGATGTATGCATTTTATAGTTATGAGATGCAATATGGTGTTATATGTACAATGATTTCTACATGTAGTGCTATACAGATGTAATGTGGTGCATGTATTTACATTTGTTATGTACATGGAATGTTTATGATATGTAATCTATGATGAGAAATGTCTATTATGCCATGATGTCCTAGATTTGATAAATGTCTATATGTTTGTATATTTCAAATGCAAGATGTATGTATGATTGATGATGTATGATTTGGAAATGATATTTTCTAACATGAATGTGTATGCAAGAGGATTTATTTTTGTGTGTCACAAGACTCCATCATAATGCAAGAAAGAAGAACTGTTAGTGCAGAAAGAAAGATTGAGAAATAATAAAAGAAATGAAATGGATGATAGTATTTAGCAATCTTTGATGTTTCACTATATCACAAAAGGCATTGCACTTTATCATCATTTGGTAGGACTAATACAAATGGAGAAAAACACCATGATATGACATATATTAAGGTGTGCAAGGTCATCCACTTGCTAACAACAGATAGTCGTAGACAAGGATTGTCGTTAACTCATACTAAGGGCACAAGTTGCCCCAATATTTTTGTCAAGACAAACCACAGACAACAAACAAAATAAAAGACCGGCCATGAGACGTCATCGCTCCTCTAAATCCTTCATGGGACATGTTAGCTCTCAAAAACGCAGGTAAAGGGTACCTCAAGAGACTGCCAATCTCTTGATACGTTTTAGGGTAACAAACAAGGTTAAATGACTTGAACCTTCTACTCTTCAGGTGCTGCTAGACCTAGGCGGGTGTACCTATATGAATTGGGAAGACTTGAATTTTGATCTTCTCTTCTTGCAGTGATTTTTCCATGATGGCAGATGGAATTGGACAAATAAAATTAAATTTGGTATAAATTGTATACAATATTCAAAGCTAAATCCTAATATGCTCAGTTAATAGATGTAAAGAAAATGAATGAATCTAAATGGTGAAATGTAGAGACTAGTGCCTTATTGGGTATGCGAAGTAACCATTTTTTTCCTACGAATACCATTAGAGGAACAATAATCTTCAAACTCTTTGCTGCAATACTCACCACCATTATCAGATCTGAGACATTTTAGCTTTCTACCCATCTCATTCTCAACCAAGCTTCTCCATTTTTTAAAAGTTTCAAATACATCAGATTTCTACCTAAGGAAATAAATCCATACCTTTCTAGTTGCATCATCAATGAATGTAACATAATACATAGAGCCACCGAGAGAAGATACCTGAGCTGGTCCCCATACATGTGTATGAACAAGCTCCAATTTCTCATCTTTCTTTTGTTTCCCATCCTTGAGAAAACTTACTCTCTTTTGTTTTCCATACACACAACTTTCACAGAAATCCATATTAACACATTTTAGACCTGGTAAAACATTATTTGAATGAAGTAATTTCATACCTTTTGCACTCATATGCCCAAGTCTATTATGCCACAATGTTGATTCAGAGTCCACAACAAATGTATGATCTTCTACCTACTGAACTGCAGCAACTGTTCCTGAACATTGACCTTTTTCCATAACAATTAAAGTAGAAGGAACAGTATGACCTGTACAAAGATATAAGGTGCCTACTTTCACACCTTTTGCTACTACTAAGTTACCCTTTGTGACCTTCCAATTTTTATCACTAAATGTAACAACACAACCTTCATCATCTAGTTGCCCTACTGAAATTAAATTTTTTCTTAACTTTGGAACATGCCTTACCTCATGTAGTAGCCAATGATTCCCATTCTACAACTTAATCTTGATTCTTCCCTTTCCAACAATCTGACAGGGTTTGTTATCTCCTAAATAAACCATCCCAAAATCCCCTTGGACATAATCAAGAAAATAACTTCTATGGGGGGTAGCATGAAATGAAGCCCCTGAATCTAACACCCAAGAATCATCAGCATTATCAAGGGAAAGAATCAAAGCATCCTCATCAGATTTATTACTTACCACATTTTCCTCTTTACTTCCTTCCTTTCTATCTCTTTCTTTATTTTTCTGAGACCAACAATCTTTCTTTAAATGACCCAGCTTACCACAGTACTAGCAATCTCTCTTGTCTGTAGATTGGGACCTTCTGTCCTTTGATTTTCCTCATGACTTCCCATGATTTTCAAAATTGTTTTCTCTCTCCTTTGTTTTGCCCTTGCTTTCTGCATTCAAAACGCTTCTTGATGTGGATGTTCCACCTGAACTTTTCCTATGAATTTCCTCGCTCAAAATAACACCAACAACATCATCAAATTTCAATGTATTCGAACCAGAAATAGAATTGCTAATAGCCATTACCAAGCTATTCCAGCTTTTAGGCAAAGAACACAAAATCAAAAGAGCCCTAACTTCTTCATCAAAGTTTACTTTTACAGAAGTCAATTGACTAGTGACCGTATTAAACTCATTTAAATGATCAGTAACTAACCCACCTTTTACCATTTTCATATTAAATAAACGCTTCATAAGAAATACCTTATTCAAAGCGGAAGGCTTTTCCTATAACTTCACCAGGGTTTCCATCAACTCTTGAGTTGTCTTTGTTGTTGTAATGGGTAAGTGCACAAAGTTGAGTCCACGAAACGTGGAAGTTTTTGCCTTAGGCAAAAAAATGAATTCGGCTTCCAAAAAACGGGATCCCGTTTAGCTTCGGGATCCCGAGCCTAAGTTTAAAAAACGGGATCCCGTTTTCGGAAATTTTCATTTTGGAAAATTTTCAAAACGGGATCCGTTTTCCAAAATAGAAAGTTTTAAAACGGGATCCCGTTTTGAAAAATTTCAAAATGGAAACTAATTTTGAAAATTTCCATTTTGGAAAGTTTTCAAAACTTCTTTCCATTTTTGGAAATTTTCGTTTTTGGAAGAATTTCAAAACGGGATCCCATTTTACAAAACGGGATCCCGTTTCATAGAACTATAAAAAATGGCATTTTTATGAAACGGGATCCCGTTTTGAAACGAGATCCCGTTTTTTAATGAAACGGGATCCTGTTTTAAAACGGGATCCCGTTTTTTAAATTATGAATTTTTGAGCGGGTTTTTTTGGCTTTTTTTTGGTTCGGGAAATGGCTTGGGGACCCGAACCTAAGCTTTGGACCTAGTTTGACCTGCAACTTGGAGGTCCTGTTAATGTCACAGGAAAATAATGACTTTGGACATATGTTTGAAGACCTATTTTGCAGAATTTTTTTATGAAATTGAAACTCATTATAGATGAGACAGTGCAGATTCCAAATATGTAATTTTTTTAATAATTTGATTACTTTTTCTATTTTTCAATTAATTTCTAATGAAACTAGTCCATAAACTTGAATTATTAGGTTTTTTTAGTATTTTAATAACTTTTGATCAACATAAAATTTTGATGAACGGATTGCACGAGAGCAAAATTCAGACAATTCTTTTCAGTTTAAAAAAAAAAAATCAAAAAATGATAAGTTTAGGTCATCTTATGTGTCGTACACGACGATTTTTCAAAATGACAAATATGCCTAATAAATATTTAATAAAAAAGTATTCAATAAAAAATTATAAAAAAATATTAAAAGCAAGCTTTAGTGAGTCACAAAACTTTTCCCAAAAGGATTTAGAAAAATATGATAATTTAGGTCAAAATATGGATGTCGTACACGTGCATGGTATGGTATAAAAAAGTGACTTTTAAACAGTGGTTTTTAGAAACGCCTATTGAAATTCAATTTTTACAATCCGGGTATTGAAATAAATTACATATTTGGAAACTAGACTCCGAGTACTACATTTTATGATTAGTGAATTTTTTGAAGATTCCATCTCTAAGTGCTTCAAATTTTGAGGTCAAAGTGTCAAATTCTAAAAATCAGGGAAAACACTTCCACTTTTTGGCCAAAAAGTGGACTCAACTTCTTGCACACACCCTAATATTGAATGCCACCGATTGTGCTAGGCACAAACGAATACTACCAAGAGCCTTTCTATCCAAAATCTCCCAGTCCTCATCAGACATTGTTGCGGGTTTCTTGGTTTTCCCTTCCAATGGCCACCACAAATCCTTCTAATAGAGATAGTCCTCCATCTACATCTTCCATAACTGATAGTTCTGCCCATTAAACTTCTCAACCTTCTTACCCTCGTCTTCCATTTCTCCCACTCAATCATGAGACCTTTCCTACATACAATAATTGAAACACAACCCACTTTGATACCACTTGTTAGGGTTAGAAATGGCAGATATCTAACAATTAAATGCAGATTTAATTAATAAACAAAGAAACTAAAACACTCAGAATTATAACACAAAGAATTTAATGTGGTTCACCCAATCTAGGCTACATCCACCAAACTGCAGCCATCCAATACTTTATTATCCAGTGCAAAAAACCTATTACAATCTTGTGAATAATTGCATTTTTCATCATCCTGTAACACCCATCTGAACCCCTTTTTAACAAGCTTAGAAGCTTCCATATTTTGGGTTCTACAAAATCGGATTTTTATTTTCTTTGTTGATTTTTCCCTTTTTTAGTGATAATGCAAAAAAGTAGGAGGAAAATTTTTCTTGGAGGCTGCCGCCCCCAAACCCCTGCCCAGCTTCAGACCCCAACAAGGATATGTGTCAAGGTGTACAGTATACCATGGGCTATATGGTATAGCATGATCAGTCGCCACATACCAACAACATCTGATACAGGGTTAGAATGTGGCCTTGAGCAAATAAAGCAACACATTGATGAGCTCCTCAAGGACATTTCCTATGAATGTTTTACATCTGATATAGATGTTGCAAAAAAAGTTGACTATCAAGATGTGAGCTACTTGGAAGAGTATGAATACTTTTAGTTTCCAATTTAGTTGGGAAGTAATTTGATGGAGCATGACAATAAGATGAATAACAAGGAATGTTATTTTCAATATGAACATGTTTCATGTGATGAATGTGTGTCATGTGGTGATGAAAATTCTTAGTTTATGCCTGATTATACAATGCAAAATGACATAGATTACACTGGCAATTATATGCTCAAAAAAGTTGTGAGAGATATGTTAGTGGCAATGTTTGTAATCAAGCAAATTCTCACTTGTTCAAAAGGTTGTACTTGTTCCAGTGGTATGGCAGAGGTAATTTTAGGTTGAGGGAAATCAGTTCCTTCAACAAATTGGTTTTTGACAGAGGTAAACATTGGTTATTCTTTTCATTTGGTGGCCTAGGTCCATCAAATATGGTTTGAAAAATTGATTGGGACTCTATTTCCCAATGGATTTGACACCTGGTCTGCTCTCCCAAAGATTTGGTATCTCACCATGCCCGCAAGGGGCATGTGTCCCTAGTTGGAGCCACTAATGGCACATTCAAAAAAAATAAATTTGAAGTGCCCATGATGTGAAAAGTTGATTTGCACACTTAGAAGTGCCCCTAAAAAAATTTCCTCAATGACCTACTTTTGAGGGTCCTAAATCGAAGCCGGTTGATTTTCATGTCAAATCCTTTGGTGGGCATATTTATTTGACATATGTGAACATGTATGTCTAATTTTAGTGGCCTGTCATGAGTTTTGCTAAGGTCTTCAAGAAAAAAGCTGGGGGGTTTTGGGACTATTTTGTTGTTTGCAAATTCTCAAGCCTACGAAGTAGACTTCTATTCGGGTTGATATTTCAAAGTTGGATGATCATCATGAAAAATGTATTGGTTCACTACATTCCCCTCATATTCATATACTCCCTTGTTCGGTTTTAGAGCCTCATGATCTTATTTGATATTTTTGTCAAGTCAAAAGAAAATGCAGTTTGTTCTGTTTTTACATATGCATTTTTAAAATGTTTCAAGGAGGTTAAATTTGACCTTTAATATCTTGTGAAGAATGTGGATTGAAGGAAATCCATCTTGCACACATACTCAATGGACCTAAATGATCTATTTTTTCCAGTGGTAGCTTTCTAGGAGGTGATTTGGTATTTTTTCAAAGTAGTGTCTTGGTGAGCCCTAATTGGTTTTGGATAGTTGCAGTAGCAGAAAAGTTTGAATGAGCCACTTTAGATGTTAATATCTTACACCTTGGGATGAATTTTCTCAAGCCATTTGTTACATTGAATTTTTAGTTCTAATTTCTACATGCTTGCTCTATTTCAAGCTCCCCAGATGAGTTTTGATGGGTTATTTAATTGCTTTCTAACTGCAACTGGGTCAAAATTGGTGTTCCAGAAAGTTTCAAAATTTACAATTCTAAAGGCAACCTATTTCTCATTTTGGTCTAAAATCTCTCCAGCTCCATTTTCATCAAAAACAGAGGTCATCTGATGCATTATTTTAATGCATCTCAGTTGCGGCAAAGGCATCTAGCAAACTAGTTTACAAAGGAGGTCCTAGAAATATTTTGGTGATGCAAGTTTTGAGGAAATGGGTTTTCTCTAAATAATTGATAATGTCCCTATGCAAATTTTCGTGGCTCTAGGTGTTCTAGTTTTCCCGTAGTGAATTTTCCCTATTTGGTCTGCAATCGAAATTAAAATTTTCAAAGTTCCTATAGTTTTAAAAAACATTTATAATATTTAAAATGCTTAGCATATTTTAAATATTAGCAAGGTGAAATTTCATGTGAAAGAAAGGGGAATTAGGGAAAAATAAGTATTGTCTAAGTTTTATAAAGTTTAACTTTATAAACTTATTTTTTCTTGAGTACCCGTGGGAAAAATGCTCATGGTTGTGGAGACTCATGGGGAAGCAGGGAAGGATGGGTGAGATTATTGGGAGGAGTTTAAGATTATTAAAATACTTTATTGCAACCTCATCAAATTTTCCAATACTTTGTTAAATCTTTCAAATGTTTTTTTTGCTCTGTATGTGTTTGCGCATGAGCTTGTGACAATAATGTTGCCATCACCAAATGTAAGTGGGCAACTAGGGAGAGGAGAGGGAGAAATGAAAGGGGGATTAAAATATTCTCAAATGCTTTATTAAACATTGAAATCTTTATTAAAGCTTCAATAAAGCTATCTTAGAAAGGCTTTCTCGAGAGTCGCAGCTGCAAATGCAGCCAGCAAGGAATGGAAGCAAGGAAGTGGGGAAAGGAAAAGGGGAGCCTGTGGGTGGAGAATAAAATGTTTCTAAACATTTTATTAAACATTTCAATGTGTTTCATTGTTGTGAGGAGAATTTTATTGTGGACGGAGCTACAAATGGCTGTAATCACGTATTTTGCATTTGAGGCAGTTTTTCAAAGTGTCTGGAGGTTCTATATGAATTTTTCTTCATTCAGAAGCTTTCTCAATCCATTTCTCATGTCTAGGAGACAATTTGGGAAAATTTTTATAAATTTTTTGGCTGCTTGCAAGCTCAAAAGTGCCCTGTAACTCATTAAAATGCCTAGAAAGTTTTTAAAATGCTTAGGAAATTTGGAAATGACAAAGTAATGTGGGAAGCAGATTGAGTAGCACGGTGACTACTGTAAACATTTGCTTGTGCAACCAGGGTTCAAGAGAAGCAGCAGAACAAGAAGCAAATTTTTCCCTGCTAACCTATGAAAGCTCTTGCTGACAACAACATAAACAAGTGAGGAAGCAGGGAGGTGTTAAAATATTCACTATTTTCAAAGGTGGGTAAATGTTTTGCAAAATTTTTTAATGTTTAAACTTGATTTAATCAAGCTTCCCCCTGTCAGTGCATAGGAGCTCATGGTGCAGTGAGATGAAATTAATGGGAGAATAGGGAGTGGCCATGGTGGGCCCAAGGGATATTTTAAAATACAAGTGAGAGAAGATAAAAGGTGTGGGTAAAAAATATCTTATTTTCCTGAGAATGAATTAAATATTTTCACTTTTCAAAGCAAGTTTTTTAATTTAAAGTGTAAAATGAAAGGGCATGGGAAATATATTTATATTTCTCAATGCAAAGTAAAATGCATCCTCCGCTAATAAAACAAAAATTATTTGCTAGGCATGAAAGTATTAAAAGTGAAGAGCACAGGAAAAGTGGGTCTTTTACAACATAACAAAAGTAGGTTAAAAGTTTTCACAGAGAAACAAATAACATTTGTAGCAAGAAGGAGATAATTTTCCAATGCAGGGTAAAATGGAGGAGTAAATTTTAACCTTAGGGAAAAACAAATAGGTGAAGTTATTTCACAGTCAAGGTAAATTTCAGAGTGAAGGGCATTAACAGTGGAAAAGATTTTTTTAACAGCAAGTCATAGATGAATGATGGCTCATCATGAAGGGAATAATTTTCTGTTTGAGGGCAAGTGAATGCAAGATGCATGAACCAAAGTGCAGGTTGAAGATTCTTCAAGAAGCAAAGGCAGTTATTGATCAACGAAAGATGAAGGACCCAGATGTTAATTGCAAATGTATTTTTAAGGTTTTTTTCTTCTTCTATATCTTATTTCTTCTTCTCTATCTTCTTTCTTCTTCTCTTTTGTACAAGTTTTTAAATTCTGAATTACGAAGTAAGGTAAAATAGTGTTGAGTTTGAGTCATAAATTGAGCATGTAAATTGTAATAGCTAGATTTTATGAGAAATTGTTAGCCAATTTGTGCAACAATATATTACTGTCATGAAATTATCTCCAAATTTGTAAGCTTTTAATCATATGAATTCAATATATCAAGGATATTTGGATTTGTCTTTGTAGCTTTCCTTGATTGTGTTTTTTTGCCACAGTTCTCTTTTAAGTAAAGAGTTAAATTACTTTGATCAAATAATTGTGATTTAGACTACACAAGTGGGATTGATAAGTAGAATTTTATGAAAAATATAAGTGGTTTTTTTAATGTAAGACACTAACATATTTTAAATCCATTAGTTGAACCTAGTTTGCTAATAGGATATCTATTGCAGTTTTATATTTGACTCTATGGCCCATGATTAGGCATTGATTTATCACAAACCCTAAGACATTTTTAGAAATAATTCAAATCATTTTAAATCTCAATGAATCTTTACTTTATTGTTTAAGTTATATATGTTCCATGTATCTTCAAGGTATTTGAAAGAGTATAGATGTTGAATTTGAGAGAATTTTACCTAGTAACCCTATATGTGTTTAAGATGAAGATATCTAAATTATGTGTTCTTAGCCACATTCAATGCAAATGGGGTTATGTTTGAACCTAGTAGAATATACAATACCCATCACTCATATGCCTAAGAACTATCCACTTTCATAGGTCTATAATTTGTTGTTTGACATAAGTTTATCATACATTTAGGCCTACAATTAGGAACACACTCCTGAGTCTTGTGGAGCTCAAAGTACAAAAGGCTTTCATAGCCTTATTCGTTGGCTTTTTTTGTCTTCAATCCATGGATAGTGCAGATTACTTTTTCTAAATATTTAATTCCCTAGTTTAGGCATTTTGTTTCTCCTTAGCATTGAAGGTTGCAAGAAAAATAACCAATAGATTGGTGACTTTATTGGGGATGCACTCATAAATTCGGTTGCAGATTGTCCTATCAAAGAGTCATTAAAATCTTTAACTATTATTTGTAACTAGAGGTTGAAAATTATTTAATCATATTTTCCAATCAGAGTCACTGACAAATTGGTGACTCTACTGGGGACCGCTTGAATCTCCAGTTGTAGACTGTCATATCACAGAGTCAAGAATTTAATGAATCTAAACATATGGTTCAGATATTGAGAAACTTTCAGACCTGGAAGTGATTTTGTTGCAGCAATTTCAAAGAATTTATGTGTGACTCTGATGTTGGTGAAGACCCAGGTCATCTTTGAAGGACCTTCATACTACTTGAAGTTCATTCCCCAGTGAAGAGAGGTGGCGACTTTGTCTAAAGAACCCGCTGAAGATGTGACGAGAGTTCCAGATCTGCAAAAAAATTAGTCAATAAGAAAGGTTAGCAGCTACTACAAGTTTATAGGTATTCTCATAAATTTAAAGAAAGTATTATTGTGTTTATAAGAAGTCTTCAAGTCTTAAGATAATAAATGGTTCCCTATTGAGTGAAACTAAGCACTAAAAAAGGGAAATAGTAGTGATTATTCTACATACTTTGGTATTACTAGATTGTAGTAACTATTATAAAGTGAAGTATGAAATTTTTGAAGAAAATCATTTAGAAGGTCTTAATCAAGTTGAGATAGAAATCTGCATTGTAAAAGCTTAAGATTATGTTGTAAATGAAATTTGAAGTACCCTGTAAAACTACAAAGGTCATAGGAAAAGGCTTGTAAGGGTATAATAAAATGTATCATCAACCTATGCATCCTTTTATGGTTCCTAGTGCAATCATGGTTTGTAATCAGCCCTAGCTAAGTTTTAAAAGAAGTTTCAACATTGAAAGACACAGAGCCATTAATTTTAGTGGAATCAATGGTTACCTAAATGTCATACCACCTAAAATCAAGGAATACTAACTAAAATTTTGTGGTAAAAAGAGTGAATTAGCATAAAATAATTTGCAAGAATTCAATAATCTAATAGATGATTATGAGGTTGACCCTGAGGATGTAATCATGAGGTTGTTTGTTTAGTCTTTGAAGGGAGATTCAAGAGATTGTTTCTTTGATTTAACATAATACTTTATCTATTCTTGGGTAGAATTCAAAGTAGTGTTCATGGAGTAATTTGGTGAAAGAATCAATGCTAGTTCTTTGCTCAATAAATTTATGAGCATTGAGAAAGAAGAGGACGAGATGGTTCTAGCATTTAATCGAAGATTTGCTAAAACTTTAAGGGATATTCTTGAGGTTTTGAGACTAAGTGATGCAGTGTGTTTGGTTTTTTATTTGGGAGCTTTTGATAACTAGATGAGTTATCTGTTAAGAGATAAGGATCCTAAAACCTTGCATCAGGCCTATGGTGTGGTCATGAACATTGAAAACAACTGGAAATATGGAATGCACAAGGGTTATTTGGATGCAAGTGTTTGCTATCCTGAGTCACCAAATGTTGATGAAAGGTGTAAGTCAAGAATTGAAAATGAATTTCAGAGCACTTACACCCGTATTGTTTCAGGTTGCACATCATTCCATAATGTTGATCACATAGAGCCCCAAAAAAATTGTCAAGAAGTTGCATGCATTTGTAACCCTATGGTCTCTGTTCAAGCCCTCTCTTGCATAAGGATACATGAAGGAGAATCATCATATTATCTCTATGCAAGATTTATGGATACTATGTTTGCAATTCCTGAGTGCCACAAGCCTAAAAATTCAGTATACATTGATTTATTTTATGAATCTTATGAACTAGGTTTGAGTTCTCTACCAAAGGAGTTGAAGCCTAATAGGCTTTCAAACCAAGTGTGTGAATACTTTTTTATTTTTCAAAAGATTAGAGATGATCATCAAAAGGCTATTACGTTTTCAATTTGCAATGATAATGATTTTTCTACTCCATATGAGTCAAGTAGAGAGATATCAAATGCATGGTCTATCAAGTATTCAACAAGGTAAATCAGCCCAAGTGATTGGTGATGTTGAAATAGTGTGTGAAAATGACTAATATAAAGAGTAGGAGCCTAAATACAAGTTTGATATCTTCTTAGGTTTTGATTGTTTTGAAGAGTCCACTACCTATGCTCCTATGGAAGACATAAGACTAAGCATTCAGTCTAAAAGAATTGAACATAATTTTAGTATTGATGAGTCATGTTGTTTAATAATGATGAAGGAATTGAGTATGGTCAATTCTCTGTTGATTGTGATTATCCTCATGAAGAAGAGACAAAATCCTTTGTTGCAAATAAGAAATATGTTGATAATGATGGAAACACATTTTTTCTTAAGGAGGAACAACTTTCTTCCTATAAAGAGTTTTTAGAATGTGAGCCAAAGATGTTAACCATTGATGATGTGAATGAAGTTGAAAATATATTTGTATGCTTTTCTAGTGATTATAATTATTTTCAATATAATGATGATATGAAATATTTAGACCTTCATGCTGAAGAGGCAAATTTTTTTATGATAGCAATGAATGCAATGGAAAATCCCTTATTTGACGAGCCTCCATCTTTACTAGAAATGAGAAATGGTGATCCTTATTGGTGCAGAGATAATCCACTCTTTACTAAAAACCTCTAATGATGCATCTGATATAGGTTAGAATGTGTCCTTGAGTAAACAAAGCAACACATTGATGAGCTCTTCGATGGAATTTCCTATGAATGTTTTACATTTGATATAGATGTTGCAAACAAAGTTGAGTATCAAGATGTCAACTACTTTGAAGAGTATGAATACTTTCAATTTCCAATTAGGTTTGGAGGTAATTTGATGGAGCATGACAATAGGATGAATAACAAGGAATTTTATTTTTAGTATGAGTTCATGTTTCATCTAATGAATGTAACACAAATGTGTCGTGTGGTGATTACAATTCTCAGTTTATGCCTAATTATACAATGCAAAATGACAGAGATTACACTGGCAATTATATGCTCAGAAAAGTTTTAAGAGATGTTAGTGGCAATGTTTGTAATCAGGTAGATTCTCACTTGTTTAGAAGGTTGTACTTGTTGCAATGGTATGGAAAATCTAAGTATGGCTTGAGGGAAATCAGTTCCTTCAAAAAATTGGTGTTTGATAGAGGCAAACATTGTTTCTTCTTTTCATTTGGTGGCCTAGGGCCATCAAATATGGTTTGAAAAAATAATTGGGGCTCTATTTCCCAATGGTTTTGGCACCTGGTATGCTCTCTCAGAGATTTGGAATCTTACCATGTTTGCAAGGGGCATGTGTCCCCAGTCGGAGCCATTGATGGCACCTTCAAAAAATTTAAATTTGAAGTGCCCATGATGCAAAAATTTGATTTGCATACTAAGAAGTGCCCTTGAAAAATATGCCCCAGTGATCTACTTTGGAGGTTCCTAAATCAGAGCCAGTTGATTTTCATGTCAAATCCTTCAAATGGTGGGTGTATTTGTAATTCACGTCGTGAAAACCCCAAAGGAAAAACCAATGCACACATTTTTTATTTTTTTTTAAAAAGAAACAAAGTATACATATAATGAACCATTAACCATAAACACATTATACGATAACATCATAACATCAAGTCCTTTGGGGCACGCGAGGTCACATCGCATAAACAAAATCAAAACGAAAGATACACATAAGGCTAAATAACTTAACTAATATAACATCCATCATAACCATTACCATATCCATTTTCAAAGATAGCATACATATATCCAACAACATAAGTATAGATACATCACATGATACTACCATAATAAATCTCATAAATCATAAATGGATACAAGGGTGCATTTACAATACATCATCATTTAATACATTACATGTTCTCAATAAATGAATACAATGAAACATCCCATACATGTGGGATAAATACATAGTACAATTAATGTCTGAAATACAAGATGAATATCTGGTATAAGCTCCATCTAAAGATTACTGTGAAGAACGAACATTGATGGGGAACCCAACGGGTGTGGAGCACGTTCCACCCGACTATGTGGGTTTTAGAAAAAACTGACCCCCCATGCTCAGAGGTGACAAGGAAGTAACCACGACCACCAATGCCATAAGACTAACTCCAATAAACAATAACATAGTACAATAACTCTAAAAGCAACATCAAAGATAACATAGATCATAAGTGAAGACAACCAAGATTCAATCACAATAACTTAAGCCATAAAACATATCATCAATAAATCAAGGCAATAACCATTAACCACATGCCAGGTAAACCAAAGATACAATCATAATACACTTCTAGAGGAAACCAAGAAAAAAAGCATAAGGTGAACAAGTGGATAGTGTCATCGCATAGCCTACATGGGTTATCCTGGCCCTTCCTCCAACATGAGGAACTGACCCCCATCTATGGTTATCCTGGCCCTTCCTCTTACTTGAGGCACCAACCCCATAGGGTGACTCATGGGAAGCTGTTAACCTCTCCCAAGGACGAGGTAATGACTTTTCCAACCGCGGCCTTCTTAGTCTACCATTAGTCTGCAGTAGCCCTAATGGATAGACGAGGTATCCAAGATTATCTTATATGTTTTCACTACCCATCCCCCTAAGTTCTATTATTAGGTTTTCACTTGTTAATCTAACTCTTACATGGGTTATCCTAAGCCCTTCCTCCTTTTGAGGCACCGGCCCCCACGAAGAGCCACTCTCCTTGAGACCCAAAAACATAACAAAATCAAAGCAAGGGTTGTACCATAAAGAACAAAGCATTAAGTCTCAACAGGCAACATGCGAGGCATTACCCATCTTGTTAAAATACAAAACCAGAGTCTCAACAAAACCCTGTACAACCCTTTCAAAATAATGATATCAATATCTTGATACATCAAGAGCACATAAAACGAGGATATCGACCAACAATAAAATTAAGCCTCTGGAATTCTAAGGATCACAACATCCATAACTGGTTCGTAAAATCACCTAGGTTCCCACATCGAAAAAAAACCAAAACAATAATATAATGTTAAAAAGAGAACCCAACAAAAGTACAGGTTTTCAACTCAAGTCAACATGACAATTTTACACAATGAAAAACAATTCTTTTTAATCCATTGCTAAAATATCTATTTCCACAATAAAGTCTTAATAAAAAAATTTGATAATAATTTTAGACATAAATAAATAATTTACTTTTATTTTCCATTAACCCTCACATTTGAAATTCATAAATTTCACCATTAAAAAAAAGCATTATATATGTATGCAGTTATATATATATAACTGCATACATATATATATATACATAAATATATATATCTATATCAAATATTAGTACAAGAAAAATTTTGTTTACAAAATCTAGAAAACTCCATTATCATAGAATATAAATTAAAAAAAATATAAATATAAATACAAGTATATATATATATATATATATATATTTATATAAATATATATATTATAAAAAAATGTACAAGTTAGGGCAGCTATACACGGCTGTGCACAACAGCCCATACGGCTGCTGCGCACAGCAGTTCGTAGGACTGATGTGGCAGCGCAACCCTATGGGGAGTAAGGGGGAGGGTACGGCCCAGCCATCCCCCCCTTAACCTCATTTCAAATGTATAATTCCATCAAAAATAAAACATGCTGATAGTAACCCATTTCGGCCAGGAAAACGATAAAATGCGAACTCAGAATCTTAATTTTTTTAAAAAATATAAATATATATATAAATATTTATATATATATATGTATATTTATATATATATGTATATATATGTATATGTATATGTATATATATATGTATATGTATATATATATATATATATCTATATGTATATATATATGTATATATATACATATATATCTTTGTATCAATGTATATATATATACATACATATATAGATATATACATATACATATATATATCTACACATATATATCATATATATATGTATATATATATATATTGATATATATGTATATATATATACATATATCTATATATATGTGTGTGCATGTATATGTATATATATATATATATGTATATATATATGCACATATATATATATATGTGCATACATATATATATATACATATATATGTGCATACATATATATATATATACATATATATGTATATACATATATATATATATATATGTACATGCACACATATATATATTTCTTTTGGCTAACCATTCTGTTAAAATAGAACTGGGTAAAAAAAAAGAACATGATTTTCATATAAAGATCCCCAATTTTTTTTTATATATAAATATGTATGAATATGGGTATCCATTGGTTTCAGAGAGGAACTAATTTTCCCATAGCAAAATTTTAAAGAAATCTAGAACATTTTCAAAGAATCAATAATAAATTTTTCCCCCAATTATTTTTTACCCAGAAGATCACCTAAAATCCCATAATATTTTATTTTCTAGAATAATATGATTGCCATTACAAATTTAACAAAAGAAAAAGAAAAAGAAAGAGAATTTATGGAACCTGGAGTCCTGAGCTTGCCGAGAAGTTGATGATGAAGCTTTTCCTTATTCAAACCAGCCTTTTCGAAGAGCTCCCTTTTCTTCTACAGAATGTCTCCACCAGATTCCCTTGACCAATTTTTTAATCTACTATTTAATTCAGAGGAGCCTCGCTTCTAGAATAATGAAAGAGAGAAACAATTAAATAGAAAACCCCAGAGGATCCAATTTTTCTATAACTCTTTTTTTTTTTAAGCTTCTGCCAATTTCCCGTGAATGAAAAATCTCACAATTTTACTATTAAATAAAATATATCTTCTTCTTTTTCGGAAACTCCATAAATCAAAATTAAAAGAAGTTTTCTAATTTCATTCCCAGCTTTACAGCCATAACTCAACATTCATTGGTCATTTTCTTCTTTTCTTTCTTTTCTTGATTTTATTCTATTTAACAACACTTTTTGTTTTAATTTTGATTTTGCAAGTTTTACTTGCAATTCACACAATTTAATTTATTTAATTAATTTTTTTCATTAATTATCCTCAACATGCTATTTTTATTAAATTATCAAAATATCAACTTTTAAATAATTTAATTTACACCATTCCATTTATTTATCTTTAATAAATTATATGGCTTTTAATATAAGACTTTTATATTTTAATACAAATTATTCTAACACTATTATCAACATTTATTAACATCATTTAATTATTTAAATTAAATCATAGAAAACACCAACGTAAAATAAATATCAAAAGTACACACAAAAACACTATAATAAAATGCAAAATGACAAAGATAAAAAATGCACAATACCACTAAACATAAGATGGTTTGACAAACATGGGACGGGGCGACTTCATTCTCATCTCTATTTCAACATCATGCTTGATGGGTTAAATTGATGCTCGCCCTGTCCTGCCAAAGCAGGTGGAATCGAGACTCTGTACCTACAATTCCTGCATACAAATAAGGTTGTGTACATGTATATGTATATATATAATCAAAAACATCATATCGTGAGAAGAAATTTCAACATAGCAGGGCACTCATAAACGAGTGGTGCTACATTGTCCTCTCACCAAAGCTATACTAACAATTACAACATTAGATATAAAGTAACATTGCTAAACTAACTGATCACATCATAAAATAATTACTAAACCATTGCATCACAATGTATTACTAAAATCAAAATAAACATCACCAAACCAAATGTAACCATAATGTCATATCATAATATCCATGTCATCAAATAAAGTAGAAGTCTAAACTACCCAATCCACCAATCCAAACAATAACAGTAACTATCAAAGTCTCAAAGTATCAAGCAAAAACCATAGAAAAATAACGAGTCCAAACAATAACATGAGGGGTATTACATCCTCCCCCCCATGAATTTGGCTTACTCCTGGAAGCCAGTAAATAGATAAGGATAAGATTGCCTAATACGAGAGGCATCCTCCCATGCCGCCAAGATCTCAATGTTAGGTCACCGCCGAACCCTCTCGAGCTCACCCGTGAGCTCCTATGTCAGTTCCTCATCCTCTACCGAAAGCCTCTACTCCTGCACCCTAGTACCTAGCTTGGCGGTCATCAACCATGGAAAATGATCAATGTGACCTACCTGCATCACCCACCATCAGCTCAAAAGTGGCTGGTCTCTGATTAAATCCAAAAGTGCTCTTTTGTGGACACAATCTAGCGATATGTCCTTGCTGCCCACATGAGTAACAACCAATACCTCGGCCAAATCCTCTGCTCTCGAATGGAGCATTTGACTGCTGAAAGCTTCCTCAACTCGGGGCTACTGAAAGCTAGGTGCACATTGCTCAAAACAATCCTAGCGAGCTTGGTTCCAGTTTCGATCCCTATGAATCTGAGAGTTGCCACCCTGCTGAGATGTAGAGTTCTCAAGTTTTGACTCGGAGTGTTGTTGATGCTCACCCTTAGTGGGTGCTTGATGGCCTTTAGAGGACCCTGCAGCTTGAGGTTGTCCACCTCTGGAACCAAAACCTGATGCTGGGGCACTACCAATCTAAACTCCAGTGTGTCCTCCCAATAACATTGCAAAATTTTCTTCTACCAATCGAGCCATTTCAACCACAATTTCCATCATCTTCAGTTCGAAGACTCACACACCACCACTAATTCAGGCATTTAAGCCCCAAACAAAATGTTGCACTAACATCCCTTCATCATGGCTGATCCCTGCATACTACTTCAACTCATAGAATCGCTACTCATACTGTTCAACAGACATCGACATTTGCTTAAGGTCATGAAACTCATCTGCCCTGCATTGCCTCCAATGATCTGAAAGGAAGCGAGCCCTGAACCTATCTAGAAATAACTCCCATGTGACCATGTTGATATCTAGATGTAACTTTTTCTCTTCCAGCTACCACCAAGTGGATGCGAAACCTCACAAATGCATAACTGCGCACCGAACTTTGGTATTGCTACCATAGGGGTGCATCGCGAAGCATCAATCCAAATCAATTAACCATGTTTCCACTTCCAAACTTTCTCTAGAACCATCGAATGTAGGTGGGTGTGCTCTCATCAAATCTCTGATATGACCAACAATCACTGCATCCTAATCTGTCATTATTTCCCTCTACCTTGGTGACATTTACCTTTCTCTCTCGACTCGTTGCTCCTCCTCTGGCATGGGTCTCAACCGATCAAGAATCTTTCCTAGAATGTGCTGCAATTGTCCATCCAAACCAGGCTGTTCTGGGTTCTGCCCACCACCTGATGGATTGCTTTGAAGACTTTGTTGTTCCTCATGCTCAGAACCATGGGAACTAGGAGCTGAAGGACTTTTCCAGTTTGATCTATGACTAGCACCACAACCTCTTCCTTGGCCACGTCCTCTACCTCGAGGCATGTTTCTGCACAACAAGATAAAGGTACAAGTGAGCTCAAGAGTCAAATGCAAAGGTTGCCTAATGGACATAACTATCCATAGACCTCAGCGTTTGCAAACCTTGGCTCTGATAGTATTTATTTGACATATGTGAACATGTGTGTCTGATTTCAGCTCCCTGTGATGAGTTTTGATAAGGTATTGAAGAACAAAGCTAGAGGGTTCTACAATTGTTTTGTTGTTTGCAAATTCTCAGGCCCATGAAGTAGACTCTTATTCAGGCTGATATTTCACAGTTGGATGATCATCATGAAAAATGGATTGGTTCCCTACATTCCCCTCATATTCATATGCTCCTTGGTCCGGTTTCAAGGCCTCATGATCTAATTTGATATTTTTCCCATCAAACGAAAATGCAGTTTGTTTTGTTTTTACATTTGCATTCTTAGAATGTTTCAAGGAGGTTAAATTTTACCCTTAATATTTTGTGAAGAATGTGGATTTAAGGAAATCCCTCTTGTACACATACTCAATGGACCTAAATGATCTAATGTTTCTAGTGGTAGCTTTCTAGGAGGTGATTTGGTATTTTTTCAATGTGGTGACTTGGTGAGCCCTAATTGGTTTTGAACAGTTGCAGTAGCAGAAAAGTCTAACTGAGCTACTTTGGATGTTAATATCTTACATCTCAAGATAAATTTTCTAAATCCGTTTGTTACACTGAATTTGCAGTTCAAATTTCTACATGCTTGCTCAATTTCAGGCTCCAAGGATGAGTTTTGATGGGTTATTAATTACTTTCTAACTATGGCTAGGTCAAAATTGGTGTTCTAGAAAGTTTAAAAAAAAATAATTCTAAAGGTAACCCATTTCTCATTTTGGTCTAAAACCTCTTCAACTCCATTTGCATAAAAAACAAAGGTCATCTGATGCATTATTTTAATGCATCTCAGTTGCAGAAAAGACATCTAGCAAGCCAATTTACAAAGGAGGTCCTAGAAATCTTTCGGTGATGCAACTTTTGAGGGAATGGGTTTTCTCTAAATAATTAATAATGTCCCTATGCAAATTTTTGCAGCTCCAGGTGTCCCAGTTTGCTTGCAATGAATTTTCCCTATTTGGTCCAAAGGCGAAATTAAAATTTGCAAAGTTCCAAAAGTTTTAAAAAACATAATATTTAAAATCCTTTACATATTTTAAATATTATCAAGGTGAAATTGCACATGAAACAAAGAGGAATTAGAGAAAATTAAATACTGTCTAAGTTTTATAAAGTTTAACTTTATAAACTTATTTTTTCCTAAGTACCCGTGGGAAAAATGCTCACGGCTGTGGAAACTCGTGGGGAAGCTGGGAAGGCAAGGTGAGAGTATTGGGAGGAGTTTAAGATTATTAAAATATTTTATTGCAACCACACCAAATTTTTCAATACTTTGTTAAAGCTTTCAAATGTTTTTTTGCTTTGTATGCATTTTCCTGTGAGCCCACGACAATAATGTTGCCATCACCAAATGTGAGCGAGCAAGTAGGGAGAGGAGAGGGAGAAATGAAAGGGGGATTAAAATATTCTCAAATGCTTTATTAAACTTTAAAATGTTTATTAAAGCTTCAATAAAGCTGTCTCAAAAAGGCTTTCCCGAGAGCCGCAAATGCTATTGGCAAGGAATGGAAGCAAGGAAGCGGGGAAAGGAAAAGGGGAGCCTGTGGGTGAAGAATAAAATGTTTCTAAACATTTCAATGTGTTTCACTATTGTGAGTAGAATTTTACTGTGGATGGAGCTACAAATGGCTGTAATTACGTTTTTTGCATTTGAGGCAATTTTTCAAAGTGTTTGGAGGTTCTATATTAATGTTTCTTCATCCATAAGCTTTCCCAATCCATTTCTCATGTCTAAGAGACCATTTGGGCAAAGTTTTATGCATCTTTTGGCTGCTTGCAAGCTCAAAAATGCCCTGGAACTTATTAAAACGCCCAACAAGTTTTAAAAATGTTCAGGAAATTTGAAAATGACAAAGTAATGTTGGAAGCAGATTGAGTAGCATGGTGACTACTATAAACATTTGCTTGTGTTGTCAGGGTTTGAAGAGAAGCAATAGAACAAGAAGCAAAGTCTTCCTTGCTAGCCCATGGAAGCTATTGTTAACGACAACATAAACTAGCGAGCAAGCGGGGAGGCATTAAAATATTCACTGTTTTCAAAGGTGGGTAAATGTTTTGCAAAACTTTCTAATGTTTAAACTTGATTTAATCAAGCTTCCCCCTGTCAGCCCGTGGGAGCTCATGGTGCAGTTAGAAGAAATTAACGGGAGAACATGGAGTGGCCATGGTGGGCCTGAGGGATATTTTAAAATACAAGTGAGAGAAGATAAAAGGTGTGGGTAAAGAATATCTTAGTTGCTTGAGAATGAATTAAATATATTTTTACTTTTAAAAGCATTTTTTTAAAATTTAAAGTGTAAAATGAAAGGGCATTCGAAATATATTTACATTGCTTGATGCAAAGTAAAATGCATCCACCGCTATTAGAACAAAATTATTTGTTGGGCATGAAAATATTAGAAGTGAAGAGCACAGGCAAAGTGGGTCTTCTACAGTATAACAAAAGTAGGTTAAAAGTTTTCATGGAGAAACAGATAACATTTGAAACAAGAAGTAGATAATTTTCCAATACAAGGTAAAATGGAGGAGTAAATTTTTAACCATAGGGAAAAACAAATGGGTGAAGGTTTTTCACGATCAAGGTAAATTTCAGAGTGAAGGGCATTGATGGTGGCAAAGATATTTTCAATAGCAAGGAATAGATGAATTTTGGCTCATCATGAGGGGAATAATTTTTTGTTTGAGGGCAAGTGAATGCAAGATGTATGAACCAAAGTGTAGGTTGAAGATTCTTCAGGAAGCAAAGGCAGTTATTGATCAATGGAAGATGAAGGACCCAGGTGTGAATTGGAAATGTAGTTTTAGGGTTTCTTCTTTTTCTATATCTTCTTTCTTCTTCTCTTTTGTATAGGTTCTAATATTTTGAATTAGCAAGTAAGGTAGAATAGTGTTGAGTTTGAGTCATAAATTAAGTATGTAAATTGTACAATAGCTGGATTTTATGAGCAATTTTTAGCCAATTTGTGCAACAATATATTACTATCATGAAATTTTCTCCATATTTGTAATCTTTTAATCATATGAATTCAATATATCAAGGATGTTTGGATTTGTCTTTGTAGCTTTCCTGTGATTGTGTTTTTTGGCCATGGTTCTCTTTCAAGTAAAGAGTTAAATTATTTTGATTAGATAACTATGATTTAGAGTACCCAAGTGGGATAGATAAGTAGAATTTTATGACAAATATGAGTGGATTTGTTAATGTAAGGCATTAACATATTTTAAATCCATTGGTTGAACCTAGTTTACTAATAGGATATATGTTGGAATTTTATATTTGACTCTATGGCCCATGATTAGGCACTGATTTATCACGAAGCCTAAGATATTTTCATAAACAATTCAAATCATTTTAAATCTCAATGAATCTTTGCTTTTTTGTTTAAGTTATATTTGTTCCTTGTATCTTCATGGTATTTGAAAGAGTATAGAAGTTGAATTTGAGAGAATTTTACCTATTAACCCTCTATGTGTTTAAGATGAAGATATCTAAATTATGTGTTCTCAACAATATTCAATGCAAATGGGGTTATGCTTGAACCTAGTAGAATATACAATACCCATCACTCATATATCTGAGAATTATCCACTTTCATAGGTTTGTAATTTGTTGTTTGGCATAAGTTTATAATACATTCAAGCCTACAATTAGGAACACCCTCGTGAGTCCTATTGAGCTCAAAGTGAAAAAGGCTTTCATAGCCTTGTTTATTGGTTTTTCTTGTCTTCAATCCATGGATAGTGCATATTCCTTGTCCTAAATATTTAATCCCTTAGCTTAGGCATTGTGTTTCTCCTTAGGATTGAAGGTTGCAAGAAAAATAACCAACAGAATGTGTCACATGAATTTTGATAACTTGGAAAGGATTAGTGTTGTTCAAGCTATGAGAGATTTACCAAGAATTACAAAGCCTGTTAATCCTATTTGCAAGAATTGTCAGTTTGGAAAGAAAACATGAAATCATTACATATCAAAGGAACAGTCTACCACCAAACTACTGGGTTTAGTTCATATAGATATTTGTGGTCCTACAAGAGTAAAAAGTATACTTGGTGAAATACACTTTATGATTTTAATTGATAATTATTCTAGATATACATGGGTTATATTTCTTAGAGAGAAATTAGATGCATTTGATAGATTCAAGGCATTCAAAGTTATGGTTAAAAATGAAGTGAACTTGAAGATAAAATGTTTAAGGTCTGACATAGGTGGAGAATTCACCTCCCATGAGTTTAAAATGTTTTGTGAAGTACATGGAAAAAAAAGACAGTTATCTGCTCTGAGAAATCTTCAGCAGAATAGAGTTGTTGAAAGGAAAAATAGAACAATTCAAGAAGTTGCTAGAACAATGATTATTGAGGCTGGTTTACCAAAAGATTACTAGAAAGAAGCTATTCATACTATTGTTTATATATTCAATCGAATTCAAGCAAGAGAAAATGGTACAAATACTCCCTATGAGCTATGGCATGGAAGAATTCCTACTGTTAAATATTTCAAGGTATTCAAAAGAAATTTTTATATCAGAAGAGATGAAGAAACTTTGGGTAAGTTTGATGCAAGAAGTGATGAAGGAATTTTTCTTGTATATTCTACTAATAGCAAGGCATACAAATGTTTCAATAAAATATTGAAAAATATTGTAGACAGTTCGAATGTCAAGGTTGATGAGACAATGAAGAATTCTATTAACATCAAGATCCATGGATATGTATCTAATGAGCCTGATTGTGTAAGAATAAAAGAGATTGTGGAAGAACAAGAAAAAGATGAGCAAGGGAAACATGATGAATAAAATGAAATAGAAGAAGATGCTTAGGTGATGTCCCTTAAGACACTAGAATATGTACAGAAGAATCATTTAGAAGTTTAGATTATTGGAAACAAGACAAAAGGTGTGTTGACCAGAAGTAGAGTTGCTAGTGAAGTGAATCTATGTTTACTTTATGAGATTGAACCAAATACTATAAGTGAATCCTGTAAAGATGAACATTGGAAGGAAGTAATGAAAGAAGAACTTATGCAAATTGAGAAGAATCAAACTTAGGAATCAGTCCCAAGACCGATAGATAAAAAAATCATTGGATCAAAATGGGTATTTAGAAATAAGTTGAATGAGAATGGATTTGTTAGAAACAAAGTGAGACTTGTGTGTAAAGGGTACTCACAAGTACAAGGCATATATTTTCACGAAATGTTTTCTCTAGTATGAAAAATGGAAGCTATAAGGATGTTCTTGGAATTTACTGCTCATAAAGACTTCAAGGTCTATCAAATGGATGTCAAGTCAATATTTTTGAATGGTGAACTAGAAGAAGAAGTTTACATGAAACAACCAGAAGGATTTCAGTTAATAGATCAACCGAATATGGTGTGCAAATTGAAGAAAGCTTTATATGGGTTGAAGCAAGCTCCTAGAGCTAGGTATGCAAGGTTAGACAGGTATTTGATTAAGCAAGGTTTTAACAAAGGTACGAAAGATAGTAATATGTACTTTAAGATTAAAAATAATAGAATCTTGATTGAGTAATGTTGATGTGTTTTTTATGCACTTCTCAACACAAGTAGTGCATAGGTGCATCACCTCTTTTGAAAGACAATCTTCCACAATCAGATTGCAGAACACTATCTCAAGGTCTCTAATGTTAGGTCTTGATAGTGCTTGGAATATCTCAACTATTTGATGTGATTTGCTGGAATCACAAGGCGGTCTTATGGATAAGTTACAATGTGTGGGAAGTTGGGTTTACAAATGCAGTTTCAAAGTGCTGGAAGTGAATGAACAGTGGCTGTCCACTCAAAATAGAAAACTGAAACTCATCAAGTTCATCTAATTTAGCTTCATAGTGATGCTTTCGATCCTACTCTAACCAAGGACTAAAAGAAATAACAAAAGGAGAAGGGTTAAGAAAGTTGTTCTAATCCTAAGCTATGAATGAACAGTAACAATGGTGGCTGCTAAAGTAGACAGGCTTCCTAAACTAAGTTTTGCTTAACAAAGAGAAACCTACAACTACACAAAACTAGTGCAATCTTCTAAGGACTGTAGATTTTCAAATTACACATGCACATCATGAACATGAAATTGAACTAGGTTGCAACAATGACATAAAGAAGCCTAGACTAACTTTGCACAGCAGCTTGTCATTAACAAGTTCTAAAAGTATGGATTGAAAGCTCATCAAATACTATAATAGCAACACCATCATGACAACCATTCAAGAAACTAACACCTAAACTAACATATAACGTAGAACCATGCATGCAAGATGAGAAAAATCAAAGAGAACATCCATAAAATCATGCAATATTGTCTTATATTGCTGCAAACACTTTTTACAATAGCTCTCCAACCCTTTTACAAATGAGGGGCAAGCCCCTATTTATAGTTTTCCAAAGCCCAAATGAATGGCTAGGATCAATTTGCAATGAATGGCCTAGATTTGTTTACAATATGGTTTCACCTACCCCACAATATTAAGCAATTAAAAATACATTCCTCATTTTTTCTCTGTTTTGTCATCTAGTGCCAATCACTGTAACAATTTCCTCATTTAGTTGATTTCCCTTTTCACTATAGCAGAAATTGTCTAAAAGTTGTCTTCTTACATGATGTGTTTGCAATGTTCTTCCTTGGATCAAATGATCCCGTCGATGATTGGCATCAATTGATTGGTTGCCCCTGATTCGGGCGGACAACTCATCATCATTTGGTAAAAAGTAGGACAGCTCCTTCATGCCTTCTTCAAGACCCCCCCCTTGCATTTTGTCACTGACTCCTTAGCACAAGCCTTCTTCTAATGCTAGCTCTTTTGCTGGGTACTATGAAGAAAGGTGGGCATGAAATGAATGGTGACAGGAGCTATGCACATTCGTTGTTTAGCTTTCTCGATGGGTCTCCTGATGGACCTACAGTAGGCTTCTTGAATCCTACATACATGAAGTGTCATAAGTGCTTTCATACACAAATCAATGAAAACGTTAGTCAAATCTTGCAAAATCATTGGTAGATTCATCCATGCATCCTCAAAAGATCATAATATTCATATTTGGAGCTCATTTGGACCATAAACATTAATGCGTGCCCAAGGGGGTGGGCAGTGAACAAGGGACAACAAACTAAAAGGGAAGTTTTTGGACCTCATAAAACTTAGCAAAACCATGATTTTTCAATTATAGTGCATGGGAAAAGGGGAAGGAAGAGTACCCAAAAAAATTTCCTCAAGATTGGACCCATTTGAAAAAAGCGGAGCTCAAAACAGCCACGGAGAGATGGAGTCTTAGAAACGGCCATGGAGGGGCCAGGTCCTGGAGGCCAGGTTGTCGGGGCTCTACGGATGTTCAAAACAACCACGGAGGGGCGAAGTCCTGGAAACAGCCACAGAGGGGCAGGGTTCTGGAGGGCGGGTCACCGGGGCTCCATGGATGTTCCAAAATGGCCATAGAGGGATGGAGTCCCAAAAATTCCCACAGAGGGGCCGAGTTTCAGAGGGTGGGTCGCAGGAGCTCCACGGATGTTCAAAATGGTCACGGAGGGACAGAGTCCCGAAAATAGCCACAGAGGGGCCAAGTTCCAAAGGTGAGGTCGTCGGGGCTCCACGGATGTTCAAAAAGGCCACAAAGGGATGGAGTCTTGGAAACTGCCATAGAAGGGCCAGGTCCCGGAGGCCGGGTCGTTAGGGCTCCACAAATGTTACAAAATAGCCAAAGAGGGACAAATTTTTGAAACCACCAAAATTTAAAGGAACGTTGACGAAACCTTGGTAGTTCACTTAGGCACCACAAACACATCCCAAATCCACCAAAAAGTTATCCCCAAAGTCAAAAAAGTGGAAACTGGACCACCGGGGGTACACAGATGTTTCCAAAACAGCCAAATAGGGAGGGAGTTCTGGAGGGAAAGATCTGAAACCACTGAAACTTAACAGAACATCGACGAAACCTTGGAAGTTCACTTAGGCACCACAAAAGCATCCCAAATCCACCAGAAAGTTTCCCCTAAATTCAAAAATGTGGAAAGAGGACCGTCGGGGGTCCACAGATGTTTCAAAATAGCCAAAGAGGGAGGGAGTTCCAGAGGGAAAGTTCTGAAACCATTGAAACTTAACGGAACGTTGACGAAACTTTTGCAGTTCACTTAAGCACCACAAACACATCCTAAATCCACCAAAAATTTGTCCCCAAAGTAAAAAATGTGGAAAAAAGTGAATCGAGCAATTAGGGACCAAGTTAGCAGGAACAAGACAAAAGGCAGAAAAGGGACAGGGAACTTTGTTTCTCCTTGGACTTGAATACCCCAAATAGGTGAATTTGGGTAGGGGGATTTGATCGTTTGAAGGCACATGACCAATTTGGGCCTAGGAAATGGGGCACGCAAAACAAGACAGGAGCAAAGCAGCCTGTCGGGAGCAAATAAAAGGGGGTCCCTGCCTACGGCAGGGCGTGTGTGCAAAACATGCAAAACAAATGGCAACTCGTTGGGGAAATGCTCCAGAGCATTTTGATGACACATTGGAATCACGAACCCAAAATCTCTGGTTTCGACCTTCATGCTATGGAAAACAAACCAGACACCCAACCAAAGGATCAAAACCACTAGCCAACCCAACCTTCAGTATGCTGAAAAATCCAAGTGTGTGTAGTTGCATTAATTCCCATCCTTCAGTTGCAACAGGAACCCAAGCTTCGTCAAGTTAAGCTACGTAGTTTATTCTAACTCCAAAAGCAGCTGGGACATTAACTTGTTGCCAGTTAGGCGTCCATAGCCCAGACGAGGTTGTCGTTGTGATTCTCCTGAACATTGCTCTACTACCGGTCGGGCGTCCATAGCCTCAATAGAGTTGCTCAGGTACCCTTGAAAATTTGAATTTTCTCTTTCTTTTAATTTTCAATGTTTTCTTTATTTCTTTCTTTTCTCTTTTTAGCTCTTTTATTTCAACCCACAAGCATTGAAACTCACACTCAGGGCTGGGAATCATAGTAGCGCTGGAGCAAAAATTTAGATTTTTAACTTAACTAGACTTCACAAAAGGCCCTATAGTGACCGTCATATTCTTAAGATGTGTAAGAGCTGTAAGATTTCATAATATATCAGAGTCAGACTAAACCAACAACTTATCCTCTTTGAATCAAACACCCAGATCACTTGACACTAATAGAAGACCTTCACCATCCACTCTGAAGACTTGATTAGAGTTTGACAAAGAAATATGTAGAACAACCCCATGCAATAAGTATGGTTGTTGTTGGCACAGATGTGCCTAGCTAAAAGCAGAGGGACCCTGAGAAAAGTAGCAACAAAGCGAAAGCAAACAAAAAGAAAACAACCTACATCAAACCAACTAATCTAAGGAAAGTAGGAAAGCGCAGTATTTATAGGAAACCTATACTACTCAAAATGGGCTATGTACAAAGATATTTACAAAGCACTATGTTTAGGTAGGGTGAGCTGACATTAACATTCATTAGATTTCATAATGCATACACAAGCAAATGGGAAATCGTTATCATTCTTAACCATGCAGATGTATCTTTATATTCAGAAAAAGGAAGTTCAACATTGCAACACTCAAGTTCAATCACGTCATCATGAAAAATCAGTAATTGAGGAGGTTCGCTGAACCCATGGTTAATCCATAAACATGTTTGTTTTCCCTCATTCCCATAATCAAAATAATAAGTGCAGTTATGAGAAATAATAGGGGCAAGGAAGGATAGAACCTAGATGTCATCACATGGAGGTGGCAACGTTAGATAGTAAAGGGTGAGCACTACATTGTTGATAGGTGCATTGGTAGCCTCAGGCAGGCGCAGTGGAGGGTGCAACACTTCAGACATTAAGCTTGCATAAGACTGGGAGAACGGGGTAGCAAACACCCCTTCTAATCTTTGTGTGGGATCCACAACATCCACTAGTTGTTCCTTGAGGAAGTACACCTCATCTACCTGGATTTTTGTTGCCCAAACCTCTTCTTGATTGTTGTCTTCAAGGGGTAGCATGCTGTCCCATCTCCTTTCCCAGGTGTTAGCCTTATTTTCATGATGTTCACTGTCATGGGACAATGATATACATGAACCTATTCTATTGTAGCCATCTGAATATGAGGGAGGATTAGCAACGATCAAGGTAGAAGAACCACCAGTTAAATCGTGTAATTGACTGAGCATGTCATGTTTGTTGGTAGCCATTGAAACACCTCTGCCTTTGTCTTCTTCTCTTTGTTGTTCATACATTTCCTCGTGGCGTTCAGTCATTTCTTCTTGGTCACCATCGCTATATATGGAGAAGGAACCCCTCTCCCAATCCAGAGACTCTAGTGCCTCACCATTCGGGGGCTCAAGGAGTATGTCTTCATTGCTGTCGTCTTTTGGGATGTGTTCTTCCTCAGAATGAGCATACCTTTGCAGTGCAGCTCCTAATGGAAAGAAGTCATCAATTGATGGCACCTCATTAAGGGGACCAACGTCTACTACACAATTTCCCTCCAAGGGCTCGGCATAAAGCCTATCATTCATGGTGTGCAAATTCTCTTCAAGAGGAAGAACTTCTTGGTGACTAGTGGAAAACATTCTCGCTTGATCTACTTCATCGCTCAAAAGTCTGAGACTATATTGTTATCCTTCTTCTATTGTTGTCCCAACATTCTCTTGAGGTCCACCTTCAGCTGAGCCATCACTTGATTCATGATTTTGGTCTTCTTCTTCGATATGGGCAGCAAGTAGAGGAGCTCAGGAACTTGGCTGCTTTACTTGTCCTCTAACTTGTTCAATAGCCTCTTTACATAGCTCGCATACAAATTCAAAGTGTGATGAATTATGAAGTCTGCACCAATTTGGCAGTAGCAATACCTCCAAATCCACTTGACATCTTAGTTTAGACCAATCCTTTGCTAATCTGGAGATGAGCTGGCCATATCTTTTTGCTATTGGATCCTCATCATCACTTGAAAAAGAAGCTTGATGGTAGACAGTTGTGGCGAGTGGTTATTCCCACTCCTCCAAACTTGCATTTTTAGATTCTCAATCACTGTTGTTTATGAAGGAGAGGTCTTCTAGTCTGATTTCACTTATGTCTTCATCATCATTTTCTATTTTTGCAAGGTTGTCATCCCTTTCCTCTTTCTGATTTTTAGCATTTGAGTTGGCTGTCCTAACATCCATAGCTGTAGACTTCATTGGTTCATCATCACCTACCAACTTCTCTTCTTCTGGGGTGGAGGACTGCCTTCGATTGGTGGAGGGAAGGCCTTCTAAATTAGCTTCAATTAGATTTTTACCAAGGTACCTTGCTATCCTAGTGAAATCTACTTCTTCCTCCTAGTTTTCAACTTTGATGTCTGCTGCTCCAACATCAACTTGTATCAAATTTCTTGGTTCATCCTTACTTTGTTTTCCTCCAGATGTTGACAACTCTTGTACCTCATTGAATAACTTCTCTTCATTAGGAGTTGGCTGATCCAACTTGTCCGAACAACCCTTGGCTTGAATGATGATGTTTGTGCATGACGAGCAAGTGAATTCAGAGTGGGGTGCATTGTGAAATCTGCACCAACTTACCATTAGTACTTCCTCCAATCTTGGTCCATCCTTGTTGCTCAAATGTTCTTGGATCAACTCCTTGAATGCCTTGGCTGCCATGGTTGTCATTTTTTCCTCTAGGTCTGCAAGGGCTAAAGGCTAATAGATTTCCCAAAAGGGAATTTCTCCTTGCAAGACCTTTTCAATTCTACTCAAGAAGGTGAAACATCTCAATTTGTTGTGCCTGCGAGTGCAATGGATCCAACATCTATCCGCCAATGCAAATTGTTGCAATGGCTTCTTCAATCTCTTATTCAAATCTACATGTAGCTAAGTGATGTCAATTTGTGCATGCTGCTCCATTTTGACTCAGCTTCTTTTCCCTTCAAAATTTTCTAATTTTTAGCATTAAAAGAGATCTCCCTATCTCAAATTTCTTCTTGAAAGTTCTCTCTTCAATTTCCAACTTTCAGCTTTGTAGCCTCAACATGTCATGCCCTCCTAGTGCCAATTTTGTTGATGCGTTAGGAGGAGGAGGGCATAAAATAAATCACTTCAAACCTTTAGCTTTGTATTCCCAACATGTCAGTCCTCCTTCTAGCACCATTTTTGTTGATGGCATTAGGAGGAGGAGGGCATAAAATAAATCACTTCAAACATTTATCTTTGTATTCCCAACATGTCAACCCTCCTTCTAGCGCCAGTTCTGTTCATGTGTTTTTTATGCACTTCTCAATGTAGGCAATGCATAGGTGCATAACCTCTCTTGAAAGAAAATCTTCCACAATCAGATTTTAGAACACTATCCCAAGGTCTCTAATGTCAGGTCTTGATAGTGATTGGAATATCTCAGTTGTTTGATGTGATTTGTTGGAATCACAAGGCAGTCTTACGGATGAGTTACAAACTATGGGAAGTTGGGTTTGCAAATGTAGTTTCAAAGTGCTAGAAGTGAATGAACAATGGCTGTCCACTCAAAACAGCAAGTTGAAACTTATCAAGTTCATCTAATTTAGCTTCATGGTGATGCTTTGGATCCTACTCTAACTAAGGACTAAAAGAAATAACAAAAGGAGAAAGGTTAAGAAAGTTGTTCTAATCCTAAGCTACAAATGAACAGTAATAATGGTGGTTGCTAAAGTAGACAGGCTTCCTATACTGAGTTTTGCTTGACCAAGAGAAACCTATAGCTACACAAAACTAGTGCAATCTTCTAAGGACTATAGATTTTCAAATTACACATACACATCATGAACATGCAATTGAACTAGGTTGCAACAATGACATAAAGAAGCCCAGGCTAACTTTGCACAACAGCTTGTCATCAACAAGTTCTAAAAGTATGGGTTGAAAGATCATCAAATACTATAACAGTAACACTATCATGACAGCCATTCAAGAAACTAACACCTAAACTAACAAAGAAGGTAGAACCATGCATGCAAGATGAGCAAAATCAAAGAGAACATCCATAAAATCATGTAATGTTGTCTTCTATTGCTGCAAATAATTTTTACAACAGCTCTCCAACCCTTTTACAAATGAGGGGCAAGCCCCTATTTATAGTTTTTCAAAGCCCAAATGAGTGGCTAGGATCAATTTGCAACGAATGGCCCAGATTTGTTTACAATAGGGTTTCACCTACCCCACAATATTAAGCAATTAAAAATACATTCCTCGTCTTTTCTCTATTTTGTCATCTAGTGCCAGTCACTGTAACAATTTCATCATTTAGCTGATTTCCCTTTTCACTGTAGCAGAAACTGTCTAAAAGTTGTCTTCTTACTTGATATGTTTGCAGTGTTCTTCCTTGGATAAAACGAGCCCGCCGACGATTGACATCAATTGATTGGTTGCCCCTGATTCAGGCGGACAACTCATCATCATCTGGTGAAAAGTAGGACAGCTCCTTCATGCCTTCTTCAAGACCACCCCCTTACATTTTGTCACTGACTCCTTGGCATCAGCCTTCTTCTAATGCTAGCTCTATTGATGGGTGCTACGAAGAAAGGTGGGCATGAAACGAATGGTTACAGGAGCTATCCGCATTCCTTGTTCAACTTTCTCAATGGGTCTCCTAACGGACCTGTAGTAGGCTTCTTGAATCCTGCATATATGAAGTGTCATAAGTTCTTTCATACACAAATCAAGGAAAACGTTAGTCAAATCTTGCAAAATCCTTGTTAGATTCATCCATGCATCCTCAAAAGATCATAATATTCATATTTGGAGCTCATTTGGACCATAAACATTAATGCAGGCCCAAGGGGGTGGGCAACGAATGAGGGACAACAAACTGGAAGGGAAGTTCCCGAACCTCACAAAACTTAGCAAAACCAAGATTTTTCAATTATAGCGCATGGGAAAAGGGGAAGGAAGAGTGCCTAGAAAAACTTCCTCAAGATTGGACACATTTGAAAAAAGCGGAAGCTCAAAACGGCCACAGAGAGATAGAGTCTCAAAAATGGCCACGAAGGGGCTAGGTCCCGAAGGCTGGGTCGTGGGGGCTCCACGGATGTTCAAAACAGCCACAGAGGGACGGAGTCCTGGAAACGGCCACAAAGGGGCCAGGTTCCAGAGGTCGGGTCACTGGGGCTCCATGGATTTTCCAAAATGGCCACAGAGGGATGGAGTCCTTGAAACAGCCACAGAGGGGCCGGGTTCCGAAGGTCAGGTGTCAGGGCTCCTTGGATGTTCAAAATGGCCACGGAGGGATGGAGTCCCAGAAACGGCCACAAAGGGGCCGGGTTCCGGACGCTGGGTCGCCGGGGCTCCACGGATGTTCAAAACGACCATGGAGGAACAGAGTCCCGAAAACGGCCACAGATGGGCCGGGTCCCAGAGGCCGGGTCGCCGAGGCTCCACCGATGTTCCAAAATAGCCAAAGAGGGACAGAGTTCTGAAACCACCAAAATTTAACGAAACATTGACGAAACCTTGGCAATTCACTTAGGCACCACAAACACATCCCAAATCCACCAAAAAGTTATCCCCAAAGTCAAAAAAGTGGAAACCGGATAGGCAGGGGTCCACGGATGTTTCCAAAACAGCAAAAGAGGGTGGGAGTTCTAGAGGGAAAGTTCCAAAACCACTGAAACTTAACAGAATGTTGACGAAACCTTGACAATTCACTTAGGAACCACAAAAACATCCCAAATCCACCATAAAGTTTTCCCTAAAGTCAAAAATGTGGAAAGAGGACCGTTGGGGGTCCACAAATGTTTCAAAATAGCCAAAGAGGGAGGGAGTTCCAGAGGGAAAGTTATGAAACCATCAAAACTTAACGAAACGTTGAAGAAACTTTAGTAGTTCACTTAAGCACCACAAACACATCCCAAATCCACCAAAAAGTTGTCCCCAAAGTCAAAAATGTGGAAAAAAGTGAATCAAGCGATTAGGGACCAAGTTAGCAGGAACAAGACAAAAGGCAGAAAAGGGACGGGGGACTTTGTTTCTCCCTGGACTTGAATACCCCACGTAGGTGAATTTGGGTGGGGGGATTTGATCATTTGAAGACACATGACAAATTTGGGCCTGAGAAATGGGGCATACAAAACAAGATAGGAGCAAAGCAGCTTGTCGAGAGCGAAAAAAAGGGGGTCCCTGCCTATGGCGGGGCATGTGTGAAAAACATGCACAACAAGTAACTTGTATGTTGATGGCATTATCTTTGGAGGAAATGAAAATATGTGCAAGAGGTTTGTGGAAGAGATGTAGAAAGAATTTGAAATTTCTATGTTTAGAGAGATCAATTCATTTCTTGGGCTATAGATTAATCAAACAGAGAAAGGAATTTTCAATTCATAGTCTAAGTATGTGAGAGAGATGTTGAAGAAGTTTGGGATGGATGGTTCCAAATCGGTAAGTACTCCTATGGTGACTGGCTGCAAATTGGGTAAATATGATGATTCATCTAAGGCTGATCAGAGCATGTATAGATCTATGATTGGTGGACTAATGTATTTGACTGCTACTAGACCGGATATCATGCATGCTATCTTTCTTGTGGCTAGATTTCAAGAAGACCCTAAGGAAACTCATGTTGTTGTTAAAACAAGTTTTGATATTTGAATGGCAATTCAGATTATGGATAGTGGTATCCTAAAGATACTGACTTTACACTTAGTTGGACTATATAGATGCAAATTGGGCTAGATATGTAGATGATAGAAAAAGTACAAGTAGTGGTGCATTCTTTCTTGGATGTTGATTGGTGGCATGGTCGAGTAAAAAGCAAGATTCAGTCTCCTTGTCTACTGTTGAAGCTGAGTATATTACTATTGCATCTTGTTGTACACAAGTTCTATGGATGAAATATACATTGAATGATATCACAGTGGCATATGATGATCCCATTTCTAATTTTTGTGATAATAAAAGTGCAATTAACATTTCAAAGAATCTGGTGATGCACTCGAGGACGAAGTTGTGAAAGTTGAAGCTTGCATCAAATGGTTGTCATTGATGTCAATAGATTGTCATTGATGTTAACACAATATTGAATGTATGTGTTGTTTACTAGAATCTATTTCCTATTGAAAATGACCATTATAGGTGGTCTGTTGTGTTGAATTTTAGGTCTGGTTTCTACCGTGAAGACAAGTTATGATTCAAATATTCAAAGATTTTGGATTACTCAGCGTGTGCAATATTTTATGTAGATGTTTTTGGTTGACATAAGCAATGCGTTAACCTTATATAAGGCCAAAATAGTTGACAAGAAATATATACATACATATATATAGAGACTCTTCAGGAAGAAAAGTGAGACGAGGAAAAGAGACAAGAAAAGAGGGAGATGGTAAGAAAGAGAAAGAGAGAGTATAGTAGAGTAGAGTAAGCCAAGCAAGGAGAGACAATAAAGTGTATGAAATTAGATCAAAATTATTGAGTGATTACTACAATGCAATAATATTTATATAGAGCTTCATTCAAAACTGAACTCTATACAAGTAAGGTGTAATCTACCAGTTCACATTTTTGGTTGTAAGCCTTAACTCTTGTATTCTAATAATTAGCCATATTTTATATCTCTATGGTAGTGAGCCCTCCAGGTTATAGCCCTATTGGATAGTAAGTCCTTATTGTAGGAAGTGAGCCTTATCTCAGGCAGTGATCCTTTTTGTAATCAGTTTTGATATTCTCTATAGTGTGAGTTAATTCTCACCGTGGTTTTTCCCTCATTGGGTTTTCCACGTAAATCTAGTGTTATTATGTTTGTGCATTTGATTTGAGTTTTTGCATTGGCATTTGATGATTAATCATTTAAGTAGTTTATGTATTAGTTTTGGTAATTTAATTGAAGGTTATAATCTGTGACAACTGATTCACCCCCCCCCCCTCCTCAATTATCCTATACAACAATTGGTATTAGAGCTCGGTCCTTCGGAATAAGTTTAACAACTTGAAGGAGATCTTGGTAGGTTGAACTAAATGATGAAGGGGTTTGAATTAGATGAAGAATTAAGAATAGAGACATTAGAATATGAAAATGAAGATCTGAATGAAAATGTTAATCAAGTAGGGAAATGCATTCAGAAACTAAGAAATCAGATCTGAAAGTTCAAGTTGAAACATAAAGAAGTTTACCAAGAACTAAAGGAAGCAAACAAGACTGTTGAAAATCAAAGGATGAAACTTGAAGAAAGCAAAAGAGTGGAGGAGAACCTGAAATTGGAAATTTAACAAAGTAAGATAGAGGAAGGATGCATAAAAGAAATTATCAATCAAAAGATAAAAAAATGTGATAAGCTTGAACAAGAAGCAGTAACCCTTAGAGTTGATATGGAAAAAGTGAAAGATCATGAAGAAAGGTTCAAGACAAGCTCTACAATGCTTGATGAATTGATTTCATCTCAAAAACCTGCAAAGGATAAAGGTGGTTTAGGACTTGAAGAAGGACAAAATTCAAAGACTTTAAATCTAGTTTTCAACAAAGTGGACAAACAAAGGAAATTTCAAGGCAATACTTATCAAGGCAAGAATCGAATGATCAATATCAGAAGAATAACCATCCAAAAACATAATGCTCAAAGGTACCCATATTTTAATGGATTTTGCTTCTCATGTTATAAATTTGGACATAAAGCAACTGAATATAGAAATAGATTGAATCAAAATGATGGATTCCTTATTGGAAAATGTTATAGTTGCAACAAGTTTGGACATAGAGCTACCATATGTAGAAACCATATGATGATAAATAGATTTGATACAAAAGGAATAATTCAATCTTTTCAAGGCTACTATTACATATGCAATATCTTTGGAAACAAGGCTAATCAGTGTAGGATAAAGGAAAAAACAAATTCATTTGATCTTTGATATGTTATGTGCTACACTTGCAACAAACCAAGACATATCTCAAAAAAATTCAGAACAAAAGTTGGGAAGAAACCAAATCCAAAACAAAAGAACAAGCCTATGAAAAAGGTAGATCTAGAATAAATAAGGAGAGAAATGGAAAAAATTTGGAGAAAGAAGGAAGAACCTCATAACACAAATGAATCAATTGATCATGTATCTACATGTGGTGCAGATACCTCTTCTAAGGATTGAACCCAATAATGGTTTTAGAGGGAACATTCATAGAAAAATCTAGAAAACCCCTGATATATGAGGTGTCATGCGAAGACACATGGATATGTGATGAGAATCTCTATTTTGGAGGCATTGAAGAAAATTTTGGCAAAAAATATGCAAATTAGGAAATTTGTTGAGCCCCTCTTGGGTCACGGTGTTTCTCAAAGATAGTTTACAATTTAAAAGATGAAAAAAATAAATGAAAAATTGATCTGATAGCTTTGGTAGAAGGAGGTACTGACAAAATAAAGTATAGATGATGATGTCACAAACAATAAGTCATCTTTTATGATGAAACCCTAAAAGTGACAAGTTAAATAAGAAAGATTGAGTAGTTATTTTCATCATGAAGTGAATGAGCTAAGGAATAAAGAGCAACTGAGAAATAAAGAGTTAGGGTTATTGGCAAGACAAAGTATGGAGAACAAGGTTGAAACAATGGAGTCAAAGGAAATGGTGATATTTAATCCACGCAACAACAAATTACAAAAATTGAGTAAGTTACAGATTGATGAATTTGATCATGAAAAGATTCAAAATTTTGAGAGTTTTCTTTCAGTTGAGCAAATGCAAATGATCAAGACTTTAGGGAACAAGGGTTTTAGACATTTGGAGATAATTTCCATACTTTTCAAATGTGGACATTGTTCGGTTTATCTTAAGTAGAATTCAAGGTGATCAGATGATCTTCGACAAACCTTATGAGATCATGAAGGAAGAAATTGCAACAATAATAAGATTATGCAATAATGGACCCATTCCAATCAAGAAGTCGATAAAGAACAAGGAGGTCGAAGCCCTAACTGGGGTAATAGGAGATCAAAGGGAACTTCCAATCCATACTGTAATCGACTCAGTGATAAGGTATACAACATATTTCATATAAGATTTATTTCAAAAAAGAGAAGGCTCTACTTCAATGATTTCATTTATGTTGCACATTAAATGGTTGAGAAGAAAGAGGATTTTAATTTGTGTGAGTTACTGAGGAATCAATTAATGGAGAATATAACTATGACAAAGAATGATAATTACCCTTTTTATTTTGGATCTCTAGTTATATGTTTGATGATGTATTTTTTGAAATTGTTACCAGTGAAAGAGAATGTTGTGTGGAAGTCAATTATATCAATTGGGAAGCAGGTCTACTGATACCTGGAATGTCTAATAGAAAAAGAAAAGGTTTGTAAATAATAATTTGAAAACAAAATAAATGTATGGAGTTTTGGCATGATTTCTAGTCCGATTGGGATGTCTGAAGCAGGATCCTCCTCCGTAAAGAGGAAAGAAAGAAGAATTATCTCAAGTTCTCCTCCAGAAATAAAGAAGTTGAGGTCAGAGGAAAAGGAAGAAGAAAAAGAAGAAAATATTATAGAAGCAATTGATTTGGCATCAATTGATGATGAAGAAGACTTTACTAACAAAAAGGTGTTGAAGATTCTTGAGCAATCTAGTGGATTGAAGAAGATTGGAGATGAATGGTTGTTACGACCATCATATGAATAGCCCATGAGATCACAGATGCCTTAGCTACTTACATAATTCATAATGATATTGACCTAAGTGATGTGAAAAGTCTTTTACCGGAAGTATTGATTGAGAAAATTAAAGAAAGACTAAAGGCACAGTCACCTAGTGAAACAACAAAAAAAGATGAAATTCAATTAGCCATGGAAGAAAGATGTCAAAATGCACAAAAGAAATTGACTAAGAGTATAAATGAATTGAAAATCTGCATCAAGAGTGTAAACAACATGTATATGTATTGTCTATGGTGGCCTATTGCTATTGGAAACTATAAATAAAAAATCAAATTGATTGAGCTTGAACTGAATTCTATTGGAAAAACATATGATATCCTTAATGACAAGGATGGAGCGCAAAAGAAAAGGATCAATTCCTTACAATCTAGACTTGCAGTCATTATGGTATAGAGGGATGGTATTGTGAAGACCTTTTGGAAAGTTAAAGAAATAATTGAACTGAGATTGGAACATCTTTCTGGTCTCCTGGTAGAAGCTGAGAATAATGCACAAAATATTGCTATTCTAGATACTCTTCTAGAAACAATTGATTCAATAGAAAAGAACAAAAATATTTTTTTAAACATCAGGATGGGAGTAGTTTCCTGCAAGACATATCTTCTAGAACTAAAAGAAAAATACAAGGAGATATTTTAAGGGAGAAGGATTGAGGTAAAGAACCATTTTTTATATACTTTTTGAAGACTTTTTTAAAATTTCTTGAAGGGGGAGATAGATATTTTTTTGTCATTGATGTCAAAGGGGGAGAGGAAGCATGTGAAAAAGAATGAAAAACATTTCATCCCATCAAAATAATTACAAAGTTTGTTGTTGTTGGATTTTCACATCTTGTGTTGCCATCAATGACAAAGGGGGAGATTGTTGGAAGTTGAAGCTTGCATCAAATGGTTGTCATTGATGTTGAAACATAGTATTGAATGTATGAGTTATTTACTGGAAGCTATTTCCTATCAAAGATGACCATTATAGGTGGTCTAGTGTGTTGGTTTTTAGGTTCAGTTTCTATTGTGAAGACAAGCTATGATTCAGATATTCAAAGATTTTGGCCGACTCAACATGTGCAATATTTTCTGTGGATTTTTTTGGATGACATAAGCAATGCATTAACCTTATATAAGGCCAACCTAATTGACAAGCAAGATATACATACATATATATAGAGACTCTCTAGAAATAAAAGTGAGATGGGAAAAAGAGACAGGAAAAGAGCATGATGGAAATAAAGAGAAAGAGAGAGTACAACAAAGCAGAGTAAGCGAAGCAGGGGAAGATAATAAAGTGTATGATTAGATCATAATTATTGAGCGATTAATAAAATGCAATACCATCTATATAGAGCTTCATCTAGAATTGAACTCTACACAAGTAAGGTGTAATCTATCAGTTCACACTTTTGGTTGTAAGCCTTAACTCTTATATTCTAGTAGTTAGCCACCTTTTATATCTCTGTGGCAGTGAGCCCTCTAGGTTGTAGCCCTATTGGATAGTGAGTCCTTATTGTAACCTTTTTGTAATCAATTTTGATATTCTCTATAGTGTGAGTTAATCCTCACCATGGTTTTTCCCTCATTGGGTTTTCCACATAAATCTGGTGTTATTATGTTTGTGCATTGGATTTGAGTTTCTGCATTGGCATTTGATGATTAATCATTTAAGTAGTTTATGTATTAGTTACGATAATTGAATTGAAGGTTATAATCTATGACAACTGATTCAACCCTCTCCCCTCTCAATTGTCCTATCCAATAGAAGAATATATCTATCAGATATCATTTCTTGAGAGAGAAGGTCATGGAGAATGAAGTAAAGCTTGAGTACATGTTCTGACAAAGGATCAGATTTCTGATATTTTCACAAAGGATCTTCCTAAAGATATTTTTGAGTATCTCCAGGAGAAGTTAGGGGTTATTTCCCCTCCTTTCTCAAACTAGATGCATATAGAGATGCATCAGTTCGGTGGATCTATGGATCTATCTTTCTTCTAGGCTGATGTTTTGGTGGCTATCTCTCAGGGGGAGCAGGTAGTATTAGGTGTTGTCATTATGAGTATTTTGTTTTTCATGTCAAAGGAGAAATCAATGTAAAATATTCTCTTTCCTTTTCCATTCATGTCAAATGGGGAGAAGAAGCATGTGAAAAAGGAAAGGAAGAATGCGAGAAGAAGCATGTGAAAGGAAAGGAAGGGTATAAGAAATTATCTACAAAGGGAAAGAAACAAAAAAGTGTATTCAAAGCTTGTATGAACATTGTCTTTGATCTTTTTTTTTTCACATTATGTGTTGCCATCAATGACAAAGGGGGAGATTATTGCAAGAATGGAAAGATTGAAGGTGTTGTCATTGATGTCAACCGGTCAACTATTTATCAACTAGTTATTGTTGGTTGTATATATCAAGGATATTGAAAAAATTGTAATGGAGATATGTTGCAGGTGTTTAGTGGTTGCTCTGGGTTTTGGTCCAAATTTACTCCTATGTTTGTGCAGTTCAAAAATGTTGTTCATGGTTTTTAGAAGATGTTATATCTATATTTTTGGATGTTGATTTGTTGTATAGTGCAAGTTGTGTTCTCCAATTTTGAAATGTGGTTTTCTATGTTTCTGGTTGAGGTCCGAGAGAAATGTTGTTGGTCCGGATTTCTCTTTCATGAAGTCTTATGACTTGCGGCTCTAAAGTTGAGTTGCACTGAGTGTATTGAAGATAATTTCAACATTTGGAAAGTTCGTGCTTAATGGTTCTATTTGTTTTACACTGGTTTGGCTGACCTTGTGTGAAATACTACTTTCAAGGTTGATGAAGCATGTTGGATCTATTTGGGTCCCTATGAAATGTGTGTTTGGGTCACCCAAATTCTAATTCCACCCTACAATGTTTTGGTGCTGACCTAATTTAAATTTGGATTTGGATGGCCGACTTTGGATATGTTTCAAAGTTGAAGATGTTATAAATGCACGATGAGTTAAGTGATAGAAAACATACAAGAGTGAAGAAGAAGAGCAATAAGAGAAAAGAGAAAGTGCAGTTTGGTGCAACATTGATTCTATTCAGTAAGTGTGTGTGTTGTGAGTGCGGAAGATCAATGTGAAGCTTAATGTTGAGTTTTTGGATGTAGTGAGTAGAAGGTGAACTCTATCATTCATGCAAGTAGATTGAGTGATTGTGGTGGAATCCTTTGTTGCATTCGGATTGTAGTCTCTCTATAACAAGAATTATTTTTCTTCTTTGTATCTCTGTGGCAGTGAGCCCTTTGGGTTGTTAGCCCTATTGGAGAGTGAGTCCTATTTCGAACAGTGAGTCTGTGTTTCAGGCAGTGAGCCTTATTTCAGGTAGTGAGCCTCTTGTAATCAGTTTTGATATTCTCTATAGTGTGAGTTAATCCCCACCATGGTTTTTCCCTCATTGGGTTTTCCACGTAAATATGGTGTTATTGTGTTTATGTGTTGGATTTGAGTTTCTGCATTGGCATTTGTTGATTAATCATTTAAGTAGTATTAAGTATTAGTTTCGGTGATTGAATTAAAAGTTTAATTATGTGACAACTGATTCACCCCCCTCTCGGTTTTCCTATTCAACATTACCATCATTTCTCTAAAAAGACTTAGAGCATCCCTTTTACCTAGATTTGAGTCAACTAGAGAGTTCAAACATTACAAATCTCAACACAACTCTCCCAGAGGTGACCCAAAATTTATGGTAAAAACAAGATCACAACGCAAGAGAATCATGGAGAAAACCAAAGTCACATTTACATCAAGTGATCCAAATCCTTTAGAATTTGATCCAAGAATTCATGTTACCCCATCACAACAACCTTCATCACCATCAAGGCCATATGAGATAGAAGACATTACAAATAATCCATTTGGACTCACTAGGGAAGAAATCATGGAGCACCAAGCCTTAGAAAATATAGTTCCTAATTCCCCATCTTTTTTGGCATAATCATTGACACAAGGATTAACTTCATCCACTATTCCAACAACTCCATCCATAGAGCTAAATCAAAAATCAACACCTAGTATTGCAGCTAGTCTTGCTAAGGACTTTGGCCATACTCTTCCATTTAAAAGCAACACACTTTTGGATACCCTTGATACCAATCCTCCATCTCAAACTACCACTTGGACACCAACATTTGATGCTCCTCCCATTCTCGAGGATCCCTAACATCCACATAAACCACTTATGATTCATTACTCCACAACAACATCAACATATCGAGGACACCCCTCTTCATCCATACCTACAAGTACCACAAGTGTGCCCAACATCACACAAGGTAGTGTGGACCAATTGAACCCAAAAGGGAAAGGAATTACTCTCATGCAAAATCATCCTTTAACACCACACGAGACCTCTTCATCCAATCCTCTCATTGATACATCAAACACAATGGTTGTCTAAAACAAATCTATCCTAGATCCACCATCAACCCACATCAAAATAATCCCTTGGTCATAAACCCCATCAATCAAGGTAACACCTTGACCACATCTCAAACACAAGGGAATCTCCAAAACATTGGTCAAGGGAATCCTTTCAATCAATGGACCCAAGGTCCTAATGTGCCTTTAACATCACAATATTTAATGATGTCATCCTCATCTTTATCGTTTGTCCCCCAAGTCATGCAGAATCAAATGCAACCTCAAACATACATTTCTCTACCACAATCCACTATCTTGCAAGGAATGTTGAACCAATGGAACCCCCAAGCTCTCATCAACAACCCGCAACCCATACACAAAACATAAACACCCAAAACCCATCACAAATGTCCTAACCACCGATTGATCCTACATTGCAAGCACATGCCCTAGCTTTATAGCAAGCACAACAAGCTTATCAACAAGTAGTACAACAACAACAAGCATCCTTAGCAACACAACAATAGTAGCAACAACAACAAGAAACATTAGTAGCACAACAATAATAGCAACAATAGAAAGTAGCCTTAGCAGCATAACAACAATAGCAACAACAACAAGCAACCTTAGTAGACCAACAACAACAACAACAAGCAGCCTTAGTCGCACAAAAACAACATCAAGTAGCCTTAGCAACACATCAAGTAGCCCTAGTAGCTTAGCAATAGCAACAAGCCCAACAACAACAACATGATCAACTATATTCCCAACAATAACAATTGCTCACACAACAATAGCAACAACACATTTTATACTATAACCCTCAACAAAACATCATTAATCCAAACAAATTAGGAACATATATGTCCACACCATCATCACTTTATCCTACACCACCACACACACCATACAACACAACAACAAATCAAAATCCCACGTACACTTCATCAACCATCCCACAATACACAACAAATGTTCCTCCACCAAGTCCACCAGATGATATGGGATCATAATATGGATGGGAAAATTGAAGAAACCCCATACACAGAACTTATGTCCATATCCATTCGATCAAAACATCACAATGGTACTGTTCCCTTCCAATTTTGAAATCCCCAAATTTGAAAAATACAAAGGGAGAGGAAGCCCTGTGGACCATGTCAAAGAGTTTAGTGTCATGTGTATGGAGGTTGCCTACAATGAGTCCTATTTGGTGCGCCTCTTCCCATGAAGTTTAAGAGGTCCTACCATGGATTGGTTTTCTCAACTGCCTCTCGGTATCAAAACTTTCCAAGAAATCAAGTACTGATAAATTCATAGATCACTTCTACTTTAACCTTGATTTGGACCTAAGTCTAGAAGAGTTGTATACTCTCAAACAAAACAAGGGAGAATCCTTCACCAATTTCTTGCAATGATGGAGGCAAAGAGCGAGTAAAAGAAAGTGGCCAATTCTCGATGAACAACAAGTGGGCATTATCATAGCCAATCTATATCTAGATCTATCCTTTCACTTGAAAATGCAGTGCATCACATCTTATGACGAACTTGTCCCTAGAGACCTTAACATCGAGAGAGCTCTAATCTCATAGGGAAATACCCAAGCCTACAAAGACAAGTGGCCATCAACCAGTTTAAACAAAAATCCTCATGTTTGGGCTAAGAACAAAAACATAACAAATGATGGTGTAGTCGATGCTAAAGTGGTCCTAAGTGCTCCTAGGCCAAACAACAATCAAATAGCTAACATTCAACCAATTGTCCAACAAACAACACCACCACAAAACAATCAGGTTAAAGAGCCAATGTAGGTGAGGAAAAATAAATATCTAAATATGGTAATGGTGATGCAAATTCATCAAAATGATCATCAAATAGAAGAAAAATGTCCTCAATGGTGTCATCCAAATTTGCAAGGTAGGATTTTGGAAAAAAAGGTGATATGTCTAGTAGATATGCATCCTAATGTGGTGGATTTGAACTGATGATAGTAATAACTTGATGTAAAGAATAATTGGAACTCATGAATGAGCCAACATCAGATTTCGATATAGTAATAGGTATTGTAGGAGATGAGATATCAATGCAAGTTATTGAACTATATTGTCCATCCCAAAATGATGGTTTCTTACAAGATGTCTAAGTGAGATTGCGTGATGATTCTGCATGTGTTGGAACTAGAGGATCAAGTAAGACAATACAATGACTAAGAATAATTTTCTCCATTTCCTTAATTCTATGAAATTAACATTCTACTCTTGTATTGCTTTTCTTTCTATATATCCATATTTGATTTTCTATTTATTAGGAGGATTATGAATAATACTCAAATGGAAGGGATTTAGTAAAAGAGACATGATCACATGAACCAATAAAATCAAAAGAGGAAACACCTAGATTGGCCCTTGATTCAAAGAGCCCCCCAATATTGATTAGTGTTGATTGTAGCCCCTAGAACAATGTGAGAAAATTTTTACAAGTTGTGAAGATGAAATGCCAAAATATTCCATTTATAATGTACGATGATTTTTATATAACAAGATATCCAAATCTTAATTTTACATGCATAATAGATTTCTTGCAAAATTTTGATAGAAATCATAAAAAAGTTTCAAAAATTTTGATAATGAAGGTGAAAGTGATGCCCGATCGAAATTTACTTACAATGTTTATTTCAAAGGTTAAAAAATGTAATTAAACAACAACAAATCGAAAAATTCTCAATGCTAAAATGTCAACAACGGAACCAACTTGCCCATCGACTATTCAGACTTGAAAAACTACCCTCCATTTACAAATTATCACAAAATTAAGAAAAACAAAAAAACAAAACAAAAAACAAAAAACAAAAAACAAAAAACAAAAAACAAAAACAAAAACTACTACTACTTTTACATTTATAAGAAACATTGTCAAAATTAATGGATCAAATGAGTGTAGGGTGACTTGGTTGAGGAATATATAGCGCCAAGTGGAGGCTGCTTTGGAGGCGGAGTTTCCTTTTCAAGGAGGAGTTCATTGGCAATTAAACCATATACACCAAATATTGCAGATGCGTGCATGTGTGAAGTCCAAGAGAAGACCATGTAAATAGAAAGTGTAGTAAACAACAATAAGGGAGTCCAGAGGTGGAAATCATTGGAGGGAGCAGGAGAGAGGCCGCGTGGCTTGAAGAGGACCGAGTCACTAAAGAATGTATACTGAGTGACACTCAAGAGCAGGTCAATGGGCGTTGGATGGGTGTGTGATGGAGGTGGAGCCGCGCAAAGTGGAAGCACATCAAATGTCTTGATTTTCAGTCCTTGAGGGTCCACGTAAGGGGTGCGAGGGGATTTGAAGATAGAAGAGGCTGTGATTCTGTGGAAGGGCCCGTAAGGGCAATAATCAGTTTGTCACACTGCCAATGCCAATAATGTGTGATTCAGCCGCCAAAAAAGGCATGCAACTTTGCCAAATTTACTTGGATGAGGCATGGCGTGTGATCTCTGGTGGAAGAGGCCGTTTGTTATGGCAGGTCGAGCCTTGAAAAGGCTTGTTAAAAAAATGCAAAAATGGTTGCTAGGTGTTGCAAAAACATGATAGAACTCCACAGAAGATATAGGTTCCCCAAACAGGTTGAATATGCCAAATATCACAAAATAAACCATAAAATAAAACCTGCAACACCAAATCCACAAGAATTTTGACCAAACATGCTGATGAAGGCCATAAATTCTCTCCAAATAACAATTTCACAAGCACCCAAAAGATGTCACAATATATTAAAATGTTCAAAATATTTGCATAATGTAAAATCTATGGAAAAATTGGCCGTTTGTTAATTTTTATACAACTTTTTGAAAGTAGGTTCAATGGTCCAAAAAATTGCAAAAATTAAAAATTATCGAAATTGATGAAACACAAGGTATTTTTTTCATTTCCCAAGCCTTCTGAATGTCATGGCGATGTTCATTTGGCTCTATAACGCTATGTTGATAGGACTATGTGTGAGAGTCACCTCTATGCAAGAAGGAATGTGCTCTCATAGCTTTGATATCATGCTGGAGAATGTCAAGATCAGAGAGCTCAAAATAAACTTCCACAAGTGAACAAAACAAACACAATAGTATATCTATTAATATAAGATGAAGAATGTGTAAATACAATGATCAAGCCTTGCATATATACAAAAGGATAAGGAGGTGAGAAGATAGAAGAGAAACTCTAACTACTCGTCCAAAGACGGGACACTTGTGAGCTTACTTAACAAGTAGGTGAGAAAGTGACAAGTATACATGTAATAGGTGTCTCAAGTCATGAGGACACATATTTCAACCATATGAAGTGAGACAAAAGCAAAAGAAACCTACATAAACTTAAGTTTGGTGTGAATAGGTCAATCCTAAATTGATGATTAGTTAACTAGGTAAATAATGACACTATTTACACTAATAAAAAGGACTACTTTGTTGAATTTTTTTATTTAAATAGTTTACAACTACTCAAATCTTCTTTGACTATTGACATGGTTAAAATTTTAAATACAAAATTTAACACCTTTCACATATACTTCCACTACTTTCCTACATATCAAATCTAAATGCTTTAATTTAGTGGTCAACTCAACTACTCAAGCAATCAAATGGTGGTTACCTTTTTAGTAGATATTTTTATGTGTGATCTACTAAGATATTGCTCCAAATATTATAGTCTCAAATAATTTCCTAAAAATATAACTCAAATGTCAATCATTCTATCTATTATTAATATTTTATACATATATTAAGGCTAACATCTCATTGTAGCTTTTGCATGCATGGTAGGTTTACAATCACAAATCTCACTCAAACTATGAGTTGCTCATCACCTTCTTTTAGAAAATTATATATGGAACATAAGAATGACACACATAACTAGACATCTTAAAGTTTAAACATATACAATTACAACATATAGAACTATTCTAAACAAATAGACAAACATCTACTAATACTTATTAGAGGACTATCTTTGAACCAACTCTCTTGACTCTTCTTTTCATTTCTTCTATTTTATTACAAATACAAAGTAGTATTATATATACATCTTTTCCCCGGTGCTCAAAGTTCTCAAAATTGAACCTACAATATACATATGTACACATTTATGTGCAAAAAATTTATTGCTCAAAACTATACACCAAACTAGATCATATATAAATAAATGCACAACATTCAACTTATCACAAAACTGTAAAAGTGGCCCACAATGATGCCAACACATCTTATGTCAAAATAAAATAAATGTAATTCATTAATTTTGTTTCAATGAAAAAGAAAAAGAAACAAAAACTTACACTTTAATCCAAATAAATTATAAATGTTTAATTGTAATATTTGAAATGATAAAGAGGAACTCATTATCTACTAATCCCAAATCAAAATATTCATATCACAATCACAAAACAAATACCAAGCAAATTTGCAAGCATGACAACAAAGAACATATGAAGAACGAATGCCATAGTGACAAACTTTTTAAATCAGCAACATAGAGTAGATTAATGAAGAAATGATTGGAATAGGAAGCAAAAGGTTTAGAAGCAATATTTCTAGTTCTTTCGAGTTTTTAAATTGTTTTGTAACCATTTTCAAAGAATTATAAAATGTATTTATTTCAATCCTTGTTTAAGATATTGTGAGCTTCTTGTCACTTATTAGGGGGTAATACTCGAACAACCACTATAGATGATGGATCGAAAGAAAGTTTGCTCACCTGCCAATACAAATCTTGTAATTGAGAAAGTGTTTCTGAATTTTGTGTACCTTTTATTTATATTTAAATGACTCTTGTCGGAAGCGAATGCCATATCTCATTGGCTGTGACCGGGGATAATTATATTATTGCTTCACATCAGAAGCGTAGAGACTAGAGACCATAACTACTGCATTGTCGAAAGAATACCCCTTGAATATGCCCAAAATAATAAATTCAAGATAACTGTTTTTAATATTTGTTTATTCATTTGCCAAACGTGGATTTCTGTAGACGGGACGGCCTTAAGAAGCAGGAGAAGCAGCGGTGCTCAACTGGGTCACTGGAGGGCTTAAATTTGATGGCGAATTGACCGTTTTTAGGCATTTTCAGAGAAGAAAATGGATATTTTGGGTTAACATGAAAAGTTGTAGAGGAACATAATAATGAATTCTCCTCTTGAATGGCAATGTTTAATATTTTAATCGTCAAACTTGAGATGCGTGCAGTGCACACACTTTTTGAGGTCGAAGTTCATGAAATTTCATCCAGAACATCTACTTGTCGAATCATATTCTATAACTATTAATTTTACATCCTTTCAAGCGTGAAAGTGAGATGTTGAATAAACCTCTTTCAGGAAAAATTCAGAGTCAACAAAATTAGGATTTCTGCAGTAATTTTTTTCTGGATATGGATTTATTAATTGTATTTGAAAGAGGTATGGCATGAGTATTGTTTCGACAAATTTAGGACGAACCAGTAAAGGTTATGGAGCATGGTTAACTGAAACCTCTGCAAAATGGGCAAGTATTTTGACTTATACGAGAAGCTAGGTCAGTCGTCGGAGACTTTGAATTTACATCTTTTACTTTCTGGAATCTGGGCTTAAAGACAATTGGAAAGCAAATGGAGTTCAGAAGTTGGGTGTCTGTAGGGCACTTTTTTTCTATTTTTACCTGTGTAGTGCGACAGAAGATAAAGAGAAAAGTGAGGCAGATGTTAGAAGAAAGTGGGAATTGATTGGAAGTTGGATTTTCCATCAGAAAAGTGAGGGAGCTATTAAAACGAGGTTAACTTGCAGGTGACGGTTGGCCTTGGGCAGAGGCAAAGCAGAGAGAGGGTGCACGAGGAGAAGGGTATGGAACAGAGTGTTTGACCGCTCGAAGGCTGGGCAGAGGGCGGTGCTAATTCCCCGCAAGTAAAACGCCTCTAAGCGACTTTGAAGGACAGGAGTAAGTAAAGATGTCCAGGTCAAGTTGAATCCCCGGTTAAATGAATTTGTTAGGAAAGCCAACACACATTCACGTATTCCCAAAGTGGAAAATTGCTGCCTCGTGGCCGACAATGACACGATGCCTTTCTTCTCCTTTGCTTTGACTTATACAGCTAGTGATAATGAACGGCTATCGTAACGGGACAAGTCTGGAAAGTCATTAGTTTCAACTGGCAAATGCCAATTGTAAGGTCTGACCATGGTTAGAGACGTGGTTAAATGTGAGGGTGGTTAAACGCAAACGGACGACAGCGGGCCCCGGGTCCTCGGGGATTCTCCACTTGCTCATATGCCGCAACGCGGATAAACGAAAACCCTGTTAAGTAAAGTAGCGGAAGCAAGCTCCGTGTTTCTTAATCCGCGGTCATATGGAGGGTACTACTATATCACAGGCGGTCCGGGGTCGCTTGCCCCATTTTAGCTTGTTGCTTACACTGTACGACCGTCGCATGTAGGCTTCCGTCTTGCTTGCAGCAGATTGGAAGTAGCCATTATCGATCCTTTATAAAGTTTGTTCTAAAATTTCAGAGATCTTTCCAAAGTCCGCATCGAGCCTCCCCCTATAAAATTTCTGATTTCCTTGCCCTTTCCTGATATACGGAAGTTATTTGACAACTCCTCACTACAAATCCATCCGTATGCTGGAGCGGTCTGTGGTTTTTTTAAGGATAGACGGTCTATGAAATTTTTGGAGTTAGAGAATTGTGTGGGAGAGATCTTTGGGAAGTAGCAGAGTGAGTATCAATCCTGGCAGCGGCCAAGTGGTGGGCGGGGAATGTGTCGATGGCGGGGATGGATCCAGGCGCCCACTCAGCTTACGCAACTAATCAGCTACCGGCTTCTCTTCACCTTCACCAGATGACTCACCCCGACCACCGGTTACCTTCGGAAGATGAGAACAGTGGGAGCAGCGGAGCGGGGAGGGGGCAGAAGAGGGGTCGCGAGGAGGGAAACAGCAGCATGAGCAACAGCAACAATGCAAAGGCTGAACAGGCTCTGGCCGTGCAGGAAATCGGGGACGGAGGGAGGCGAGCGAGAGGGCGGCCGCCAGGGTCGAAGAACAAGCCGAAGCCTCCCATCGTGATAACGCAGGACAGTCCAAACGCGTTGCGCCCTCACGTGCTGGAGATCGCAAGTGGGTGCGACGTGAGCGAGAGCGTGGCGACGTATGCCCGACGGAGGCAGCGAGGGGTGTGCATTCTCAGCGGTAGCGGCACGGTGACCAACGTGACGCTGCGTCAGCCGGGCGCGCCGGGTGCAATCGTGACTCTCCACGGGCGCTTCGAGATTCTGTCCCTGTCGGGCACCTTCATGCCGCCTCCTGCCCCGCCTGGAGTAACCGGCTTAACAATTTACCTGGCCGGGAACCAAGGGCAGGTCGTGGGAGGAAACGTAGTGGGTGCCCTTCTGGCTTCCGGCCCAGTGCTCCTCATTGCAGCTTCCTTCATGAATGCTAGTTATGAACGGCTTCCTTTAGATGACCAAGAGCAAAACCAGACTGGACGGCCCGTTTCACAGCAGGTGCAGATGACGGATCCGTCCAATATGCCCATACATAACTTGCCGCCCAATCTGCTTAACGTTCAACTGCCGCCCGATGCCTATGCTTGGGCTGCCGCCAGGCCTCCTCCTTACTGAGCAATTTTGCAGCGCATTGGTGGAGCAGCTGTTTAATGGAGTTGCTCGAGCCCTCTTCCTTCTGCGTCAACGAGGTTAGCACTTCCATAAATTACCAGCAAATTATTAAAGAGTGGTGCTGTGATTTAATTTCTTTCTCTAATGTTATGACAAAATCAAACAATAACACAGAGATCCCCAACATGGAGGGTTTTGGTTTTCCAAACTGTTTCGCACATTGAAATTTAGACTGCCAAAGGTGGGAACTTGTGGGTGTTTCTCAAACATCTATGATACTTCTCTTCGTTGCGGCTTTCGATCATGTCGTATGACTTGAATGCTTATGCTCAGGTCTTTTTGCTAATAGGTGTCAACTCCTCCGACTCTTTTCCACATCTGAAGAGCTTCAGATATTGCAGCTTTGTGCCCCAGAAAAATGCCTACATATCACCTAACCAAGAAAATTCATATGCGCATGCAGATCAGACCGAATCATGAGATAAATAACACTCTCTTTCATGTCTCATGTTGAATTCGAACGGCAACGGCTGCAAGCATTTTTTTGTGGAGCAGTCCGGATTAGATAGAGCTATTCAGCTTACTATGTTTGAAAATCCTAGACAACGTTTTTGGACTTTCAAAAGCTTCCAAAACTGGAGTATCTGTATTTAGGTCTGAGTCAATGTGGAAACTGGGAGGAATACGGGGGAAACGGCAAATGTTATGACAAATCAAAGGGACAATGTACAGAAATTGTAACTTCAATATTGTTACTGATATGAATGTAAGCCAGTCTGACATTTTTGTACATGTAGTCGCTACTACGTAGTCTTTTCTCACACAAATGTGTTATAAGTACATGGGAGTGCCTTTTCAGTTTATTCTAGTCTGCACACCAATTTTTTTATTGCCCAATAGCTCTCATAGATGGATCTCAAAGCATGGAATCAAAACTTGCTCACAGCCCACTCTAAACCCACTTAAAGCTCCTTTGCGTGTTCTGCTAGGCATCTATCAATATAATTAGCCTTGGCGTGTACATTCTAGCTTTCAAACACCTCAACGAATAATGATACGACATTTGAACCGTATAATTTATAGGTAATGATGTACTATTCATGACAGGAGAGGAAGGGCTGTTGCTATTGCTGAACTTTGAATCCTGGTAGGCCTGTGAAACCTATGTACACTAGTCTAGAAGGACCCGGAGCACCCAAACACGCTTCTCCCTACCTTCAAGCAGTATACTATGTTTCGTGACTCATCAAGAATCGGGAAGTTTTAAATAACTAACATTTATTGTATTGCTTAAGATTGTTTTAAAAGTATTTGTCCAAGTAACAATAGTTTTATTACAAACAGGCTCTTGTTTGAAATTCATGGGGTAAAAGTACTGCTATAAAAATAGTAAATAGTAGTATGATATTACGAAACAATTCAAGATAAAGATAAAGGTATAATGAAAGTTCTTTTTAGATTTGAGAAATGTTTTTGAATTTGATTGTGTGAGTATTTTTCTTCAATGTTTTGTGTCACACTCTATGGCTCATTAACAGGGTGTACATTGATCCATCATCACATAACAAGAGAAGAGAAATGTGGTCATGGAGTGTGATTTTGGTGGTAGATCATGGAGTGATCTGAAACATTGATGGAATAATGCTTACACAATCATATCCAAAAATATTTCTCTCAAGCTAATATCATGGACAATGAAAATTTGACGTCTCTTTAGACTTGCTAAATGTTTGTAACATGACACTCTGTTGCAGGGCTTCAAGATGTCTTGGCTTAAGACTATTTTCTAATGTTTTCAATTAAAAATATATTATTTTAATTATTCTTAATAGAAAATTACATATTATACGAGATGTATATATTAAGATCACATATCTAATATTTAATATTTTATTTAAATTGTTTCATAATATTTTTTAAAATAATAACAATTTAATAGTGAAAAAGATTTTTATTTGAAGTTTGTGAGTAAAAGTAGACTATCCAATATGCTACGATGTTAATATAGGATAAATGCATAATTAAAATATCCTTTTAGAGTTGCTAAATGTTGATTGTATGAGCTTTTTATTGAACCTTCAAGATATATCAATTTAAAGTGATTTTCTAACTTTTAATAATGTTCTATTATTTCATTGTATCTTCCAAATAAAAAACATCATTATGTATATGTAAGAAGAGAAAAAAAACATAAAAACTTTAAAAAAACTTGACATATCATAAATTTAGTGGATCACATAGTATGCAGATTGTAGAGTATATCATGGAAACATATGTTTACTGATTCCAATGATCATTATTTTAGGAGTTTGTACAATCATTGACATGACGTAAAAATGTGGTTAGAATGAGTAAAATTATATTAGAGTATATTATGGAAACATATGTTTAGTGATTCCATTGATCATTATTTTAGGAGTTTGTACAACCATTGACATCACATAAAAATGTGGTTAGAATGAGTAAAATTAGATTTATATGTTGCTATTGATTCACTCAAATCAATTTATTTCAAATTAATGAAAATAATGAAACTAATGTATGTTTTAAGAATGTTTACATGTTTATTTTTGTTCTACATACCATCAATTAGCAAATTCTCAACCTATGCATACTAGTTAATGAAGTAATTATTAACAAAAAGTCACAATCCTAAAACTTGACAACCACCTCTACTCTATAATCAAATAAAAATTTAATAATAAATATTCAAATATTGTTCTCTTTTATTTTAAATTTTAAGTTTTAATTTTACAAATTTTTAATAATTTTTATCTATTTTATAGCTTGACATTGTAGATATATACATTTTATTTATTTATTTGATTTTATAATAATAAAAATGTTGTAGAAATGAATTGGACAAATCTATACTTTTTATATAGAATTTTTTCTTTTATGCTATCCTTATTGGTTTAAACCAAAGAATATCAATAAATACTAAAGGTAGAGTACAATGTTCATATTTTTTGTTCTTAGGATTTATAAATTATAAATAAGAAAAAATACTTCAATAATTTTAACAATATCTTATTGTTAATATAAGTAATGTCAAAATTAGTTCATAGATGTATAACACTGATTGTATGTTTCAAGTATGATCTAGGGATGTATGATCTAGATCCCTAAGGTATAGGAGAGTGTAAAGAATTATTATAAATTTGCAAATGGATAGAAATCATTTACCAATCTCCTTATGTATATCTATTAATTTTTTATTTTTTTATTGGATGCATATTTAGGAGTCCAACTAACATCTTGAAAATGGAACTAGAATTAAAAAATCCCTGTGTCTTGTGTCTCCTATTTTGAATGGAGTGTCATAAATATGGCTCATTAAATAGGGGCTTCTCATCAAATAATCCCTATTTTTAGAACATTTAGGGATTTTTGGTTAAATCTTGTACAACCAAAAGATCTTTAACAAATCCTTTGATTATATCAAAGGTAGTAAAGAATCCTCAGTTCATATTGTCTTTATCATCAAGAAAATAATTTAAAAATGTCTTAAAAACTAATATTTCAAAAAATCATTACACTATGGGAAGGGGATACTCATAAATTACCTTGTTTATCTTTACAACATATTATATTGGTGATGCTAGATCAATAAATTCTTTATATACTTATATACTTTAGTAACTAGTTATACTTTAGATTTAATAATTATATTTACAGTTACTTATAGGTTTCTTAATAGTTCTATTATTATACTTAATAGTTCTATTTACTACTTGTAGATATAAGAGTTTGTTATAGAATTTTGTTATTGAGGCATAGTCCAAAAATAGAACAATAAAATTTAAAACCATAATTGAGAGAAAAAATATCACCAAAGTATGACAAACCATAAAAAAATGCATTTTAAAATCAAAGACCCCTAGCCACTCAATTGAAAAGCTCACATTCTTGACCAAGAGATTGATATTAGCATTGATTCTCTTGATAGAAGAGTGATTAGCATGGTCGATTTGGCATCCGATATGCAGAGTGTCACCTAAGGAAGATAATTCCAACATCCTATAATGAAAAGCATAGATGCAAGCATCATGAACATTGTATCTCTTTTCTAGTCATGGACTGGCAATGAATGTCAAAATTTTAACTAATGAAATCTATAAGGGCTACTACATTTTCTTTAATTAAATTAACTTTTTTAAAAAAATAATTTTTTTTTACTCTTTCCTTAACTCATATTTCAGCATTTTGTCATCCCCAAAACATGAAAAATACTAATTAGTAATCCTTGAACTTGAAAATATGTTTTGATTATGATAAAGACAAGAAGGGCCCATACTCATTACAGACCAACCATAAAGACAAAAGAAAAAATAAATCTGACTAAGAGTGAGACAAGGAAAAATAGTGAACAAGACAAGTCTCCCCAACAATAAGAAGAACAACTAGATTAGCACAACTTTTGATTGAAGAGAGGAACTGAAAATAGATTTTGAAGGGGCACCAAAACCTTGAACAAAGGTTCACATCAAAACCGAACCAAACAAGAGCCTACAACAAGATAAAACATTCAACCACTACCTTTTGATGTAGATACAAGATCCTATCAGTATGCTTGACCTCCACCTTAACAGGAAAAAAAAAAAAAAACATGAAAGAAGGACAACAAAAACCCACTTACAACAACACCCAACTTCTCTTGCATAGATCATCTCCACCTTAATAGGAGAAGATACCACCTCAATAAGATAAGCAGGAAAAGAAGTAAGACCATAGTCTCTCCCCAAAATAATATCTACTTCAATAGGATAAATCTCCACCTCAATAGTAGAAGTCAGAATGAAAGCTGGGGTAAGAGCAACAAAAGCTCTTCTTAGAGAAGCCAAAGCCTGGGTAGACAGAACCCCAACATTAACCATGAAACCAGTCTTAACCAAAAGGCCAAAGGTCTTTGAGTCAGCCAACATAGACATGGGACATCCCACCAAAAGCCAGTCAAACAAAACAGGGGAAAGGGCAACAAGAACATCACCTCCAAAACTCCAATAGAGGATTCCAAAACCAGACTTGAAAATATGTTGCCTACATGATTTTGATTAAAAATAAAGTAAAATCTTTTAATTGATTACATATAAAATACTAAAAATCTGAAATATGCCATAACTTTTCATTAAATGTAATATTTGACTTCTATCTTCTAATTATTATTTTTTAAACAAAAACAATTGTGAAGTACTATCCATAATATTTCAGTTTAAAATGAGATTATGTAAGATTTAAAGTACAATCATTTCTTAGTATTCATAACCATTTAATTCCCTTTTCTAATGATTGACGCCTTTTACTTCTCATCTGTGCTTACAAATAAAATGAACAATGAATTTTACATGTAAATATAAGTCATCAACTCTAAAGAAGTTGAATGGTATGATGATTGAGAGGAATTCAGTGTGCACTTCTATACACTCTGAATAAATGTACGAAATCGTTTCCAATCTGAAGTGTAATTTTTTTTAAGTATTTTGCTGGGGGGTTTTATTACACATTCCTGCATTAGCTTGCACCTAGAAATGTCATATTATAGTGCTGTGTAATTATGGAGTTATATATCCTTTCTTTAAGTTAAATCTGTACTAAAATATCATTGTAATGAAAGAAATAGACAGGCTCGAGTTTTGTTTAAAACATCACTTCAAAGGCACATAATTCTCAAGAAAATGGTGACCGTGAATTTCCAGGTCTGGTTGCTATTTTACAGGTGTATGCCTGTGATAGACCTTAACTTCCATCATTCCACCGCAGTCTAAGGCCTAAATTGTAAAAGGATTCAGGTCAGTCATTATCTCATCACACAGATTCTTCACCTAAAAGTTTTGTTAAGTCTTGGTGTTGATACTCACTAGCACACAAAGCTGCAGAAAGAGAAATAATTGATGGGCTACCTACTACAACTTTTGTGGAGGAGATTTATCAATCAATTTATGCGAATTAACTTTAATGTCTCAGTCAATTTCCCCATTTGTACCGGTCTGTGAATAGTGTGCAGTGGTTATAGGTATAACCTGTCACAGACCGGTGACTTATGGCAGATAGACTTTGGATGTTTGATTAAGATCTGAAGATGGCGTTCTCAGTAGAACCCTGAATAGTATTGAGAAAGGTAGTGTTTACTTACAGAAAATAAATTATATTTTTAATAGTAAAATAAGTCAAAGAATAAAAAATAAATTGGTAGGTATAAAATAGAATTGTAAATGAGAAAGTGCATATTTCATGTGGTTTAGATATTATAGGCATTTATTTTTATGTTAGATATATCATATACCTTCACGAGATAGAGAATACATGAATAAAATATTTATAAATATGAAACTTGATTTAGAAAACAAATTCTAGTTTTCAAAGGTTGGGTTCTTTTCCTATTCTAGCACTAACTTAATATTGACTGCATGAATAGGGATAGAAATAATACCCAAGGGAAAAACCTAACTAAAAGATGATGCATCAAACTAGATTTTTTTTTTAAATGCACAAGAATTAGAAAAACATGATTTAAGAGTCAATAGAGATGAAAAGATGCATTTGTAACAATGAAAGGTAAAAAATAAATATTTACACAACCATTGATCTATAGAAGGTTATAAATTTATCATATAAAAATAATAATTTCAGGACACATAAATCGAGGTGAGATGAATGCAAATGAGAAAAGTAATGAGAAGAGTTCCTAGAAAATTATGAATAAACATAGATAAATAATCATATTTCATTCATTAAAAAATCCATAAAAAGGGTAAAAGATATTTACACACTTACACAAACTATCAAGGTCTAAATGTAACATAAAATTTATGTCTACAAGATTGAAGCTATAAAAATCTATGACAAAGGGGTAGATCATTCCTTAGAAAACCATTAGAGAGAGAGAGAGATCATAAAAAAGGTACAACTTTATCTACCCCCAAGCTCTTATGAGCTTATTGCAATATTTAAAATCTAGAAGAGAGAACTAAAAACAAATTCCCATGATCTCTACTAAACTCCCATATTAGAAATATTTGTGTATTATGGCCACTAATAATAGTGCCACCATTGTGTACAAAATGAAAATGTGAAAAATTTCATGAATTGATTGAAACTATCAATTGCTTACATTTTCCTTGCTCTATAGTGGAGTGGAGCCATTAACTCTAAAAGTGCCACTAATAGCGATCCACTACTACAAATCCTTGCTACTAAAAACTTTAAAATCTCATTTTCATTCATATTCAAATTTATTTTATTTCTCATCTTTATGTTTTAAATTTCCTTTAGTATAATTTACAAACAACCTTTACTTTGTTGTATTATTATAAAAAAACATTACATAAAAGAATATTTATGAGCTTGCGCAACTTTATTAAATAAAGCAATACCTTTATAAAGATTGAGGACATTAAAAGTGAATCCACAAATAATGAATTTAATAAAGGCCTAGTTACAAATTTCAAGCTATATATTTAGCTTTGTTTTACCCAAGATTAATATTTTCTTTAGGTATTCCTTTCATCTAACTAAAAATAAATCTTAATTAATTTCTTAGCTTTAATATTCATTTTTAGGAGCTCATATTTTATAGTAAAACTTAGCTTTTCCCAAGATTAATTGATATGAAAGCTTCCTTTTGTGTTTGAACACTTTATTCCTAATGGGCTATTATTGTTGTTAACTTGATTATCTTAATTAATCGCAAGAGTTTATAAACACATTGTTCTTGCTATGCTTAGAGATCCTACACACCACAAGATTAGATAGTGACCAAGTCTTTTGAAAACTTATATTTATTCTCCTTTTATGGCCTTTGAGTTAGATGTTTTTAGTTTTTATGCTTTATATCTCCACAAGTTCCTTATGAAACATCACCAATACATGGACATGGATCCTTTTTTCTATATTTCACTGTAGTATCTTTAAAAATATTTGCATGGGATGATATTGACACACTTCAATCTATATGTAGTCTCAAGCTCATGGTTTAAAACTACATTTTTGAAATTACACAATTATATTACTAGGTGCCTTGTGTTCTTTTTCATAAATTTTCTATGTATATAACAATAAAATTTTAGGGTTTTGAGAAAAAATTATGGATCCCTAGCCCACAAAATAAGTATCACGTGCTCATACCTTAACACTGAACTCCCATGACATAGGTAGTTGGCATGCATCATGGGCATTTATAAATTGAAATTTAAAATAAACCACTTATAAATCAATATGGGGGTCTTGAGTAGAGTAATAGGTATATCTAACCATATAATTAATAATCCATATTTTCATGAAAGAAACCTAAATTTTTTATTTCAAATTTAATTGGTTGTATATGTTTAAATTAAATTTTCTTCAAGAACTATCTCATTTGGATCAATTAGTGATATCTAAAACCTTACTTCAACATTATCAACAACATTAATCAAATTTTCATTATCCATATCATCTAAGAACATTTCACTTAGATTCTTCACACTAATAAGAGAAGACGTTGGATTTTTATTTGTTTTTTCCAATTTAAGTGAGGAATCTAGAGCATAAGAAAGCTCCAATAGTTACATAAAAAGGTTTTTATTTTTTAGGGTTTGAACGTGACCAATCATTTATTTTTCTATGTATCTAGACTTGTCCATGGATTCCAAAGTGATAGAATTAGATTGAATAGATTCTTCAATCTTCTTAAGAAAAAAATATATCCCATCACCTAATATGATGACTCATATGCTAGAGTTTTCTATTAAAGCACAAGAGAATAGCCCTACAAGGTCGTCATTATATTCAAAGAAGTTATTAAGATTTATAGATTTAGAAAATTCACAACAAAAAAATTGGTTTTTCCTTTTGGTAGATTTGTAAGTATTGAATTCTAACTATGCATATCCTTTTAATAGATTTTGTATGTCATCAATGGTTTGATTTTTGAGACTCACATCATCCAAATCTAGAAAATTTTTATTCTTATTCAAATATAAAACTCACTCCAAAATATAAACCATACATCCCAACAATTAGTACAAATCCTATGTTTTTGAATGCAGTGCAAAAATTTACACTACAATCTCTAGTGACTTTCTAGACACCTTCAACCTACTTGAGGTAAAAGAGCCTAAAAGTTTTCTTTAATCAATTAGGCATAAATTTAGACCAATAAAGAAAATAACCTAAAAAATAGCTACATACTATTGTAAACTAAAAATATGCAAGAAAACATCGCTTTAGCATTCTTTTATTTATGTACAAACTAAAATTTTAACCCATAATTAGGAGAAAATATCTATCATTTCTAAAACAACCTCACTCTAAACTTGTACTAAAAATGCATTTATTGAAAAGCACACTATTCTACTATTGTAGGTAAGTTATTGTCAAGAATAAAAAAATAAAATAAAATTTATAGGCAATAGGCTATTTGGACAAACCCATTTACAAGCATGGAGAAATAAGTTCCGCTTCTTCTATGAATTCTCCACAAAAAAGTAGTTTTGATATGGAAATCAAGAAGAAACAAAATTTATGATTTAAAATAGTTGGAACTTGTACCTATATGATTTTTTATTCTTTGTGGATTGAATGTTTAGTTTTCTATTTAATTTCTTGTGATCTTATTGCTAATTTGTTGAATCTAGTGGTTTTTGATAAAATTCAAAGAGCTCATGCTCTCCCTTATGCTCAACAATGAGTCTTTTTCAAAACTTCATACTTCTACAATCACATCCATTATATTTGAACTCATCAATTTCATTATTCTCAAAAATGATAAAATTGGGATTGCAAAAGAAAACACTCCCCAAAATAACCTTGAATCTCATTTGGGGTCATGCCATATGTAGGTGTAATATACAAAAAATTTAAATTGAAGGTGAGACCCTTTTTTCAAAAAATATTTATATCTATCGTGCATATTCACACCCTCATCTAAGATAAAAGTGTATCCCTCTCAGAAGATAGAAAAGAATTAAATTAAATTTTGTACCTGCTAACATTAGGCTCCCAATAAACTAGCTCCCAACTTGTAAATCCAAAGAGGGAATTGGACGAGGATCTCACAATATAGGTACCAAGGCCTTCATGAAGGTTAATGCATGCCCAAGTGTTTGATATTCTATCATATAGATTTTTAGATAGTGCTAGTGATTGTTGGGATGGCATAATATCTTCTAATGGATTGTCACTCTTTAAGCACTAACCATACAAGAGAATATACTCAAAGAGTCCTATTTTAAATTTTTACAATATTGACCTAGGAAAAATTATTGTTCCAAAAAAAATTTGTGGATGTGGAATTCATTAGAACTATTGCAAATATGTATGATGCTAATGCTTGAGTTTTCTTAGCCAGAAATGGTCATGAATTGAAGGATTGACAAAGAATATATTTCAAAGGTCTTCAACCTAAATTCAACAACTAATAGCCTATTGATTTCAATTGCATAGCAAAGGAGTAATAGAATGAAAAAATCAACTAAAAAATTAATTATCTTCCAATTCATAGGGTTAGGGGTCTAGATAGAAGACCTTTGAAGATTTCTCTGTTGGAGATAGAGCCCTTAATGCTTACTTTTTTTTATATTGTTTCATTAAGACCTACCATGCTCTATGTCAAGTGTTGGGTGTTGATGTTAGGACCGAATTACTAGTGCATATGATGATGATGGTTGAAGATATTCAAAACACAATATCTAATAGGGAGATTTACTTTTCCACTTTTATTGTAAAGGGTATTCATAAAAAATGGGTGGAAATAAAAGGTAACAACAAGGTTGTAGATTTCAAAATGGTATTCATTATTTTTCCTTATAATTATGTATGGAGGGAGGAATATTTAGGATAGGGCTTTGCAATTGAGGTTGATTGATGACAAGAATATCCCACTCCCAATGCAACATTGAACATACATGTGGGATATGCATTGTCATAATTCAAATTGTGTGGTGTTTGAAGAATGTTTTGTGAGGAAAATATTGAGATATCTAGGTGCAAAATGACACAACTTATTGAAGAAGTTCATGGACCTATTGAGACCAGAAGGGTGATCCCACAATACTAGTTTACAAATTTTGGCCAAACTAGACATTGAACTAATTTTTTTTAACTAAATCTTCACTTTCGGGCACCTATAGCTGCTACACCATGAGGAATTTGAAGATGATGCAAACTAGTCGTTTCTGAACTTTTTTCTATAGATTCTAAATATATATATTTTAAATTTTTTGGAATAATATTGCATTTATTTTTCCATCTCCTTTGAAAACTAGTTTTTAACAATAAACACCATTTTTAAAGAGCATTGTTCACTGTATACAACATAACTTTTTTCTATGAAGGATAAAATTCTATTTTTTTCAAATTTAGATTTGTAACTATGATATATAGCACTTCCAATTCATTTCATAGTGTTTTATTGAATATTTTTTTCTTAATCAAGTTTTGAAATCAAACTAATTACAATTTAGACATAGGCAGACCGTATACAACATAATTTGTTTTGTATGTATCAAAATTCAATTTTATTTTTTTTACTAGATCAAGGACATCAATATCTAGCACAAACATATGTTTCAAATTTTTTTTTGGTATTCTACTATTTTTTCCAAATGTGTAGAACAAAGAGCTTGATTTTCTGTGAAAAACCTACATTCACAAGAAAAAAATTATATATATAATAATCAAATTAAATATATTTAAAATTATAATGTTTGGGAAGCTTATAATAATGAATACATACTTACAAAAAATAAATTTTAAATGAATTCATTTGATCCCCCAAAAGCTAAATAAAATATGGTTTTTTATCAGCATTTTGATAGGTCTAAAGGAGACTTTGTTATAGGTATGGTTTAAAACTAGTGGGGTTATATCCAAGGGGGTTTGATCTTAGGTGGTTTAATCAAACCCTCTTCAATTGGAATCCCTTAAATGGAATTTTTTCAGGGCTTTAAACTATGTGATTTTAGCAAAAAATAGGATATCCCAAAAAGTGTAAACCACTATTGTGGGATCACCCAAAAGATAAGGTTCCTAAACTAGGAATTCAAAGTAATTGGGGAGATTGATATCTCCACTCAAAAACCATAATGATAAGAGAATATGGGTTTGAAGTTAGGCCACATGTCCATCCAAGACATGTGTCAAGGAGGATGGAATACTTGGAAATTATTTGGAAGCTCAATGAGTTTGATAAGACTAATTTGAGAAATAATAGAAAAGGAACCTTTTTCCCTACTTCTATTAGGTATACTAATTTTTCTATCACCAAAAAGGAAGGATTTAAATTATTGTATCTTGTATTATAGGCTTATAGAATGGTCTTAGATATAAAAGAGATTGTGACCGTAAAAATTTCATCAACCAAATTAGAATAAATGACAAAAGGTTAAAATTTTGTCATAAGGTACTCTATATAGAGGATGTGATCAAAAATTGCTTCTCTAAAGATGAGGTGAGGGATAAAAAGGAAAAATGGGAAAAAAAATTGAAAGGAAAAGAGAAAAGAAAGGAGGACCCTAGTTATCCAAGATCTTTTCATGAAATTGAGAACCATATTGCTAGGATTAGTGCCATAATTGACAATGTGGATACCTTTAAATACAAGACTCTTGTTGTAATATAAAAGAAACTTGAAGAGACACCACATCAAGGGGAAGATCCATATAAAATAGTTGAGATCTATCACCCCAAAGAAAATTCCAAAATTCCTATCACAGCTCAATAGGCATAGGAAGAACTTCCAAAATAAATTGCATCTCCTATTGTGAGGCCTAATAGGAAGAGAAAGGTTGTGCAACCATTAGTTACAAATTTTGTTGATATAAAATTAGAGGAAATAAGGTAGAATGTAATAGGCGAGGAAGAGTTAAATCATTTAATATACCATCTCCTCAAAGAATACAAACCCTTGATATACCTCATAATAGATTGTTTATAAATATTAGAGGTCGGAAAGAGGAGATACATTATATAAGAGCCTTAGCATACATACAATTTATATTTGATGTGTCACCAAAAAATGTATACCTTGTTTGATATGAGAATAATTGATGGTAAATTGGACTTAATGAGGCCTTGATTTAGTGTTGTGAGGTGTTTTACACATCCACATTAGGTCTTGGGCCCTTGCAAATTGAATAAAATGCATGTCTTGTAAAGGTGTTTTAAAGAATTATAAATGACTTTCAAACTTTTGTTGACTTTTATTAAGCATTTAATTCTAATATTATTAGTTTTAACCTCTTCTTCTATAATTAAATAATTATTTTAATTTTTTAATTATTCATTAGCATTTTCTCTCTATAATTAAATAAATGTTATATTTATTTAATTATTTATCCTTTCTTTATCTCCCCAATTAAATAATTATTTTTAATTATTTAATTATATAATTTGTTCTCACCTTTCTTTTGAAATAAATAAAATTAATATTTTATTTATTTCTCCTATGTTGGCCACCCAAATTAAATAATATTTATTATTTAATTTCTCTTACAACCTATTTTTTGTGCCATTCCTATCTTCCATCTCAAGTCTTTATCTATCCATGTCTTTCTTCTCTCAATTAACCCCCACCCTTTATTAAATTATCTTCTAATTCAATCTTGGCCCTTGATCATAATCCTTATTCTAGCCATTTACTTAACTCTCCTCTATAAAAGGAGACATTTAACCCTAATTCATAATTAATTCATCCATTCATGCATCATTCATCCATGTTGTCAAATCAAGCAAGCTAGGGTTAGGTCATTTAGAGAGCATTCAAGACCACTTCTAAGGCATTCGACAACAAGATTCTTCATCAATTGTTGCACCAATTCAAGATCCATCATCATGGAAATTTTCTAATTGCATTGTTTCATATTTCATATTTCATTATCTTATTTCATCATTTTGGTTTAATTACCTAAATGAGGTTTGACCAAGGTAAACCCCCAATCCCTAACAATCAACATTTTCTCTCTCTTCCTTTGTGTGATTGAAAATTTAGGTGCTTGGATGGATTGGACATGATTGAAAACTAGGTTTCAAAATTTTTGGAGTCATTTCCCTATTGAAAAGGTCAAAATATCCATAAAAAGTCTCTTTCAGGCCCGAATTTGGCAGTTTCAGAACCGAACACCTGGAGGACTAGAAAGTGAAGACTGAGAGCTTCCCTTTCCACTTTCAAATTTTCAGAAAAGCCAAAGTGGACTAAGTCACCAACAGTGGAAACTTAGTCCCACTGCACCTATTTTTTATATTTTTTTGCAGATCTAGATACCCATTTGGCTAAAATGAGCTCCAAAGCAATTTTTCTAGATCTGAGACTAAGTCATCTAGACTTGCACAAGTGTCCCAGTTGGATTCTACATAAATTTTTTTAGGATTCCAGACCTTCATCCCATCCATTTTTAGCCTCCAAGTGCACACCTTCAGTTTCATCAGTTTATGTTACAATTTACCTTCATTTCTAGGTGTTTCTGTATATCATAATGTGTTTTCAAACATCTTACATTTCTTAGGTACTGCATTAATAAATCACTTCTTTTGTCATTTTTTTGCATTTATACATCATATTTAGGTATATTTCATCCATCCTTGCATTCATTTTGAGTGTAGACATTAGCATTTTGGGCCCATTTCTCTCCTTTTAGATGAAAAACCTAGAAGAGTTAGAGAACCCTTGGACACCCAAAATCATTGTCCACATTTGATAATCAATTTGTTAATTCTAAAGTATTTAAGGATTATATGACAAGGTTGAAAATGGAGGAGTTCCAAAGCAAGTTTAATCAATCAAAAGGGGAAGCAAATCCAATAATAATGGTGAAAATAACAAAATGAATTATATAGGCGGTTGACCTTAGTGTCACTAATATCACTCCAAAAGTGGGAATGAAAATAGTGTAGGATATTGGATTGATTCTATTTACTAAATGGGACATTGCCTAAAAAATTGTATTAGATACAATCAAGAAGTAGGATGAAGAGGCCTTTGCTACAAAGGATCAAGCATAACAAGCTTATTAAATTGGCTCTAACTTTAGTACCAAACATAAGACATTAGTTATAATTTGGTTTGTGGCCCCAATAAAGAATAAGATATAAGTGGCAAGGAGTATAGAGGACTTAATTGAAAGAATGATATTCAAGAGTTTATTTGACACATTTTCTTCTCAAGTAGCTTCTCTTGTTGTAAATATTACTTTGTTTAGTGAAGCTGCCACAAGGAAATTGCGAGCTGGTTTTGATAAGCTACATGAAGATCATTTAAAATTGATGCAAGAATATAATAATGTACATTCCTTGATACCATATCCTCATGTTGATGATGTACAAGTCATCACCACTCCTCCAAGCTCAATAGATACATTAGCTTAAGATCAGGAAACTTTGTCCTTGAGAATAAAAGATCCTAAGGAGAAATTAAAAGAGACAAAAGAAGACAAAAATGAAAGAGGGATTGATATGGTGGATGACCCAATTGGGCATAAATTATCCAAGATAATTAATAGACTTGAATATACTTGGGAGGTGTAAAATAACTTAAATAATGCATACATCAAATACTTGCAACATCAAAAAAATTTGAAGGATGCTTTAGGTATGTGGATTCCTAGAATTTTATCAATACAATAAGTCTACAAATGTGCCAGACATGACCCAAACATCCCATATGTCCTTGCTAGCACAAATGATATGTATGTTTTACTAAGAGAAGTTAAATATTATTAGTCAAGTCTTGAACAAAAATTAAAGGAAGATTAAAAGTGTTGGAAGATATGGAAGATAAAATCATGCCAAGGATTTTGGATAGTCTTGGAATCATCAAGCCATTTATCCATTGGAAGAGTGATTTTGACATAAGTATTCCTTATCCATAGTCATTCATTTTTTTTAGTGTGGTGCCATAGTCAACATTATTAAACAAAAAAATGGATGAGTTTATTGAGCTAGAATTTTTCCTTGATAGTTTCAATAAGGATGGTAAATATACTGTACCCATGGAAAAAATTTACAAAGGTGCTAGCATTCCAATGGACCACAAAGAATAATTTTTCTTCCTAGATAGAAAATTATGATGAATAAGGGTATTATATCATCAATCAATATTATAGTATAGACACTAATAATAATAGGTAAATCTTTTCAAAGTTTAGGATAAATCTGTAAAATGATAAATCTCAACAATTACATAAGTTATTGTTAATTATTTTGTGTTCTCATGCATACATCTAAGGATATACAATGGAATTTAGCCAATTTTTATGATTTATTCTACAAATCATTTTGATAACACAAGATAACTAATCTAATAAGTCAATATCCTATTAAAAGTTCTTGTTTATTGGTGATATTGCTAATATGGATACTCACCTAGGACCTGAAAGCCTAAAGTGCAGAATTGGTTTAATTCCTTGTTCATTGGCCAACCTCCTAGAGTTCTTGATCATTAGATTTGGCTATTCTTTAGAGAGTTTTAGGAAAAAGTTGGAAATAACAAGTGTAATATCTAGTATATGGATATATGAAAGTTAAGAATTGTATACTATATCATAATACAATATATTTTTTGTTTAGGATTTGTAGTGTAGGAAAATGCATACCCTTAAATTTTTCGCACTTGTTTGGGCCCGCATTGCTTTATTTATCCTTATTTATGTCTTAGTTGGTCCTATTTTGCAACTGCAAGCCTAATAAATTATATCTTTTTATGGCTAATCCCGACAAACATCAAAGGGTAAATGATAATTTAATGATTCTGGCTATGTGTCCCTAATTTTTGGACTAGGAATAAGATTCCACCTAGGGCGTCTTCATCCTCCAAAATTCTTGGGACCCTCTTGTCAAAATCACCTTAATTGGTCCCCTTTTTGGAGTCCATGCCTCGAGTTTCATGCCTCAGGACTAAAACACCACCTAGGGCGTCTTATTCCCCCTTAGGTTATTTTTAGGATTTAATTTCAAATATTGGCGAGATTTAGCCTCCTTTAATTAATTATTTCATATTTTGGCTTGGTGTGGTGTAATTTTAGGATATTAAGCATGGATAAGTATAAATACAAGGTTCTTTCACTTATTTTAACATAAGAATTTTGTGAGATCATTCTTAATAGCATAATTGAGTTCACAAGAGCATTCAAGAGCATTTCATTAAACATATGGATCCATCATCAAGATTCAAGCATCATGTCAAAGATATTCTTGCATCATGTGTGCTTTTGAGCTAACATTTGTCATGTAGGGTTTTGATTCAAGCAAGCAATTCAAGTCAAGATATTTCAAGTATTCCTTTGATTCAAGATCTACATTCAAGCTAGCCATTTCACACAAGTTTGTAGATTTCATAACAAGGGTTTGGTGAGTTGCAACATAGCACTTTGTTCATTCATAATTTCCCTTCATTATTCTATTTCATTCTAAGGTTTAATTACCAACAAGGCGTTTGACCATGGAAAACACCCATTTACTAAAAATCAACAAGTTTTTCCTCTGGGTATGTGTAGGATCATGATGGGCCAAAAAGTGGCAATATGTAACTGATATGATGGCCCATGTGGCTAACAACTTTTCTTTTACCCAAAATTGATGAAACGAAAAGGGTTTTTAAAGGAGATTCTTAGCTTTCCACCAAGATAAATTATGCTTTACTTTGAATTTAATAAATAATTATTATTCATTTTCTATTTGAATTACGACTAGAGTCTTGATTGATAGGTTGATTGAAAAATATCTATAGCTTTCAAATGGTATCACATTTTTTAAATCTGAAACATGCATCACATTCTATGCTTCATATACTATAGGATTAAAAAGCAAAAAAAATATATGAATTTTTGACCAAGTTAAGGTGGTCAGACATACGAGTTTTTTATATTTTTTAAAATTTGTAATAAAAAATTCATAAGTAATTATTTACTTGGAAAAAAATTACAAGAAAATATGTGCATCACATCGGGACATGAGGCCTCTACTTATATCTAAAATATTATAACAAAATATTATCATTTTATTGTGGTTAGGGTGGTCAGATAAACACCTACTTCTTATTTTTTTCCTAAAATTTAAGTACTACTGCATTGAAATTTCAAAATTTTCACCAAATAGAATTTTTTTTTTTAAAAATAAACCTAGTAGTTTAGAAACTACATTCAATTTTCTATAGATTCTATTCTTACATATTTTTGAAATAATATAGATAACTTATTCAAATTTTTACGTCAAGTTGCCTAACTTTGATTTTTCTAAATTTTTTGCCACTTAAGGGTCTATTTTTTCCATGCTGATCCTGCACATACTCCTCTCTTGCATGTTTTTTTTTTTTTGTATAATTAGGTTGAAGATCATTTGAAGTGCAAAGTTGCAAAGTTTCGAAGTTGCATTGCAAAGTTGTCATCTTCACAAAACCTCACCTATAGGCTAGATATGGAAGTTTCATAACTTGAGATCAGAGAAGGAAGTGCAAACATTGAGCCTCATGATCACATTCAGAGATTTTAGAAATTCAAGATGGGACTAAGTCGAAAGCAAGGGTTTCTTAGTCCTCCAAGTGGATTTTTGTAGAGATTCTTTCAGATTCTGTTTTGACATCCAAAGATTCATCATTTGCCTTGAAAAATAGTAGTGGGACTAAAAAAATAGTAAGGGCATCTTAGTCCTCCCTAGCATATTTTGATAGTATTTTTTCATTTCCAAAATCCTCATCACATTTCCAGACTTCCCATGGACACATATCCTAACTTGTTGTTGCTTAATTTCATCATTTGCATTCATTACTTGGCTTTCATAACCGGGTTTTGTGAGTTGAATGTTAAGTTTTCTTTTCCAAGATTTTGCTTGGTGGTGAACACCTCGAAGCTTAAAGAACCCTCTCCTAGGTCTTCCTTGTTGAGAATTGACTCACCTTTGGGTTGATAATCAATCCAACTTGGGATCTTAGGGAATATTTGAATGACAATTGGAGAAGTGTGGTGTTCTATTACCTAGGCCATAAAGCATATCCGCATTTTTTTCCCCATTCTTTATTTTGGTGAACCTGGCATTTTTTATTGAACATTCATTTTCTAATTTGGAGTAGATTAAAGTCCTAGATCTATGTTGCAATCATTCTTGCATTGCATCTTGCATTAGTGAAAGTGCATATAGGGTTTCTCATATTTTCATTAGTGAAAGTGCATATAGGTTACATTTTTACTATCTTGCATCACTAGGTACTGCCACAATAGTGTGTCTCACTCTTGGGACGTGCCAATTTTTTCCTAAAATCACTATTTTTAGAAAAAAAAAAACTAATGATTAAAGTCTTGAGAGGCTCCATCTAAATGGTTTTAATTGAAGAGGGATAGATAAGGCCCCCTTAGATCAAACCTGCTTGGATAGAACCTCTCTAGTATTAAATCATACCCATAATGGAGTGTCCTTCACACTTATCAAAATGCCGGTAAAAACCCACTTTTTCTTTACATTTTGAGGGATTAAATAATGTCATTTAAAATTTATATTTTGCAAGATTGTAGCCCTCAAAACGAGCATTCCAACAAGTATAGTTATGACATATTTTTATTTTATCATGTATTTAATTTTCAATTTTTACTAAACATAGGTTTTTCTCCAAACATCAAGCTCTTTGTTTTATAGATGTGGAAAAATAGTAAATCAATATAAAAATAAAAATAAAAAATACCCTTTCCCTAGGTATTGATGTGGACTTGTTTCACCCCCCAAAAAAAAATTGGATTTCAATATATACACAAGTTAGGTTGTACGACACACATGTATGCCTAAATTATAGTTACAATGACTTGAATTTTTTATTTATTTTTAAATATGCAACAAAAAATTATGAAAAAATATCCTTTACCTAGATATTGATGTTGAGAATCTATATTTCAAAAATTAGAATTTAATCCTTTATAAAAAAAAGTTATGTTGTACAACACAAACGTTACTTTTTGAAAATGTTGTTTTCTATTTAAAACTATTTATTAAAGGATATGTTGAAAGATTCATAATTTATTTCAAAAAAATTAAAAATATATATATTTAGAATCTACACTCAAATTTCCACAAATCACTAGTTCACATCATCTTCAAATTCTTAACAATTTAGCTACTATAGGTCTTAGAAGATGAAGATTCAGTTAAAAATATTGATGTAAATGTCCATCTTGGGAAAAAGGCGAGACACCATATTGTGATTTCACCCCACTGAAAAGCGCATTGTTAATCATCCTAATTGCATTTAGGAACATTGTTATTGCATACAAAATAAATAAAAAATTGCATTCAACTTTACATCTAATTGTTTGTCATTGGTTACTTTTTCTTGCATTGATTTATACACTTTTTTGTTTCTAAACATCAAGCCCTTGAGTAGGAAACTTGGGAACACTATAGAAAATCTAGATTTTGTTTTTCTCTAAAAAAAACCTTTACTAAGACTAAAGCGCCCTACCTGGTGTCTTGGTCCCTCTGTGGGTTTTTTGCTCAGAACCTTGTCTATGTTGTTTGCCTCCTATTCTAGTTTTTGGAACCTTAGAATTCCTTCATTAGGACCAAGATGCCCTTATTGGCATCTTAATCCCTATTGACTTTGACTTTCCATTTTTCAGGATTTAAAATTTATTTTCTATGCTTGTTTGCTGCTTTCAAATTTTTGTTATTCTAATTTCTTTTATTTCAAGTGTACTTGTTTAATCTTGCATCATGGATATGTTATTTCAAAGCTTCTTTGGGTGTCCTTGAAATCTTTGGTAGATGTGTCAAGTTGTGCCTTTGGTAATGACCCTAACGAAATTAAACTTACTCATGCTCACTTAACTCCTAATGCATGCCCTTCTCATGATGTTGACATCATTGGAGAAGATGATGACATCATGATTATGTTCCTAAATGATTGTCTTAACAACCTCGAAGCTAATGCATACTTTTATCCATCCATGACATAACCAAACCCCTCTACAATACCACCTCTTGGTATGTTTGGTTACTTACATCCCAAAATCAAAACAAAAGTTGAGCCTAAGTTCCCTACAATAGGTGAACCTACTTCCTCTAAACAAGAAAACACTCAACCATTTTATGATAACAAAGTAATAAACAATCCAATCAATCTAGAAGAAACATATGGACAAGGATTCAAAATCTTGAGTAAACAAGGATGTGATACAACAAATGAACATGAAATCCATAAAATTCTAGAGAAAATACCCAAGTAATGAAAACACAAAGGGGTTAGGATATCGAGAATACCTAAGGATTCATAGTGATGGTACAGTGATCCTAGATTCTCCTCCCAGTATGAATGTAATCCTTCCTAAAGAGCAAACCATATCTCCTAAGGATAAGGATGACAAAGACAAGATAATCTCAGGACCTTCTGCCCTAATCCCATTTAGAGAATTTGGTGAATCTAGCAAGTGCAAAAGACCTTAGGTATGTGCAGGATCATGATGGGCCAAAAAGTGGCGATATGTAAGTGATATGATGGCCCATGTGGCTGATGACTTTTTTTTCCCCAAATTTGATGAAATGAAAAGGGTTTTTAAAGGAGATTCTTAGCTTTCCACCAATATAAACTATGCTTTACTTTGAATTTAATAAATAATTATTATTCATTTTCTATTTGAATTATGACTAAAGTCCCGATTGATAGGCTGATTGAAAAAAATCTATAGCTTTCAAATGATGTCACATTTTTTGAATCTGAAACATGCATCACATTCTATGCTTCACATACTATAGGATTAAGAAAATAAAAAATGAATTTCATGAAGTTTTGACAATGTTAAGGTGGTTAGACATACAAGATTTTATATTTTTTGAAAAGTTGTGATAAAAAATTCATAATTAATTATTTACTTAGAAAAAATTAAAAAAATATATGCATCACATTGATACATGAGTCCTCTACTTATATATAAAATATTATAAAAAAATATTATCATTTTATCGTGGTTAGGGTGGTCAAACAGACACCTACTTATTTTTTCCCTGAAATTTAAGTACTACTACATTGAAATTTCAAATTTTCACCAAATAGATTTAAAAAATAAATAAATAAACCTAGTAGTTTAGAAACTACATTCAATTTGCTACAAATTTTATTCTTACATATTTTTGAAATAATATAGATAACTTATTCAAATTTTTATGTCAAGTTTTCTAACTCTGATTTTTATGAATTTTTTGCCACTTAAGGGCCTATTTTTTCCATGATGATCCTGCACATACCCCCTTACAAATTACAAAAGTTAAAACCTCCTTGTCCACCACCTTAAAGTGAAAGAAAATTACAAATCCTTCTCAACCAAGGACTCATACTATTGCCACCAATGAAAGACACGCTCATACTATATCCTAAAGATGAAAATGCTCCACATTGTTGATATCACAAGACTCTTTTGGACATAATACTAATAAGTCTTGTGCATTCAAAATCATGTTGATTCAATATCACTTTGATAATGATAATTTTTATCTAGTAATTAAATAGCATCCCTTTCTACCCCTTGTCATGTAATAGTTGTAGAATCTTAAAAAAAATTCACTATTACATGCTTGCGCAAGAAGATCATTTTCTTCACCTATTTCAACTCATTCTTGTCTTACACTCAGTGGAGGAAAGAAGTAGATAGCCTTGTCCTAGTAATGCATTTTTCATTGTCCCTTAGGTTCATTTTCTATCTTTGGCTTATACAGACTGAGATTGGGAGTTAGATGACCTACTTTAGGTTGACTCGCCCATGCTTTACTAGTCTTTTTTCTTTCATTTTTTCTTCTTTTTGGTTGATTGCATTTGTGTAATGTGATCTCCTATTTCGTTTGATGGTTCCTCTCTATGTGCATTCCTCTATTTGTACCTTAATTCTTCTATATGTCGTAATCTTTTTCTTTGGTCTTTACCTTTTATTTTCATTTATCTTTTCATTTTTTGTCTTGTGTTTTCCTTTTGGGGATGACATAAGGTGTCGAGACACCCTATGTCTCTTCCATGTTGACCCAAAAGATCTTTCATTATCTTTTCTTTTCCTTTTCCTTTTTGTCTTGTGTTTTCCTTTTAGGGATGATGCAAGGCATCAAGTCATTTATGTTTCTTCCATGTTGATCCAAAAGGTTTTTCATTTGTTTTCGCTCTCTTTTTTTCATTCTTCCAATTCTATGTGTATTTGGGGAATGATGATAGTCTCGAGCTCTCTAATATCATTACAGTAAAGTCAAATACTGGCCCTGAATCCATAGATCCCTTATGTGTTTCTGGGGGGCAACCCTCTTTTCCTTTTTCATCTTTTATCTACCTTAAAGTAATTTCTCACAGCATGGTGTTTAGCAATTTCATTAAAGTGGGGGCATACATTGGCATCATTTTGGCATGATTTCATTTGCATTTTTTTTTCATATTTCATGTTCCTTGATGTGTTTTTCTTACTTCATGTGATGTTTTTTTCTCTTTGCAGTGACATTGGGAGTAATTCCGTTCAAGAGCTTGATCTATCTTAGCATATTACATTCCTCTTAGTGGTGATGTAACACACTACATTCCCTAAGTTGTGAATCTTTTATCCTTTGATGGGTCCTCTCTTGGAGACATTAGGAATGATGTCCCCTAAGATTAAGACCTCGCACAAACTAAGAAAAACCCTTTCCAACATCCCTCTTTCTTGTTGTGTTGCATTTTTGTACCTTATTAAAGTAATGGAGGTATGGGTTTGATATGGTTCCTTGGGGCTTACCTAGTGAATAACTAGCTTCACTAGCCCTTGTGAGCATGCATTTTCTCTTTATCCTTATTATAGTCATGAGGGTATGACTTTGATATGGACCTCTTCGGGCTCACCTAGCACGAACAAGTAGCTTCACTCGCCCTTGTGAGCATGAATTTCCTTTTTGTCTTTGTCATAGTCAGGGGGTATGAATTTGATATGGATCTCTTGGGGCTCACCTAGTGGAAAACTAGCTTCACTAGCCCTTGTGAGCATGCATTTTGTTTGCATAGTGGAAATCACATTCCAATTGTAAACCTTTTTGGACAGATAGCCTAGATCCAATCCACAACGCGTTGGGTGGCCATTCGAAGCTTGATCCATTGCATTTTTCTTTTTTTTCTTTTCCTTTTCTATCTTTGATGGTGTATGTTGGCGATCTAGTTATGGATTCATATATCACCCACAGGTGTGTTCCTTTGTACATATGTTGGTTTTTCATAGGATCTTGATCCTATGGGATTGGCCACCCTCTTGATTATTGTCATCATATCTTACTAACATCATACATTTGAACCCCTTGTGTGGTTGGTTACTTTAGTGTGAGTTTGAAACAAGTTCATTCTCTCAGTAAAGTGGGGGCTAAATGTAGTGTAGTAAAATGCATACCCTTTCATTTTAACACTTTTTTGGGTCTTCCTTGCTTTACTTATCCTTATTTATGTCTTAATTGGTCCTATTCTGCATTTGCAAGCCTAATAAATTATCTTTTTATGCCTAATCCCGACAAACATCAAAGGGTAAATGATAATTTAATTATTTTGGATGTGTCCCTAATTTTTGGAATGGGACTAAGATGCTATCTAGGGCATCTTTGTCCTCCAAAAGTCTTGGGGGCCCCTCTTTTCAAAAGCAACTTAATTTGGACCCTTTTTGGAGTATGTGCCCCAAGTTTTATGCCTCGGGACTAAGACACCGCCTAGGTTGTCTTAGTCCCCCTTAGGTTATTTTTGGAATTTAATTTTAAATCTTGGCATACGATTTAGCCTCCTTTAATTAATGATTTCATATGTTGTCTTGGTGTGGTGTAATTTTAGGATATTAAGCATGGATAAGTATAAATACAAGGTTCTTTCACTAATTATAACATAACACTTTTTTGAGAGCATTCCTAATAGCATAATTGAGTTCACAAGAGCATTCAAGAGCAGTTCATCAAGCATTTGGAGCCATCATCAAGATTGAAGCATCATGTCAAAGATATTCTTGTATCGTGTGTTTTTTATCTAACATTTGTCATGTAGGGTTTTGATTCAAGCAAGCAATTCAAGTCAAGATCTTTCAAGCATTCCTTTGATTCAAGATCTACATTCAAGCTAGCCATTTCACACAAGTTTGTAGATTTCATAACAAGGGTTTGGTGAGTTGCAACATAGCACTTTGTTCATTCATCATTTCCCTTCATTATTTTATTTCATTACAAGATTTAATTACCAACAGGGGGTTTGAACAAGGAAAACCCCCATTTAATAACAATCATCAAGTTTTTCCTCTCTTGCATGTTTTTTTTTGCAGATTTAGGTTGAAGATAATTTGAAGTGCAAAGTTGCAGAGTTGCATTGCAAAGTTGTCATCTTCATAGAAAATCACCTATAGGCCAGATCTGGAAGTTTTAGAACCTAAGATCAAAGAAGAAGGAAGTGCAGACATTGAGACTAAGGATCACATTGAGAGATTCTAGAAATTCAATACGGGACTAAGTCGACACAAAGGGAATTTTAGTCCTCCAAGTGTAATTTTGTAGAGATTCTTTTTGATTTTGTTCTAACATCTGAAGATTTTGCATCTGCCCCAGAAAATAGCAATGGGACTAAGACGACAGTAAGGGTGTCTTATCATCCTTGGAATATTTTGAAAATATTTTTTCATTTCCTAAGTCCTCATCACATTTCCAGACTTCCCAGGTACACATATCCTAACTTGATGTTGCCTAATTTCATCATTTGCATTCATTACTTGGATTTCATTACTAGGTTTTGTGAGTTGAATGTTAAGTTGTCTTTTCCAAGATTTTTTTTGGTGGTGAACCCCTCAAAGCTTAAAGAACCCCCTCCTAGGTCTTCCTTGTTGAGAATTGAATCACCTTTGGGTTGATAGTCAATCCAATTTGGGATCCTAGGGAATATTTGAATAACAATTGGAGAAGTGTTTTGTTCTATGACCTAGGCCATAAAGCATATCCACATTTTTTTCCCCATTGTTCAAGATTTAACTAACATCTTGTTTGATTCTACATTATGCACTAATATTTGATCCACCTTTATTAATAAGTCTAGGGTATAAATAAAAATTATAGAGATTACTTGGTACATAGAACTATAATTTATGATTCCCCACTTTTCTTGGTATCATTGGTTTCATTGTTAGGGCCCTAGTTAGGTAATGTAAAGGAAATAATTATTTTTTAATTTAAATCATATATCAAAAAGAAAGATGAAAAATTTCTCATAACTTATTGTACTATCCCCTTGGTGTCAACCTCATGAGAGGGGGTTAGGAATCCAAGGGATTGAGAATAGAAATGGGGGTGATCTTCAAAAGGAATCCCTAAGAAGATTTGACCAATCAAGATAGATAAAAGATAACTACCATGGGATTGAATAAAAGAGTAATGCAACACCAAATTATAAACACCCATTGAAAAAGGAGATAATATGAAAACCAGAGAGATTAAAGAGGAGATTAAGTTGACAAGAAAAATAAACATGGAAATCCAAAATACAATAAAAGAAAGAAGAAAAATAAAAATGGTTGAAAGAGAAGAAAGAAACTGCAAGATAATTGAGAATGCAAAGAAGAGAGATAGAAAGCATGCCATTGTGGGTGTTGTTGAGCCTACCAATGTGGGTGCTACTAAAAATAAGAAAGGGAAATGTTGTATTTTGTAAAAACACCTTATTGTTAAATGAGGACCCCCTCTTTTCTTTTGTATGTTGTGCTTTAGGAGTTTTCTTTTGTATGCTTTCTTGTCTCAATTTTGAGTCCTTTTCACTTTCTTTGTTCATGTTTTATGAAGTTTTTGGAGAATTGGTCCTTGCTCAAAGGCTTTGATTCTCTGTAAAATTGAGGAGGCTCCATTTTTCGACAAAGGTCAATGGGGACTATTAAAATTCAAGTGAGTATCATATTTTTATGGGTGAGTGCTCGCTACCCTATACTATAGGGTATTAATGGGGGTTAGTGGCCTAGGGTATTTACATGTTTGAACTAAATTTTTTGAAGTCATTTGTAAAAATTGAATATCCAATTTGATGTTGTGGAGTTGCGTGCAACCTAATTTCATCCATCACCACAATTTGTAGAGATCTCAAGCCATCTTCCTTCATATTGTGATTGATATCCTATATTTTGTTTGTGACTCTCATTAACCTTTCATTTTAGCATCTCTTGCTTGGTTAGTTGGTTAAAAATATAAAATCCCCAAGTCATTTAATGGAGCATTTAATATTATTTTTAGTGGGAAATTTTTTTAGTGTGTTGACCATTTTGCAAGGAATATTTGAACTAGTATTTGGGTGTTCTTGATGTTCCTTATCAAACCATAGCCTTACAGTACAAAGATATGGAGCTATTATGACATCAAATTTCTAGCTATTATTCTCTAGTTTGATCCTATGGTTAAACTTAGATCCTATTAGGTTAGCCTATTTAGGGTGATTTTGGTGTTAATTTATCATGGGATATGATTTTGGTCTTGCAAAGATCTCTAGAGTTATCTTCCCGTACTAGAATAATCTTGTGTTTTACCAAATTTTCAATAACTTTATCTTCTACACCATGTACCTAGTTATAATTTGGTTTGCATAGTTTTGGGATGCTTTAAACACGTCATATTTTTCCTTAGGTTGAGTCACTTTTAGTTTTCCATAAGGCTTATGTCCTTCCTCAAGTTTTGCTGAGATTCATCGATGGATTGATCTAGTGGTATTTTGACCTTGTCCATGTACTTGTTGATTTTCCACATTTAATCTTTCATTTTTCTTGTGGACCTTAGTTGCAAATATTTAGTATTCACCTAGCCTAGACTCATTTATCCACAAGGTTGGGATTGATTTTATTTCTGGAAAAGGTAAATTTTAATCATATTTTGGAATTTTTTGGAGTTTTAAGGGGTGATCAACCTAGTCTCAATCCTCTAGGTTTTCCCATAATATTTTTCTTGCATCATTTCTCTACAAAGTGATTTCTAAGATGAGGGAATGTTAATTTCTCACAAGGTTAGATCCAAGTCATTTTTCTGCAAAAGTAGGTTTTGTGGAGATTAAGGGTATACTCAACCTTGTTTGTGTCTCTCTAGCTTTTCCACATGGTTATCTACATGTGATATCTCCACAAGGCTATGTATTGGCCCATTTTTCATAATTTGTTTCCATAAGGATGGTAACTAATGTCTCAAGGATGAGGGTATCCCAAATCTTCAGAAGGTTGAAGAGGATGTTTTTTTCTTCAAAGGTTGAATACTTCAATTTTTTCCATAAGATCCACATTCCTTGAAACTCCACAATGAAATGGTAAGTTTTAGAAATAGTTATCCATGTAAGATGATTTATTGTTGTCATTTCTAGGAGTCTCAAGTGACATTTATGCATAATGATGGTAAAGTTTCTAATCATTGAAGGATTCATTTAAGCAATATTATTAGGATATAATAGGAAGTTATCAATCTTCTCATTAAGGGTTTATTTTGTAGAGTCCATGGATAGGACAACTAAGATGAATTTTTAGTTCAAAGGTATGCAACCCCCTACCAGGATTACTTCTATCTATAGTATGATTGGAGTTATATGAGACACATTGATATTGAAAAAAATAGATAAAGGATATTTGGGGTCAACCTAACTGATCTTACAAAGAGGATAGTTCAAAGTGGGATAGCTAAAGTTATTGACTTCCCTATTATTATGAAATTCCTATAACTAATAATGGAGAGAACAAAACACTAGCACAAAGATTCAAGGAAAATAATAGGATCCAATGGAAGAGTATAAGAAGATCTTTCTATTGCTTCCATTGTATAAACTTTTGGTATCCAATCCTTTTCACCATGTCCCTAATAACCATAGAGAAATTCACATGACTATTTTATGAGGGCCTAGAGGCTTGTATGGAAATTATGGAAGAGATGTGGAAAAATCACCCCAATCAACATAAATTATTTGGGTATTTAAAAGAGCAAGAAAAATAAGGCACGGTAATTTAGATTTTTTAGTAGAGGTTTCAGCCTCTCCTCAATAGGATAATCCATCAAGAGAAGAGAAGCTTGCAAAATATGTTTTAGACCCTGAGCTTGAAATAAAATAATCAACTAGGTAAGAAGAAAATTTAAACGTAGAGAATATTAAAAAGGACCTACCTCTCCTTGTTGTCTTCAAATAGATTCTACTTATAATGTTGTAGCCCCTTCATGGTTTGAAGGGAAACATAAGAATAAGAATATGATCATAGAGGCTTCTGAGCTTAGTTTGGAGGTTGTCTTAAGTAGGGTAGACAAGTGTAAGGAGAATATGAAGGATAAAATAAGGTCTCATATTACTAGAGATGCCTTAGGATCCAAAATCCTACATGTAGGCACTCACATCATAGATAGGGATATTTGGACCATATTACTAGAAGATTTCAGTATTTCCATTATCAACCTTAGTCCCTCTAATAAAGCTCAAGATATTAGTGAATTTCAAGGTTTAGTTTCTAACATTGTACAAAGAATAAATAAATGAGGATACAAAGATTGAATTGAAGTCCCAAATGGATAAAATCATTTCATTCATCAAGCATCTAATCACTTCCATTCAATGCTAGCCTTGAAAATCAATAACTCCAATAATCTTGTCAAAAGATGAAGTGGAAAATATAGAGAAGATGATATTGTGGGTGTAGTTCACCTAGAGTTGGCTCAAGCACATTCTTGATAGTGGGAATAAAGTGATTGACATTGCTTTGCAAGTACATAATAACTTCCTTAATCTCAAGGAAGAAGTGGACAAATTAGTGGAGGATTGTAGTAGTATTGAGAAGTACCATAGTTTGGTGTTTCCCAAACTTGAGGCTATTGAAAAAATCTCTAATTAACTATTAGTAAAGGAGGGTATCCTAAGAAAATAGGTGGTTAAGGAAGTTTTGTTGGAAAAATGAGCATGTTGATATATGGTGTTGTCAATTATGGAAACCCATTGTAGAAATGTAAAAGTTTTGGTATGAAGAAGACCAAGTGTATTGAAGATTTGGCTATGTCCTAGTGTGTATATTTAGTGATCTGAGGAACAATTTTGTGGTCCATATTGCTCTACAATGAAAAATATTTTCATGTAGTTTTGTGGTTTCATGGTGTGTTGGATGTGTCCAAATCCAAAGTTTCAACTTTTCATGTCTTCTACAGTTGAGGATAATATTGATAGTGTGTCAGGTGTACTAATGGTAGTGTTATAGATGTAGAGTGTATGTTGGAATGCTCTACGTTCCACCAAAGATGAATATTACTCTGTGTAGTTTTGAGGAAGTGTTGGAAGGTGTCAGATGTGCATGCACTCTAAGTGGAAAGTGATTTGGTGGTCTATATGTCAAGTTGTGAATGAAAAGTTGGTTCATTAAGTTGTGTCTTCACCAACGATGCCATTGTAAAGGTTTTGGGATCATGTAGAGATGAGTTGTGTATAGAGAGGAATCATTGGAGTTATTATAGTTCATTCCAACCTATTTTAATGAAGGAAATGTTTTTTCTCCTTTCACAAGGCATGTGTGATGGAGTTTTGGGCCGATAGGTTATGGTGTTACAAGGTTCATGTAATTACTTACAACCTAATTGATGTTTTGGTTGGTTGTGGTATATATAAAAAGGTTAATTCATTAAGTGATGTAATTGAGTATGAATGGGAGATGAGAATGAAGTGTGTTGGATGTAATTAAGTGTGTGTGTGTGTGTGTGTGTGTGTGTGTGTGTGTGTGTGTGATATCTAATGTAGTGTGAAGTGTGAAAGGCGATAGTGGTGAAGTATCAAGTACGTGTAAGGTTAGTTTTCCATGCTTAAGTGGAAATTTATTTTCAACATGTCATAGATGCAATGTTAGCAATTCATCTTTGGAATTGAGCCATGCCCTTTCTTCTATATCTTTCTATTCTAGTAAGTGAGCCCTTGGTAGTGAGCCTCTAGCAATGAGCCATTCTTTCTAGACAATGATTCCTTGGATAGTGAGTCCACTATTCTGTAAATCCATTATAATCAATTATAATATATTGTGAGATAATCCTCACTACAGTTTCTCCATTTCAAGGTTTTTCCACATAAATCTCATTTTCTTGTGTTTATTAATGTGACACATGCTTTAATTGTTGCTTTCTCTTTCTGGAAGTTTGATGAGATGCTTTGAATGTATGTTTAAGTTAATGAAATTAATGAATTTTAGTGAATACTAGTTCACCCCCCTCTCATTATTTTGGGTGTTCAATAATTGATATCAGAGCTTCATTCCTTCAATTGGCTTAATCGTTGAGGTAGATCTTGGAGTTTGAACACATGGAAACTAGAAGGTATCCTATTCCTCTAGAAGAGATCATCCCTGAAGGGTTTACTAAAGAAGATTGTGAAGTTGATATGGAAGGAGAACTCAAATCAACCCTTGATGATCTGGATAAAGAAAAATGTGAGAATAGAAATATGAAAGAAGATATTAAGAAAGTAGATGAATGTATCAAGAAGTTGATGGATCAAATCAAGAAAGTTAAACAAAGATTGAAAGAAGCAAATGAGTATCTCAAAAAATCAAATGAGACAATCACTAGTTTGAAAGTACAAGTTGAAGAAGGAAAAAGAGTTGAAGACTACTTGAATTCCAAATTAAAAGACATGTTTGTAGAATGTTCAAAGCTTGAAAAAGAGATTATGACTTTGAGGAAAGAGTTGGAGAAAGAAGATTCAAGAAGAGCTCCACCTTGCTTAATGAAATGATTGCTAGTTAGAATGCCTCTAAGGACAAAGAAGGTTTAGGATTTGAAAAAGGAGAAAGCTCAAAGGAAAATTGGACTCCAAGCAAAGTTGAAAAGAAGAATGATGAACAATGGAAGATTGGAGATATAGAGAGCAATATCAGACATAAGAAAGATTTCAAAAGGCCTCCTATAAAAAAACTAGCTGCACAAAGGTATTCATATTTTAATGGTTACTATTATTCTTGCAATAAATTTGGACATAGAGAAATAGAGTGTAAAGGGTATGTGCAGGATCATGATGGGCCAAAACATGGCGATATGATGGGTATGTGGCTGACAATTTTTTTTTTTACCCAAAATTGATGAAACGAAAAGGGTTTTTAAAGGAGATTCTCATCTTTCCACCAATTTAATTTATGCTTTACTTTGAATTTAATAAATAATTATTATTCATTTTCTATTTGAATTATGACTAAAGTCATGATTGATAGGTTGATTGAAAAACATCTATAGCTTTCAAACGGTATCACATTTTTGAATTTGAAACATGCGTCACATTCTATGCTTCAAATACTATAGGGTTAAAAAATGAATTTCATGAATTTTGACGGTTAAGGTGGTCAAACATGAAGTTTTAATATTTTTAAAAGTTGTAATAAAAATTCATAATTAATTATTTACTTGGAAACAAATTACAAAAAAATATGCATCACATCGACATGAGTCCTCTACTTATATCTAAAATCTTATAAAAAAATAATATCATTTTATTGTGGTTAGGTTGGTCAGAGACACCTACTTTTATTTTTTCCCTGAAATTTAAGTACTACTGCATTGAAATTTCAAATTTTCACCAAATAGATTATTATTATTTTTAAAAATCTAGTAGTCTAGAAACTACATTCAATTTGCTACAGATTCTTAGGTGATCCCACAATAGTGGTTTACAATTTTTGGCCAAACTGGACACTGAAATTATTCTTTTAATCTAAATCTTCACATTCAGGCAAATATAGCGACTAAACCGTGAAGAATTTGAAGATGATGAAAACTAGAGTCTCGTCACATTTTGTATGTAGATTCTAAAAATATTTTTTTCAATTTTTTTGGAATCAGATTGCACTTCTTTTCCATCTCCCATGAAAAATGGTTTTTTTCAAAAAACAACATTTTTAAAAAGTGACACACTGTATAACGTATAAATTTTTTTCCATGAAGGTAAAAATTCTAATTCTTTCGAATTTAGATTTGTAACTCTAATATCTAGTGCTTCCACTTGGTTAGACAATTTTTATTGAATATTTTTTCTTTAATCAAGTTTTGAAGTCAAACCAATTACAATTCAGACATAGCATGACCGTATAACGTATAACTTTTTTTTGTATATATCGAAATTCAATTTTATTTTTTTGTTGGATCAAGGACTTCAATATCTGGTGCACTCATATTTTTCAATTTTTTTTTTTGATAATCTGCTATTTTTCTACATGTGTAGAACATAGACCTTCATTTTCGATAAAAAACCTATGTTTAATAAAACTAAAAAAAAATACATAATAAAACCAAAACATATTAAAATTATATTCATTAGATAGCTCATTCTAAGGACTACCTGATTCAAGTTGGGTTTGTGAAGATTCCTCCATTTTCATCCTCAACTTGACCTTTGAAGTGCCAAAATTTAGGTTTTTTTTGCATCTCAGGAAGGGGGTGAGGAATAAAGGGGGTTCGAGCGAACCCCTAGGGGTTCGTTCGAACCCCCCTTCTATAAGGGGTGTTGATAGCTTTTTTGGCAGGAAAGTATTAGGAGGGTTCGCCCGAACCTAGGTTCTAGTGAACCCCTGATGGGTTCAGTCAAACCAATAGGTTCATACAAACCCCTAAAATCATTTTTTTCCCATGCATTCATTTTTTGTGAAGTTTCCTTCCTCACTTCAATTGTAAACCACTATTGTGGCTTCACCCTCTATTCTTACATGTTTTTAAAATAATATAGATAACTTATTCAAAGTTTTACGTCAGGTTTCCTAATTCTGATTTTTCTAATTTTTTTGCCACTTAAGGGCATGTTTTTTCCATGATGATCCTGCACATACTCTAAAATGAGAATAAATTAGAATATTCAATCATTTTTAGTTAGTGCTATACATGCCATAGATTTGGTCATAAAGCTAGTGAATGTAGAAGTCAAGTGATGAATGGTTACAATTTAATGGTATGGTGTTTCAATCATTCAATGGTTACTGTTATACATGTAATGAATTTAGGCATAAGGATTTTGAATGTAAATCTAAAATGACATGAAGTAATTTTATTCAACAAAAATGTGTCATATGTCACAAATGCAATAAATCAGGACACATAACAAGTTTTATAGAAGAAACAATGTGAAACCCTTTGTTTCATAGAAGAAGATTGATCTAGTGAAGAAGATTGATCCAATGGAGATGAATAAGGAAATAAACAATATCTATTAGAAAAAGGAAGAGAATGAGGTGAAGAATGAGTTTTTGCTAACTCTTGGTGAAGATGTTTCCTCTAGAAACTAGATAGAGAGCTTTGGCTTAGGGGGAGTTTTAGCATAAAACTTTACAACCCCTTGTCAAAGATGTAATGTTGATGTCTTCAACATACTGATATATGTGTTGGTTGATGTGCTTGATTTGTTGGTGGTGTCTCTGATGTAAAATATCTTATTGCAAAAAATTGTGGAGTGATTGAAGGTGCCTATGAAAATACAATAAGGGTTTGCCAACTTTTCAATATAAAATTTCACTACTATAATTAGTGCATATTAGCTCACTACAAAAGGGTTTATATTTTATTTTGATTTTGCTAAAGTTATTTGTGATTGGTAATTTGGAGTGGAGAGTAGAGAAAACAAGTGTTGAAGCATTTATGACCATACCAAAAAATTCCAAAGGTATTTATCAGTTTCTTACAAGATCTAGTTCTATGAAGATTCAAATTGTTTACTCCTTACGTGATTGATGTGCTCAAGTGACCAAGACCCAAATTCAAGAAGCACCTATATAAATCTATGGAGATGGACCCTGAAGGTGTATTCTCTAGGGTTTTGAGTGGTGTAATGCACACGGAGGATGTATAGATCTACATTCATATGAAGATGGAAGAGTATGATCATTTGAAGATGGAAAAATATTGGTAGAAAATGTTGATTGGAGATGAATTCGAGCTAAAACCATAGTATGAGAGTCTAACAAAGAATAAATTGGATGTATGGAACAATTTCTGTTATTTATTTTATGAGGATGAGTGGGTTAAGTATGTTCTTAATAGGATACATGAAAAATTCATGTGGTTGGACATGCCAGACATAATTAACAAAGTAGAAATTAGGGTTGTAACCAACTTGTGCTCTAAAGGACTAGTTCTGGCATTGAAGGTCATGAAGAATGATGTGGTAATGAAGCTCATAGGAGTGAAGTTCGATAAGAGTGCCCTAACAGTAAATGATACTGATGATCTAGTGATGAAGTATGCTTTTATAGTGATAGGTTATAAGATATTCTATGCAAATAGAGAGAACTCTGTTTCAACCACCACAACAAAACTCACCAAATGGTGAAGGAAGGTCTAGATATAGATTTGTGTGAGCTTTTGAGATTGCAATTGATGAATAGTCTGTAGAAGAAAAATGAGTGAAGGTACCCATGATGGTATGGCACCCTTGTTATTTTTTTGTTGTTTTACTTTCTAAATGATTTGCCTAGAGAAAATAATGTTATATGGAGTGATAGTGTTCTAGTAGCTGTGAAAATAAGAGATCGTTTGAGAAGGTTTGTAGACCTAGAATCTCAAAGGTCTATGTTGTGGGGATTCTTCAAATCATTTCAATCTCGAATGCAAGAGAGATAGAATTTTAGTAAGTGTTGTTGAAAAATATAAGAATTATATAATTAATATTCATGATTAGTAGAGACTACTTCTATATGGAAGCAATTGAACCAAAAATAGTTTGGGTTCTAGAACTTGGCTATGAGGAAACATAAGGTAAACTTTCTAGCCTTGCAAAAGTTGTATTGAGTAAACCTAGAGATCCTGCAATTGAGAGATATGGTACCTATGAAAAGAAAAAGAGTCAAGTAAACCTAGAGAGGAAAAAAAAGACATTGCAGAGAATATTGAGAAGATGAAAGCTAAGTTGGAGGAGATGGTGAAATCACCTAAGGGTTTTGTGGAGAAATCCAAAGCCACATCTACTCTTCTTTAGGCTACTCCAAGTACAAGAAGGTCACTCAAAACCTTTGGCCCCTCTCTTAATGTTCTAAAGTCCTCTAAAAGAAAGCCTGCATGGAGTTTCAAGAAGAAAGAAACATCTAGCACCTCTGAAGCATAGAAGACTGATAAGAGGAGAAGGAAAAAAAAGGCTACTAGGGAGAACTACATCTTAATAACATTTTTTTCCATAGTCAATGATAGTTAGTATTCAAGATTTCTAGATAAACTATGTGCAAATTTTTACATAATTTTTTTGGATCATACTCCATGATCCATCATCGAGATGATAGAGAGAAATATCAAGTCTCTCAAGACTCCAATTGTTCCAGAAAAAGAAATGTCAAGTCTCTTAGGAAGAGACTAGCTAAAAAAGAGAAAAATTTGATGTGGTAGACACAAAAAGTTAAGAGGAAGTGGAAAAATAAAATATTTTATTTTTTAGAGAAGAGAAAAGAGTTCCAAAAAAGAAGAAAAATTAACCTAAAAGTAAGGGAAAGAAGAAAGAGAAAATCCCTTTGGTTAGGGAGCATAGTCCCATGAAGTTAGAAGCATTTTTTAGTAGTAATATAGAGTTTGGTATGCTGAAGGAAACTACTAAAATTTTTCTGGATGCAAATTATGAAGACAAGGCAACATAGAAGAGGTTATTGTTATGTATATGGTAACATTGAATATTGGCCTAGATAAGAGAAGATCAACTGTCTGATTATCTAAAAGGTGTGTTGACTGCAAGAAGACAAGAAGCTATTGAAGAAGATGCTAAGATAAAGGAATTTTCCTTGTTGAAGATTGACTCCCTATGATGATTGACACTAATGATGTAGATGGAGCAACGAGAACTATTATTGAAAATAAGCATGGTAAATTATTTCTATTACAAGAACAAAATGAGAAAATAATAATGTAATATGGTTAGCTAAGATATATGGTAAGTGTAAGGATTACCCCTTTAACTAGAGTTTTATCTAATGCTAAGAAGGTGGTGCAACTGAATCCAGTGTGTAGTTCTTTGGAAGAAGGAGAAGACCTCCATATCAAGTTTGAATATTAGTGTCATATGCTTCCATTTGCTAAGAAGTATAGGGCGGTTGCAAAGAAAGACTGAGAGACACACCTAACTAAATTAAAAGAGTTTTATAAGGGTAAAGATGTACATTTTTTCTCTGTATATGTAATTTTAATTTCAATGTACATATGCAAAAATAGTTGATGGTGTTGCAATATAAATTTTGTCAATTTTGATGGATAACATTGTTAGAGGAATCCACTTTGATGTAACTATTTCACTAAGGGGATCATTTTTGAAGTGTGTTGAGTATAGAAGAGAAGTATCTCTTTGGTACCCTTTTCCCTTGATGTCAAAGGGGGAGAAGTTTTAGATGAGTGTGTTTCCATCGATGCCAAAGGGGGAGATTGTTGGAAAAATGAGCATTTTGATATATGGTGTTGTCATTGGATGGAAACCAATTGTAGAAATGTATAAGTGTTGGTCCGAAGAAGACTAAGTGTATTGAACATTTGGCTAAGTCCTAATGTGTATATTCAATGATTAGAGGAATAGTTTTGTGGTCCATATTACCCTGCTATGTAGAATCTTGTCATGTAGTTTTTTAGTGTTCATTGTATGTGTTGGATGTGTCTAAATCCAAATTTTTGGGGCTTGTTAATTTCTTCCACAAGGGTATGTGGAGGATCATCATGGATAAAACAGGCCCTTAAGTGGCAAAAAATTCAGAAAAATTAGAGTTAGGGAACTTGGCGTAAAAATTTGAATAAGTTATCTATATTATTTAAAAAATATGTAAGAATAGAATCTGTAGAAAATTGAATGTGTTTCTAAACTACTATGTTTTTTTTTAAATCTATTTGGTGAAAATTTGAAATTTCAATGCAATAGTACTTAAATTTCAGGGAAAAAATAAGAAGTAGGTGTCTATCTGACCACCCTAACCACAATAAAATGATAATATTTTTTTATAAGATTTTAGACATAAGTAGAGGACTCATGTCCGGATGTGATGCATAATTTTTTGTAATTTTTTTCCAAGTAAATAATTAATTATGAATTTTTTATTACAAATTTTAAAAAATATAAAAACTCGTATGTCTAACCACCTTAACTTGGTCAAAACTTCATAAAATTCATTTTTTCTTTTTTTAATCCTATAGTATGTGAATCATAGAATATGATGCATGTTTTGGATTCAAAAAATGTGACATCGTTTGAAATCTAGAGATGTTTTTCAATCAGCCTATCAATTAGGACTTTAGTCGTAATTCAAAGAGAAAATGAATAATAATTATTTATTAAATTCAAAGTAAAGCATAATTTATATTGGTGGAAATTTGAGAATCTCCTTTAAAAACCCTTTTTATTTCATTAATTTTGGGTAAAAAAAAGTCGTCAGCCACATACCCTACAAATACCCATCATATTGCCACTTTTTGGCCCATCATGATCCTACACATACCCACAATTGAATATATTATTGATAGCGTGTTGGGCATAGTAATGGTAGTGTTATAGGTGTAGAGTGCATGCTAAAATTCTTTGCATTCCACCATGAATAAATATTACTCAGTGTGGTTTTGAGGAAGTTTTGGAAGGTGTTAGATGTGCATGCACCCTAAATGGCAAGTGATTTTGCGGTTCGCATGTCGAGTTATGAATGAATAGTTGGTTCATTTAGTTGTTACTTCACTAGTTTGACTGACCTAAAGGTTTTGGGTTTGTGTGGAGTTGATTTGCGTATAGTTCCAAATCATGGGCATTATTATAGGTCATGCCGACCTATTTTAATGAAGGAAACATTTTGGTTCTTTCCACAAGGAATGTGTGATGGAGTTTTGGGCCAACAGGCTATGGTGTTACATAGTTCATGCAATTAGGCTAACCTAATTGATGTTTTGGTTGGTTGTGGCATATATACAAGGCTAATTCATTGTGTGATGTGATTGAGTGTGAATGGGAGATGTGAATGAAGTGTTTTGGATGTATTTAAGTATGTTTGTGAGATCCAATGTAGTGTGAAGTGTGAAAGGTGATAGTGGTGAAGTATGAAGTGTGTAAAGTTAGTTTTTTGTGCTTAAGTGGAACTGTATTTTTAGCATCTTGCAAATGCATTGTCAGTAGTTCGTCTTTGACAGTGATCCCTTAGCAATGAGCCATTCTTTCTAGACAATGAGTCCTTAGAAATTGAGTCCACTATTCTATAAAACCATTGTAACTGCTTATAATATATTGTGAGATAATCCTCACCATGTTTTTTCCCTTTCAAGGTTTTTCCACGTAAATCTAGTGTTATTGTGTTTATTAATGTGATGCATGCTTTAATTGTTCCTTTCCCTTTGTACAAGTTTTATGAGATGATTCTAATGGATGTTTAAGTTAATGAAGTTAATTAATTTTAGTGAATACTGATTCACCCCCCTCTTAGTATTTTGAGTGTTCAACAACCTCATTATTTGATACATGCTCTAAATTTCTATAGAGAAATAACAATGTATATTGAGAAAGAAGTAAGGAAAATTGATGCTTAGATAAAAGAGGTATTTACATCTTGTGGACAATTTTTGAAAGAATTGACGAAGTATGAAGTGTACACAAGTCCAAAGAAATAAGCAAAGAAGTTCTAAAGAAGAAATGGAAGTTGATAATCCACAAAGAACCATCATGAGTTGTCTATAGATTGCATGGACAAATATTCTCAAATTTTGGTGAAGGTAGAAGGTTTTAATGATTATAAGGCTACTTGTATGACTCTCACCATTAGTTGATTGACCAATACAATGTTCATTGTTGTAAGATTCATGTCACTAATTTGTACAACCAATGATGATGTCACTCCAATCTTGACAACTTTTGTGAAGTTTTTTATCACAAAGAAGGAAAAAGGGAGTTTCATTGATGACAATTTTTTATGATACAGTAGCTAGCTAATTTTTTGCATGTATTCTAAAGTACCATTTTTGGGAGTTTGTACCCAAAATTTCCTAGGACGTTGTAAATATAATTTAATAAAGAGATATAATGTAATGTTCTTTTACATATCCTTAGGTAAGTTATACTAAAATTCAATTGGAGATGAATGGTGAATATGTAGAAAACAATTAATGCTCTTCAATTATTAAATGTAAATGTAATCTTGGTCCTTAGTGTTGAGATAATATTCAACATTGTTTTTTCCTTAGGTTTTACTAGCCTTTCCTATAAAAGGAAATACTCTTCTCATTATAAAGGGTTGTTGAATTGGATGTTACACACATAGGACAATTAAGAGGGGGGTAAATCAATTATACATTAAAACCCTAAACCATCATTAACCATCAAACCTTTATTATCATCAACAAAATGTAGATAAATGAAACATAAACACATTCAATACCATACATAAGATAACACTAGATTTACGTGGAAAACCCTAATCAGGGCAAAATCATGGTGAGGATTATCTCACATATATATATAATAGGCTCACTACCTAAAAGAGAAGAAAGGATCACTACCAAGGGCTCACTACCCAAAGGAATCACTATTTAGAAGAAATAAGAATAGAAGAAGACTATTACAAAGAGATTCACTCTCAAATAAATAGGAAAAATCCATCAGTACAACTCTACACCATCTACAACCTTTGGCTCACTGCCTCTAGCAACTTTAGGAACATTGAAAATGTAGACACTTTCTGCTCACTACATCTGGTATCCTTATGTTTCAAGCTCACACTCAGATCACCACACTTAATCACATTCACATAATACAATATTCACACATCTTCCACACATCACCAACAAATAAACTTTCTTATATATCCTCCATAACCTCAAAAAATTTCTCCATACCGGCCTTAATGAAATTTATGCACCTCAAACATGCAACCAACAAATAGGTTGGCACCAAACACTTCCACGGTGGAAAGAATTGAAGGAGTTCCACACTAAGGGTTAAATAGGACCCAAATATACACTTAAATACTTTGACACACTTCCACAAACAACAAACAACCTCAACAATTAGTGTTGGCATTCCAAGTCGGTCAAACCTACACTAACACTAACAAGCAAGCACATACATGCCTCTCCAAGTCCATTAAATACCGCGTGGACCACCTAGAAACATTTCAAAACATCCAAGAATATTCAATTTCATTAAAATATCCAAAACCACTAACACAACCACTTGAAACTAAAGAACACATTCAATCTATGTAACTAGACATACTACCACAAGACACAACTTATGAATCCAAGCTTGTGGAGTAGCTAAACACTACATACTCCAAGGAAAGGTAGGAAGAAACAATATTAGAACATTCCAAAATATGAAAGATAAGAAACCTAAATGAAAATAAATGTGGAGCAATCACATTTCTCCCAGACAACCTTCTTTATAGGAAACACACTATCATACACAACTTCCACTGCCGCATGATCCAGAACCTAAAACTCTAGATATAGAACCTCTAATCATCACATAGAATTTTGTTTTGTGCTAAAAGTTTCAATTTCCACAAAGGGTTAAGTTTTTATAAACTACTTCACCCCCCTCTGAGTCTCCGAAAGTGCTCACCAATTGGTATCAGAGCCAAGTTCTTTTGTAGAAGCCTAATAGCTTCAGGTCAAGATTTGGGATGACACATGATGGATCATACATGGATCCTAGGTTTGATGGGACTAATTACTCCTATTGTAAAATGAGAATGGAAGGAAACCTAAACTCTCTTGGTTTTTTTGTTTGGAAATTAGTCAAAAGTGGTTATGTTGCTCCTACTACTCCTATTATAGATCCTATTGAAATTATATTGTATGAATGTAATGCTAAAGCCAATAATTGTATTCTATGTGCACTTGTTGATTCAAAGTTTTTGAAGTAATGGATTGCAATTTTTCCAAAAATTCTTGGGAGAAACTTAGTAGTATCTATGAAAGAGATTGTAAAGTGAAGCAAGCCAAGATGCAGATCTTCAAGAGTATATTTGAAAATATACAAATGATAGATGATGAATCTTTTGCAAGCTATAAGATCCAAGTTCAAGAATTTATTACTGGCATTACTATTATTGGTGGAGAAGTGAAGGAAAGTGAAACTGTGAAGAAGGTTTTCAAATCTATCCTAGATTCCTATAGTGATAAAGTGTATACCATTGAAGAATCCAAAGACTTGGATCATTACTTATTTGAAGAAATGTTTGGTGCTTTTATTTCCTTTGAGATGAGAGAGTTTGGTCAAGATTTTCCAAAGAAAGAAGTTTCTTTCAAAGCCAATAAAAATATTGAAGATGAGGCTCCTGATCAGAATGAAGATTTTGATGGTATTGAAGCACACTTTGTGAGAAGACTATAGAAGGGTACTAGAAAGTACAAAGGTAAGTTACTTTTTAAATGTTTTAATTGTGGAAGAATAGCTCATTTTGCATCCATATGTACTTATAAATAATTAGATGAAAAAAATAAAAGAGATAAGATCAAGAAGGGTCTCTATTCCAAAGAGAGTAGTCATTCCTCTGAAGATGAGGAGAATGGTTCAAATGATGAAACTCTCTTTATGACTTTCAATACTACTGATAGAAAGTATAATGTTGAGATATATAAGGAGTCAATCTCCTTAAGTTGTGAAGACATTTTTATTTGATCTGGATATGGAATCTATGGAACATTAAGGTTGGGACTTTAATTCTTGGATGAATGGGGGATTGACTTTGAAGGAAATTTTTGGTTTGCATTGGAAGACTTGAATGAAGAAATAATGCTAAATCATAAATATAAAAGATTGCTTGGATAATTAAAAGAAGAATTTGACAAATTGAGAATTCAAGTAAAAGAAGGAAAAAGATATGAAAATAGAGTAATAGAGGCAGAAGGTGAGATCTTAAATTTGAAAATAAAGGTTGAAGAAGACAAGAGGACTAAAGATTTCTTGAATATCAAACTCAAAGATAAAACTACTAAATTTATAAATATTTAAGAAGAAAATACCACTCTAAGGAATGCCCTGAAAAGAGAAAAGGAACAAATTGACAAAGGAGAGAAGTCTGGTCCAGATAGGTCAAAATCAAATGAAAAGATTGAAACATAAGAAGAGAGTGTTGGAAATTGGATTGCATCAAATGGTTGTCATTAATCTCAATAAGTTGTCACTGATGTTAACACAATATCGAATGTATGAGATGTTTACTAGGAGCTATTCTCTATCGAAGATATTATTTATCTGTGATCCTGTGTGTTGGTTTTTGGGTCCAAATTCTATTGCAAGACAAGCTATGACTCTAATATCTTAACTATGTCATTATGATTCACCCAGATAGCTATATTCAGAATCTTGAGAAGTTTTTTGTTGGGAGTAGTAAGTTATCAATGATAGATTTTCTTAGGTCTTGGTTGACCTAACACATGTTATGATTTAAGAAGATTAAATTTACCTTGGGGATGTTTTGTATGGAGCTTAACTATCTTAGTATAATAAACTACATGGATAAAATGTTTAAATTATATATGGTGCTGACAAAGAGATTTTTGATTATTTTGTGTTCATCGAATTAGGCCAACCTAATTGATGATTAAGATATGCTTGTGCATATATAATTTTTTTAAGGAATGGAATGAGAAGGAAACACATGATTATTGAATGTGAAATGAGAGGTAAGGGTGAATGTGAAAAGGATTCATAGGTGTGTGAAGATCTCATCCTAAATACTTTATCAGTTGTGGATCAGTGTAGTTTTGTTAAGTGACTACTATGTGAGGCGGTTCTTCATATTTTGAGCTTCATTGGAACTAAACCCTACACATCAAAGGTGTATCCCATCAATTCAATCCTTTGGAAGTGAGCCACTATTATTGTATCTTGGTGGTTAGCCATCTTTTGTATCTCCGATTTGTAGCCCTATTGGATAGTGAGTCCTTGTTTCAAATAGTAAGTCCTAATTTAAGGCAGTGAGCCTTATCTCAATTAGTGAGCCTTGTTTTAGGTAGCGATTTTTTTGTAATTAGTTTTGATATTCTGTATAATGTGAGTTAATCCTCACCATGGTTTTTCCCTCATTGGGTTTTCCATGTAAATATGGTGTTATTGTGTTTATGTGTTGGATTTGAGTTTTTGCATTGGCATTTGATGATTATTCATTTAAGAAGTTTTAAGTATTAGTTCTGAAGATTGAATTAAATTTTAAAATATGTGACAACTAATTCCCCCCTCTCAATTGTCCTATTCAACAATTGGTATTTGATCTCGGTTCCTTGGTCCAAGAGCTTAACCGCTTGAGGAAGATCGAGGATGGCTAGTAGCATGGTCCTTTGAAATGAGTTTAACAACTTGAAGGATATTCTAGTAGGCTAAACAAAATGATGAAGGAATCTCAATAGGATGAAGAAGTAAGAATAGAGGATACAAAGTCTGAAAGTGAGGATCTAAAAGAAAATGTTAAGCAAGCAGATGAATGTATTTAGAAAATAAGGAATTATATCTAGAAGTTCAAGTTGAAACATAAAGAAGTAAACTAGGAACTAAAGGAAGCAAAGGAGACTGCTAAAAATGTAAGAATGAAACTTGAAGAAAGCAAAAAAGTGGAAGAGAATCTGAAATCAAAAATTGAACAAGGAAAGATAGATGAATGATGCTTGAAAGAAATTATTACTCAGAAGATAGAAAAATGTGATAAGCTTAAACAAGAAGTAGTAACCCTAAAATCTAATCTAGAAATAGCAAAAGCTCATGAAGAAAGGTTCAAGACAAGCTCTATAAAGGTTGATGAGTTGATTTCACCCCAGAAACCTACAAAGGATAAAAGTGGTCTAGGACTTGAAGAAGTACAAATCTCAAAGACTAAAATAAATTTCAACAAGAAGGACAATAAGAGGAAATTCCAAGGAAAGAATCAATGGAACAACACTGGAAGGATACCCATCTAACAACCTAATGCTCAAAGGTACCCATCTTTTAATGGATTTTGTTTCTCATGCAATAAATTCAGACATAGAGCAATAGAATGTAGAAATAGGTTGAACTAGAATAGAATGATTCAGAATGTTGGATTATTTGCTGGAAAATGTTATGTTTGCAACAAGTTTGGGCATAGAGCAATAGAATGTAGAATCCAAATGATGATGAATAGATTTAATGCTAGTAGAAGGATTCAAAATTTTCAAGGCTATTGTTATGCATGCAATATCTTTGGACGCAAGGATAATTAGTGCAATTCAAGGATAAATACAAACTCTTTTGATCAAGGATATATAGTGTGCCACACTTGCAACAAACCAAGACATATCTCAAAATTTTGCAAGAGAAAAGTTGGGAAGAAACCTAATCCAGAACATAAAAAAATTCCTATGAACAAGGTAGATCTAGAAGAAGTAAGGAGAGAGATGTCAAAAATCTAGAGGAAAAAGGAAGAATCTAAGAACAAAAATGAATCAAATAACTTTGTATCTACATTTGATGCATATACCTCTTCTAAGAACTAAACCCAGTAATGGTTTTTGGGGGAGCTATCACAAGAAAATTAACAAACCCTCGATATATGAGATGTCATGCGATGACATGTGGATATGTGATGTAAATCTCTATTTTGAAGGCATTGGAGAAAATTCTAGCAGCAAAGATGCAAATCAAGAAATTTATGGAGCACTTCTTGGCTTATAGTGTTTGTCATAAAGTTGTTGGCAACTTAAAGGAAATAAATGAAAAATTAGGGAAATTCAAGAGAAACACCATAAATTGGAAGAAAAAAAAGATTGTGGAAATTAGTTTGTTGTTTTAGAGGATTTGTCATCCAAAAATTGATTTGGAAGCTTCGACTGAGGGGAAGTCATTGATAGGTAAAGTACTAATGATGATGTCATTACCTTTTTTGTGATGAAACCCTAAAAGTGACAAGGTATATAAGGTATTTTAGTGGTCATACCTTTTCATTTCAAATTGAATGAGCTAAGGAGAAAAGTGTAGATGAGAAATAAGGAGTTAGTGTTATTGGCAAACAAAAGTATGGAGAACAAAGCTGAATTAATGGAGTCAAAGGCAATGGTGGTATTTTATTCACACAACAATGAATTGCATAAATTAAGTAAGTTATAGATTGATGAATTTAACCATGAAAAGATTCAAAATCTTGAAGGTTTTCTTTCTATTGAGAAAATTCAAAGGTTCAAGAGTCTAGGGCACAAGGGTCTAGACATTTGGAGTGAATTTCCATACTTTTTAGATGTAGACAGTGTTTGGTTTGTCCTAAGCATAATTCAAGGTGATCAAATAATCTTCGACAAACCCTACGGGATTACAAAGGAAGCAATTGCAACAATTATAGGATTATGCAATGTTGGACCCATACTAGTAAAGAATTCAGTGAAGAACAAAGAGATCGAAGCCGTAACTGGAGTGATAGGAGACCAAAGGGAACTTCTAATTCATAGTATAATCAACCATGTGATAAGGTGTGTGGCATATGACATTTCATATAAGATTTATTTTAGAAATAGGGAAGGTTCTAATTTAGTTATTTTTGTTTACATTGCACATAAAATGGTTGAAAAGAATGTGGATTTCAAATTGTGATAGTTATTAAGGAATCAATTAATGGAGAATATTACTATGACAAAAAAATGACAATTACCCTTTTTTTTTATCCCTGGTTATATGTCTGATGGTGTATTTTCTAAATTCATTACCATTGATATCTCTCCCTCCAAGAACTTGAAAAAAAATTTCTTACAAAAAATCATTTTGTGCATATCACAAAGTTCACAGACATTCTACTAATGAATGTAAGGGTTTGAGTAGTAAAATCCAACGATTTTGGTGCTCTCCCTTATGTGGGGGCACCTAATTCCTCTAATTGATACAAATTTTCACCCTACCATGCATCTTATCCATCATTTCGGCTCACACTTGTCCTGCACTAAGTGGGGGTAGGGGTTAGTTAGCCTTGTCCTTGTATGTCACTTGTTTATTTTAGCTAGTTGATCACCTTTCATGAACATATAAGAGCAAGCTCAGGATGTGGATGACATGCCTTAAGTTGGCTCACATGTGACATATTGAGTTATACATTTTTGGGTCAACCCCTTCCCTTCTCATGATGTAGCTTATCAAAAACATATGACTTGAAATAGGGCTTCCCAAATAAGCTATCATATCTTCTTCTAATTTAAAAAAATTGCTCACAGTACTGGTATTAGCAACCACTTTAAAGTGGGGGAATACATCGACACTCATATTTCATTGTGTGATTTCTTTCTTTTGGCGATGAATCCTTTTATTCTTGATGTCATTGAGCTTGATTTCCTCCAAAAGCGTGATATTTCTTTTGACTTGTCCTCTCTTGGAAACATTAAGTACAATGTTCCCTAAGATGAGACCTTGCATTTTTCCTCTCTTGGAGACATTAAGCATAATTTTCCCTGAGATGAGACCTTGCACAAACTAAGCAAAATCCCTTTGAACATTCCTCGCACTATTTTGCATTTACAATGTCTATGAGTTTCAAGCATACAAATCTTTCTTGCCTCATGGAGTTCAAAGATCATTTTTTGTGTGGCACCTTATCAAAGTTATCAAGAAGTATAACTTTGGTATAGTTCGAGCGAGAAGCCCAATTTGAGGCATGAATTTCCCCATAGCCACTTTTGTGTGTGTGAGTGCATACCAACCATGAGTGTATGTTTCTCACCTTTTTGGACTTCTCATCCAATGAACAGTCAAGAGTTTTGTCACCTCAGAGTGATTATGCATTTATGGACAAACAACTTAGATCTGATCCACATCGTGTTGGAAAAATGTTTAATGCTTGAGCCACCTTTTTCTTTCTGCACATTTATACTTATCTTCCTTCTAGTTATTTCCATTACATGATTGTGTATCTTGTTTTGCTACAAGTCATTCACCTTGTGTGTTTCATTTTGTGCTTATGTTGGTTTGACCTAGGATCTTGGATCCTGGGGGCTTGCACAACCTCATTTTATCTTTTTCATTCTTTTTCGTCCACATTGGTACAATTGGACCCCTCTTGAATGTCTACTTTAGTGTGAGTTTGAAGCAAGTTCATCCTCTCACTAAAGTGGGGGCTAAATGTAGCATAAAAAAAGTACTCCTTGCTTGATTCAAGAATAATTAATGATAAATCAGACTATACATCACTTTGGTCTAGTTTTGTGAGGTGTTTTACACATCCACAATAGGTCTTGGGCCCTTTCAAACTGAATAAAATGCATGTCTTGTAAAGGTGTTGTAAAGTATTGTAAATGACATTCACACTTTTCTAGACATTTATTAAGCATATAAGTCTAATGGACCTATTTTTCCCTTAATTCAATATTGTAAAATATATTTAATTGCATTCTCACATTAATCTATAAGGCTTGTAAATTAAATTTGATTTTAATCTAATGTTGTAATGTGTTTTACACATTCACATTGAATGTTGTGCCTTTCTAGGCTATGTGGACTTCATTTTAATGTTGTAAAGTTTTTAACCACACTTTCACATTGAACTTTGTGTCCCTAGCCCTAATTACCCTTTATATCATCATTAATAGGAGCCTATGACCCCATATTGTGCATCTTGAGGCTTATTTTGATCAAAGATCTGATAAAATCAACATAAAGACTAAAATTATTCACTCGTCGACATCCTAGCTAGAAAAAGAGCCCATGTGGGACCCATTTGACACTTTGGGAAAATGAGTCTCATCTAGGTGGGAACCATTCACCCAAGATGGTGAATGAGTCCCATTTGAGCTATTTTCGGGGTTTGAATGAGAAAAATTAGGTTTTAAGTTTAATTTTCTTTAATGTCGGCCTTGGGGATCAAATTAAAGGGTAATTTGAGTGGATTTTCTATATAAACGAACTTCTAATCATTATTTCATTCATTCATTATCCATCTCAAGTCAAGCAAGATAGGGTTTAGCATTTTAAGTATTCACAAGGTCATTAAGATAGCAATCAAGATCAATTTTAAGGCATTCAAGGCTAGATTCTTCATCAATTGTTGCAGCAACTCAAGATCTATCATCATGGAAATTTTCTAATTGCATTATCTCATGTTCATGCTTTATCTTATTTCTTCATTTGGTTTAATTACCTAAAAGGGGTTTGACCAAGGCAAACCCCTATTCTCTAATAATCAACATTTCTCTCTCTTTCTTTGTGTGATTGTAGATATAGGTATTTTGAAGGATTGGAAATAATTGAAGAATAGGTTATAATGTTATTGGAGTTATTTCCCTATTGGAAAGGCCAAAATATTCACAAAAAGTCACTTATATTGCCAAAAATTAGGGTTTCGAATCCAGACACCTAGAGGAATAGAAAGAGTAGACCAAGAGCTACAGATTCCACTTTTGAGTTTTTAGAAAAGTCAAAGTGGACTCATTCACCATTAGTGGCGAATGAGTCCCACTGTACCTATTTTTGAGAGATTTCTACAAACTTAGATACCCATTTTCCTGAAATAGGCTCTAGTACAATTTTCCACATCTGGGACTAATTCACTTAGAATGGTGAATGAGTCCCAATAGGTCAAAATTTTAGAATCAATAGAGTTTCTAGTCTTTATTCCAACCTCTACAAGTTTCTAGGTTCATAGTTTTTTTTTTACTTGCATCTTTCTAGGTCTTTTTTCATTTGCCATGGTGTTTTCAAACATCTTGCATTTTCCAAGTTTACACTTGGTGGTGAACCCCTATTTTCTGTTTTCATCCTCTAGGAAAATCCCCTTTGATAGATTTCAATCTCCTTTACATTGGAATCTTAAGGGTTTGTTCTTGAGTCAACCATTAAGATTTTTGGTACCTCTCTCCTCTTAGGTTCAAAACCCTAGAAGTGTAAGGGAGGCCCCCCATTAAAAATATTTGGTTCAAACCCTAACACTGACCATTTCAAAAAGTCAACCATATTTCCACCTCTTTCACAAATTAGATGTGGGACATTAGAGAGTTTCAATTCACATTTTGTAATGGTCAAACAAATTTAAAATCTTTGAAATTTGAACAAAGCTAGCCAGATGGTACATAAACCCTAGTGAAACTAGGTTTTTAGTGGGAACAAGAAACCCATGCCAAAGACAAGATGAAGCAAAAAAAAATAAAAATAGGAGCCAAGAAAACCCAAAACAAAAAGCATGCGAGTGAACTAGAGGGTTCGAGGAAAACAAAAAATGAGCAAAGGATAACCAACAAAAAGAAAGAAACAAAAGAAAAATGTAAACCAATGAAAAGAGTGAACACGCAACATGCAGGAAAGCAAAAGATGGAAGAACATGAAAGAAAAACATCTACCTCAATGAATGTGACATCAAATCCAAAAATTCGACACAAAATATTCAAGCTCGACCTCAATTCCAAACCCTTCGCTCTGCGTTAGTTCACTCCATCAAAATACACACGAAATAATGAGCAAAAACTGAGGAGCGGTAGGTGTTTAAACTCATTCGTATGTATGAATAGGTGGCCATTAATGTGGGGTGGTTCAAGAATTGGGATTAGGAAGTTACTCGAGCAAAACAAACACAAAAGAAAAGGTAGGTCAGAAGTCAAGATTGGGGAAGAACTCAACATCAAAACTTTCAATGAGTGCAAAGTTCTAAGAAAATTTTGAAATCCAAACCTGACAAGAAAGAAGAACAGTTGTGGGAATCAGGATTGGGATGGAACCAGGAATAAGAACTTTGGAAAAGTTCTTAGTTTCGTTTATGATCCAATATCCAATTTTGAAACACATAAGGAAAAACAACAAGGGTCAGAGATCGGGACCGGGGTTAAAATGAGAACAAGAACTTTGAAAAAGTTCTTAGTTCCAGTTTTGTTTTGAAATTTGATTCCAAAACACACAAGGAAAAACAACAAGAATCATAGATCAAGATGGAGATTAAAACGGGAACAAGAACTCTAGAAAAATTCTTGGTTCCAGTTTCATCCCAAAATCTGATTTTGATAAATGAAAATCACACAAGGAAGAAAAGTGAAGGTTAGGATTAGGATAAAAATGGGAACCTACACTTTGAAAGGTTGCAAGGTGATAGTTTCGATATGATACTTGAACCCGTAGAACAAAAAGAAAACAAGAAAAAACACAGAGAGTGAGATTGGGATGAAAGTGGGAACTTACACTTTGAAAAGTGTCAAGTACCAGTGATAGTCTGATATTCGAACCCGACAAACAAGAATAAAACAAAGACTTGGGAGGAAAAAGACAACTCCCAAAGCCCAAAAAAGGACACCAAGGACAAAAACAACAAAGGGGGACCCATTTTGACCAAAAAAAAAATGGGGTGGTTATGCAAAACATAAAAATTGGTGACTCAATTGGGAAAATGGTTTACCCATTTTTGGGATACTAAAGAATTCAGTCACCCAGAACCTCTGGTTTATGAATATTTTAACTTGAGTGTGATTGGCTATAGCAAACAAGGTTGAGTTGAAATATCAAACTGTGAATTAGTATGGGCATGTGCAGGATCATCAAGAAAAAAAAGGGCCCTTAAGTGGCAAAACATCCAGAAAAATCAGAGTTAGGCAACTTGACATAAAAATTTGAATAAGTTATCTATATTATTTAAAAAATGTGTAAGAATAGAATCTGTAGCAAATTGAATGTATTTTATAAACTATTAGGTTTATTTTTAAAAAAAGAATATGTATTTGGTGAAAATTTAAAATTTCAATGCAGTAGTACTTAAATTTCAAGGAAAAAATAAGTAGGTGTCTGTCTGACCACCCTAACCACAATAAAATGATAATATTTTAGATATAGGTAGAGGACTAAAGTCCCGATGTGATGCATATTTTTTGTAATTTTTTCCAAGTAAATAATTAATTATGAATTTTTTATTACAACTTTTAAAAATATAAAAAATCGTATGTCTGACCACCTTAACTTGGTCAAAACTTCATGAAATTCATTTTTTCTTTTTTTAATCCTATAGTATGTGAAGCATAGAATGTAACACATATTTTGGATTCAAAAAATGTGATACCATTTGAAAGCTATAGATGTTTTTCAATCAACCTATCGATCAGGACTTTAGTCGTAATTCAAATAGAAAATAAATAATAATGATTTATTAAATTCAAAATAAAACATACTTTATATTGGTGGAAAGCTAAGAATCTCCTTTAAAAACCCTTTTCATTTCAACAATTTTGGGTAAAACAAAAGTCGTCAGCCACATACCTTATATATACCCATCATATTGCCACTTTTTGGCCCATCATGATCCTGCACATACCTGTATAAAAACTTTGAATCTGAGTGTGTGCATTCGTGGTACATCCCTTAAAGAATTTACCTATCCTCCAAACAACTGTATTTAAACTCAAGCTACAAGAGGTGGGTCACTTTACCTATCATGCAATGATATCTTGGGCATTGCTCCGCTACTAGCCAAGCATCTATAAACCTGAAAAAAGATATCTCTAGTTCTCCCAACAAATTTCTCTACTACCAACCAAGCATCCATAGCCCTGGTAGAGATAGTTGAATCACCCTTATTATATTGAGTTTAATTTCTAATTTTCTACTTTTCTCTTCATTTTTTTTTCTATATTTTGCTTGAAGCAATTATTTTCTTATCTTTTTCCTCAATACTTAGATGTAGTAATCTAAAAATTAAGTTGAGAACTATGGTGGACCTCATGACAGTGTTGGGACTCATATTTTTCATTCGAATGAAGAATACAATCATCCTAAGACAGATAGGACTTCAAGGAGATAGATCTGATTCTATCTAATAAGTGACAGATTCAACAATAGTTTATAAGATCACTTAGAATAGACCTGTTTGTTCCAACCTTTTAAACTGTCATTAAGATGAACATATAACATAAGTTTTAAAATGAAAAAGATCAAGAGATATACCTAAAAATACCTAAATCAATTTCTCTGTCATAGTACCCTTAGTATGCCTTAAAAAACAACCCATTATTCCAAAATGATGAAAATGAAAGTCCTCATAAATAGAAAGAAAACAATAAAAAACAACAAACAAACAAACAACAAAATAGAAAACAAAGGAAACCAAACGAACAAATAAACCAAGCTAAGAAAACCACTAAACTACATATATACAAAGGATGGAAAATCAGCCCTTCATGGGCCAAAGTAATGTTTGAGAAACTGTCCATTGACTAGTAATGGAATAGGTTCTCTCTTTAAAGTGCTAAGTCAGAAAGCATTCTCACCAAGGATCTCAATGATTTTGTATGGTCCTAACCAAAGGCTATCAAAATTATAGCGATCACCTTTCCTCTGTCTAGCCTTATCCGATAGTAGCACAATGTATGATATCCTACAAGACTTGATTTTGGATCTGTTGTCAAAGCAACATTTGAATACAACTTGATGTTTAGAAAACTGCTACAAGGCAACATCCCTCTACTCTTCTAGATTCAGTAAATTAGTTAATCGAACCTCTATCCTATCATCATTGAAACATAACTCTTGCATAAACCATAAAACATGTATATGTAGATTGATAGGAAATATTGGGTCTTGGCCATAAACTAATTTAAATGGTGAGTTTCCTAGGGTAGCTTTAATTCTAGTCCTATCTTCCCATAAGGGGAACTTCAGGGGTGTGTGCCAGTCCCAAAAATTACTTTCTAACAAATTTTTGATTACTTCCAAAAAATTCTTATTGGTAGACTCAGCTAGCCCATTTCCCTATGGATAATAGTTTGATGAGTATTTTGAAACTATCTTATATTCAAATTCCCATTAAATGAATTGTGTAGAAGAGAAGGCTAGGCCGTTATCACATACTAGAGAAAACGGTACCCCAAACCTGGTAATGAGATGTTCACTGAGGAATTTTATAACCACATTGGTGGTGTGGTTCTTGTAAGGTTGAGCCTTGTTCCACCATGTGTAGTAATTCATTGGCATCAAGATAAACCTAACCTATAGAAGAATTTGGATTAATTACCCCAACAAAATCCAACACCCATTGGGCAAACGGTCTTACCTCATATACAAGCTACAGGGGCATCACTAAGTTGTGCTCTTTGGATGCTGAAGTTTGACATGTATGACATGTCCTAATGTGTTGATGAGTGTTTTAGAACACATGAGGAAAATAGTAGCCTGACCTTAAGATATGATGTGCCATTACATCGGCTAAATCTTGTCTGATACCATGTCTTCCATGAAACTCAACAATGGCCTGCTTTGCTTGTTGTTGATCTAGACAATGCAAATAAACACCCTCAAAGTTCTTTCTATACAAGGCTCCTCCTTTGATCATATAGTGAGCACTTTTCAATATTAGTGCTCTTCTTTGTGTTGTGTTCATCCCATCAAGACACTTATTGTTTAGTAACAAGAAAATAAAATTTGCATACCAAGGATCTCCTATAAATGACTGTACACCATGTATTGCTAACAGGTGATCTTAGAATCAACATCATCCATCGCTTTGGATAGACCCTGTCCTCAGAATAAATTCATAGGGTGAATCTTGAGATTGAAATACTATATAATTTCCATCCATTTCCCCCTTGTTTCTCCCATCTCACTCTGCATGAGGAGGGACTTTACTACTAGGTCCAAAATAATGGTTGTGATCTAACTATGTAGGATGTAATGGTGGAACTTATTAATATCTCTTATCAATGTGAATTCTTGCTCCTCCAATGGTAGATGTCTGATCTTAGCATTTTTGAATGGGGAAATCATGAAGGCTATTGGCCATTCATCCCCTTCATCTTTTCGCTATGTCAGAATAGTAGCACATGAATGATTAGATGCAAAAGAATAAATATAAAAATGCTATAAATAAGTGGGGCTAGTTAACATAGGCCCTTCTAAAATGAAATATTTGATTTGTGAAAAGGTAGTCTTTTCCTCATTACTCCATTCAATCTTTACATCTTCCTTCATCATTTCATCGAGGGGTTTGACAATTTATGCAAACCCAGTTATGAACTTCCTTATGAAGTCTATCTTTGTGAAGAAAGATATCATCTCTTTCTTGTTGCCTATTATATGAAGCTTCAAGATAGATTCCACTTTGTTAGGGTTGATTGAAATGCCTCTTTCTAATATTACATGACCTAACACTTTTCCTTCTGAGACCCTGAATACACATTTCTTTGGGTTGAGGGAGACACCATACTTTATACACTTTTCTAGAACTTTCAAAAAATCAACAACATGGTCCTCCCTGTTCTTGGAAAATAAGGTCAGATCATTCATATAAATAATGATACATTTACCTACCAGATCCGTAAAAGCCATGTCCATCACATGCTGAAAGGTGGCTCCACTATTAATGAGATGAAATGGCATCCTTCGGTAGAGAAATGTTCCCCACTTGGCCATGAAAGTGGTCTTCATTCTATCCTCATAGTTGACTAGCACTTGGTTATATCCAAAATAACCATCTAGGAAGGACGTCATCTATGAGCCATTGAATATTTGTAGGACTTCATTGAGGGAGGGAAAAGGGTAATTTTCCTTCTTTAAAGCCTTGTTCAAATTTCTAAAATTGACACAAAGTCTAATTTCTCTATTCTTTTTGCAGACAGGCACCATATTCACAACCCAATTAGAATACCTCATAGGAAAAATAATCCTGACTGACAATAATTTTCATACCTCTTTAAGAATCAAAGGTTCAATTAATGCATTAACTGGATGCTACTTCTGACAAAATGTCTTTGCTTGAGGCTTTAGAGGAATGGTGTGAGTTATCACCAAAGTATCAAAGGTTTTTAGATCTTCATATCCCCAAGAAATTGTTGTGATGTCTTCCTTTAGGACCTTCAAGATTTTATCTTGAATGTCCTTCAAACAATTCTTCCCATTGAATATATTTCTCTCCAACCTTGAATCTACCAACTTGTATGTTTCATATTTTTCTCTATCGACATCCATGAGTAGCTTCTCGTGGCCTGAGGATCAAAATTAAAGATCCTCTCTAGTGCTACCATTCCCTTAGGGATACTAGTAGTCTTTAAATTAATTATTCCTTCTACATCACAATCTTATGGATCCTAGTCTCCCTGATCTTTTTTAGACTTATCAATGATTTGTCCTTTGAAGACATCTAAAATTTCCAAAAAGGAAAGGATGTGTTGATCATCATAAAAAACCTGGAAGTTTCAAATATTATTAGGAATGGTTGGAGTTGACACTAACTCGACAAAGAACCTCTTTAGATTGAAATCTTCCATAAGTTCCAAGGTTCTAGCTGCAATAGTCAGTGAATCTACAATATGATTATCTTATCTAGGAATCAACTTAATGTCAAAAGCATTAAAATCTTCAATCAAAGTTCCATACCCCATTTTTGTAAGCAGCCAACCTCTTGTTGTGACATGTGTACTAACTATGAAATTTCTTTACCATCACTTCAAAATCTCCCATGACTCTGAGGCTTGTCACTTTCTTCTTATGCACAAACATTAGTTCCCTAGACAATGCCTCATATTCCACAACATTGTTAGTACACCCAAACTATAACCTATAAGAAGCAAAGTAAATTTTCCCTTTCAGGCTGGTTAGTTCTACTCCAGCTCCACTCCCTACTTTGGACTTAGAACCATCAAATTTGAGGGTCCACAATTGGTCTTGGGCTAGGGCTTCTTTCTTCAAGTTAGTCCTAGATGGGTTCTTAAGAGAAATAGGTGGTTGCTCTAACTAGTTTGGGATGCTAAGGTCAGCCTGTATTGTTGTAATTGAGGACTGTTAGGTACTTGATTGAGATTAAACACATGTGTAGAAACAATCTCCTATAGCTCCTCATGAATATCAGTTTTGCAACTCACCTTCCCTTTAAGAAATTCCTTAGGAATTGGAAGATTAGCAAGGGTAGGGGTATCTAGAAATTCCTAAGGTTTTCTAACCTTGGTCTGCAAATCTAGAGATGGGGTTGGAGTTTGATCAAAAAATAATGAGACCCCTTCTTGTGTACTTTCTTTTCTTGTCAAAACAGTCATATTATTAGTCTCAGATGGAAAATGACTTTCGGACGTTGTAAGATTTTTGTTACAAGCATTTCCTAATTGACAAACATGGTTAAGGATATCTAAACATGGCTAAAACATTAACTTAGAATTATTCTGATAGTGGAATCAACACCAATTTGGGAGTAACAAACTCCACAAGTCTCCTTCCTCTCCTAGGACTAGCTTGTCTTATTGTAGTTTCTGAATTAACACTCACTAGTTAACAATAGTCATAGGATCATTGTTTTCTAAGGGTTATGAGTAATTATGCATTGAAAGGGTCATGATCTCATCCCTCCTGTAAACACCTATTTTGGTTTCAAAATAAACTACTTCATTAGGATGATCGTACTTTGTGATCATGTGTTTCAAGCGAGGTTCACTTTCTATCCTAATCTGGGTTGACATACCCTCCCATCGTAAGCACATGTGTGAGAATTCCAGCGAAAGGTAACCTCCTATAGCCTTCATCAAATCCCTACTCAATAACATGCCATAAATTTATGGAATGTCAACAATATGAATATACATGTAACTTTGAATCCTTGGATTTGATCCAATCTGTATGTGCACATTTTTCAATTCCCCTACAATGTTAACTTCAGTTTTACCCAACTCTATAACTTTTTTATGATTTTGAACTAGGGTTAGGACCAATTTCTTAAAAATTGAAAATGGCATAACATTACATGATGCTCCAAAATCCAATAGGCAATTATATAAGTTCTTCCCAAATATTCTTAAACTTAACAAGAATGGAGGTGTTCTCGTCTTTCCTGTATATAGAGTTGCATTCATTTAAATAGTTGGATTTTCCTTTGTCTTTCCTTTCAACTAATCTACCTTAGCCAAAGATTTCAGCATGAATTGAAATTGAGTGGGACACCACTTTAGGATATAAAATAATGAGAAGGAAGTCATCTTCTTCTACATTTACAAAATCAAATCATATTCCTTGTTAATATTATATTGTTGTTTAGGAACAAAATATAATTACCTTTGTTTGGAAACTTAGGTGGACCTTTGGGTGGAGGTGGATTGTTATCCATTTTATGATTAGGGGGGAAAATATTGTTGGGAGGGGTAGGCATGGTGAATGGCCCCTTATTCTTATTTCTTAGTAAATGGCCTCCTTTAGCCTGAAAAGCCTGGGTGTCATATGTATCCATTTCTAGCTCATTTTCCCCTTGCATGGGAAACTAATATTCCTCATCATAAGTCTCGAAGGACATGGAAGTATCTACAGATCCACCATTTTTGTTAGCACTATGTTGTGGTGACTAAGAATCAGCCTAAGCCATCTTAACCATTTTTTCTACCTCTGGGTAGTTAACCTCAAAATGTGCGGCAGTATCATGTAGTCTGCACCAATTAGTCATGAAGTTTAAATCTACAACGTTTGCAGTGTGTGTGTTTTGTCTTCATTTCCCTGATAATTATGAGGAAGTCCTCCATTGTTTGGTCTAGTGTCCCATTGGAAATTGTTGGGTCTCTAGATGTATCCCCTATTTTGATTCTCATAGTTCTAGTTCTAGAAGTTTTGATTCTAGAAGTTGCTCTGACTATGGTTAGTGTTTTGGTTGGAGTAATTGTTTTGATTGGAATACCCTACCTGATTTTGGTTTTGGGTTTGAGGGTGGTTCAGTGTGAATTGTACCATCTCATTAGTCACTTGGGAAAATGTTTTATTCAGAGTTTCCAACTCTATTGTCAAATAAGTAGTACACTCATTTTTTGTAGTTATTATAACTGATGGGTTGGTGGTGTTAAATCCTCCAATATGATTATGAACTTATCCTCTTCAAATTCCCTTGCAACTACAACAACTATTTCTTGTAGCTAGTTGATATCCTTCGTGGCCAAGCGAGTTTCAACCTTAATACTCATTAGCCTATCCAAGAGATTCCTTCAAGTCTGTCACCTTCTTTTATCAGTTGTTCTAACCATTTTACCCCAGTTATGTTTTATCTCTTGCAATGAATTCAACTGTCTATTTTGGGGTAAATCTTTGGTCATGACTTGTATAACAATCTCTTCGAATATTCCTATATGATGCCTTATGTCATATTGAGATTTGAGGAGAATTGTCCTATGTTCAAAAAGTACTTCCAACCTTAAAGTAGTGATTCTAATAGCCCTTTTAAGATATTTTGGATCCTTGTCTACTATGATTCCTGATTGGATCAACATTTTCTAGGGTGTTTTATCAATAAGTTTCAATCACTTCAAATAGTTCTTGTACTTTTCCTCTTCTTCCCACAATTCCTTTGTCTTCTCTTCTACTTCCTTGAGAAGGGTAAAGGCTTCCTCATATCATTTATATCCTTCCTCCAGAATTATCTTGATTTCATTTTTAAAATTAGCTTTCAAACTAGGTAGCTTTCTTTTTCATGGTGCACTATTCATCTACTTCATTCTAGCTCATTAGTATAGGTATTTCCATTGAGGTTGATTGTTCTGGAGTAGCATCAATGAGCTCTTTCAAAAACCTTTTCATATGCCCCACCTGAGCTTTGAGCTCATCCTTGGCTTGATTTTCCTTGATCATCCTTGATTTTGTTGTAATTTCCACAATGTCAATAAGGTTCATTTGTTGATTCCTCATTTGCTTACCTAGATTGACAATACTAATTTGGTAATCTAAGGCTTGCAATTCTCTATCATACTTATCAACCATAGGATTTACAATATCATCCATGAAATCCCCGTCATTAGTGAGCTTCATGGAATGAATGGCCCGAGGCTTCTTCTTAGGCTTTACTTTTTCTACCTCCTTCACCATATCACCCCAACTCATTGGTTGAGCTTGAAATTGTTTCCTTTTATCCAAATTTAATTTTAAGCATGTAGGAGTAATAGGCTAGGTTGTTACCGACTGAATGCTCGGAGGTGTTGATGAGGAAGGTGTAGGAGGGATTGTTTCTGTCATTTGCTCAGAAGAAGTCTTTTGTTTCCCTTCTTTCTCTTTCAACTATCTCTCTTGCTCTATGTTTTGATTTTTAGTTTTTATTTCTTCTATCTTCTTCATCTATAATTCCCTCCGTATAGCCTCTTCCTCATCCTTGTTTTTTTGTTCCATCTCTTTTGTACGAGCTTCTTCTTCTACTTCCTTGTCCTGTTTAGCTTTCTTGTATTGTTCAAGCTCGTGTGCACGAGCTTCTTACTCAGGTTTCTTTTGTTGTTCCCCTTCTTCCTTAGCTAGCTCGTTAGTAGCTTGTCTTTGAGAAATTTCTAATATTTCCTTCTACTCTTCCTTCATTAAATAATTCCTCATTTATGCCTCATTCCAAAGGCTTCCTTCTTTGAACCTAGTGTCCTCTACTCCATCTTGTTCCCTCTCAAGATATTCTTCATATTCCATTTCTTCTTCATGGAGTGGAGTTTCCTTAGAGTCTGAGCACATAGGTGATTCCTTAGGTGCAGTGGAAGGGGCTTCCTTAGTCTACAAAGGAATAGTAGAAGCCCTTGTAGGTAGTTTCTTCTATAGAGTACATAATTGCTAGGGGTTTAGCATGAAGACCTAAAATGACCCCAACAACAACAACATGATAAGTAACCTTAATTATCCTATTCTAAGGCTTCTGTAACCTTCTTCATCATGATTCCTTCCTTTATTGTTGGGGTAGGTTCCTCTGTCTGTGCAACAATTTTCTTCAACCTCTTATATTGCCTTGTTTCGGTTGAAGAAGTGGGCTCACTACTGAAATCTTTCTTCCTCGAGGCCTTAACCCTTGGATATTTAAGATGAAGATTAATCCATTTGAGAATTCTCTCAACAACTACCTATGAAATTTTATTAATGTTTGTTTCCTCTTTCTCCATCGAATTAATTGTATCCAAATATTTACCGAGGATCAAGAAAAATCCCATCATTAGAAACCCCTTTTGGTATATCTTCCTTGATGGAAAATTCCTTCATTTGGAGTATGGTCAGTTTTTCATATCCTTTTCCTCTTCAAAAATATCTTGCAAATTTTCCTAGAAGTCCTCGAGAAGTGGCTCATGGAAGGGAAACAATGAAGCATATAACCCATTCATTTCCCCCTTTGGATCAAAGTTATTCCTAGATGTATGAAGATTTAAATTTAAAGATTAAAACTCTTTTGTAGCTAACTTAGCTGCTATAGCAGAAGAACAAGAATAAAACCCCAACTTGATTGGGAGTGAGTGGCAGTTGGCCTTATGTTTATCAAAAAAATTTGCATTTACCTCAACTGCTTGATGATCAAACTCCATCAAAATTCACCTATCACAACAACACCTTGGTAATTTGAAGGGGTGCTTATCAAATCCAAACAATTTGATATAAGTGGATTTGGGGTATTGGATAAGCCAACTACCCCAATAAACTCCATGGCTTCTCTTGACAGTCTGAAGCCAACGTCTCTTGTGAGCTGGTTAATGACTACATATAAGAATGCATCATTAACTCTTTTAAAATGTATTTTCACTTCCTTCAACTCTATTTGATCATAGTGTTCCCACACCTTCTTTTGTTTAGACCATCTTCAAGTGTTCCCATAGTAGTCAATCCCGGGAACCTTCCCATTATTCCAGCATAGTAGATTACATAAGAAGACATATAAAATGTCTTGGTTTCTCTTACCTTGATCATGCAATCATGGATTTTATTATAGATCAACTTCGCACAGTCTAAATTTTATTTTCCATCTAGAATTAATTAGACAAACGAGAACATCCAATTCTCAAAGGCATGAGAATTCTCCTTTCCAACTTCCCTAGCCAACAAGGTAATCATGTCCCCTATGTCCTCAGAGAAATCAGACCTCTTGGGCTTAGGTGGTATTTTCTTTACTAACTTATTTTCTCTTTTAATCCATCTCTTATTGATAAGCTTTTTATCGGTTAATAGTACAAAGTTGTGCCACACTTTTAGCCAACTTATCAGCACAACCGAATTTAAGTATTTATAACTAAAAATGAATTTTGGTCAAACATATGTAGCACCACTTTAAGGCCAATTAACCAAGAAAATATTTTTTTTAGAAAAACATGAGGTTTGAATAACACCTACACATGTAAATAACATTTTTTAAGAAATATAAAAATACCCTTTTGTAGATTAATAAGTGTATTTTCAAATATATATATATATATATATATATATATATATATATATATACTTTAATAGTTTAATTATTATTTATATTTTATATTTTATTTTTACTAAAAGTAGGTTTTTAGCATAAAATATTAGGTTGATTACCATGCCAAGGAAAAATACTAAAACTTATTAATTTTTTTTGATAAAAATATGATGCACTAGATAAATATTTAATATAAAAGTTGACATTGAATGGAATTTTTTTTTTTCAATACAAACACATTTTAATATTTATTTAAAAATATATATTTATCAAAATTGAATAAAAATATATCCATGCACTAAAGTTTCAAGTTATTAATACACAAAAAAAAATTGAAAGAAAAACAAAAAATTACTTTAAAAAGATTGATGTCTCATGTATCTTCATTTTTTAACATTTTATAAGAAACTAAATTATAGTGTCAATTTATTAAAAACTATTTAAAAATATTTTTTTAATTTAAAAAAAAAAACATACATAAAATATACTAAAAATTACACTTTTTAGTAGTTTACATCATTTCAAAATTCAAAACATATATATCACTTTTTAGTGATTCAATTTTTAAAGTTGGATCAACATTGGTTGTTTCCTTTAAAAAGTGTGACACAACTTCATACTTTTACCCTATTTCCATCAACATTCTCTACCCATCGTTTCAATGCATCAACCTTAGACATGATTTTGAGATTAGATTGAGGAGGATAAAACAACAGTCTAATTATCCCTGGGGTCAAGTCTATGATCTCATTTCCCAATGAATCAATGCATTTCCTCTAAGTTGGATTGTAGGCTTGTGAAGTAGCTAGTATGAATTCTAGACATTGCACAACAATAGGGAATGTAGCCACATATGCCAACCCATAATCTGCAATATGAAGTTTGATCTTGATAACAAGGTAGGGATTAGAATTGAGGCATGAGTTGATACATTGAAAAAAAACTTCTGAACATAGTAAGATTGTGATCTAAACTCTGGTTCTGATGAAATATCAGAAATTAGAATCATGATATCATTTGGACCTAAACCTAGGTGATGGTAATAGGCTGAAGTTTAGTCCCAAAACTTGATTCTGATAGGAATACAAGAATCAAGATTGGGACAAAATCTTCAAAATACCTTTGGTTATTGGGATCACAATAGTTTTGAAACCCTAACACAAAACAATTTTAAAATTTAACCATATTTCCAACACTTTCAAGAATCAGACATGGGACATTGGAGGGTTTCAATTCACATTTTGCAATGGTCAACAAATTTTAAAATCTTCAAAATCCAAACAAATCCAACTAGATGATATGAAAACCCTAGTGAAACTAGGGTTTTGGCAGGAACAAGAAACCTATGCCAAAGACAAGACAAAGCCAAGGACAAGAAAAATAGAAACTAAGAAAACCAAAAACAAAAAGGACATGAGCGAACCAAAGGGTTCAAGGAAAGCAACAAATGAGCAAAGAAAACCCAACAAAAAGAAAGAAATGAAAGAAAAATGCAAACCAATGAAAAGAGTGAACAAGCAACACGTAGGAAAGCAAAGGAAGGAAGAATGTGAAAGAAGAAACACATACCTTGATGAATGCAATAGAAAATACAACAATTCAACATGAAATCTTTAAGTTTGACCTCAATTCCAAACCCTTCACTCTACTCTAGTTCGCTCCATCAAAATACACAAGCAATAATAAGCGAAAACCAAGGAGTGGCAGAAATTTAAACTTGTTCACACATGCAAACATGTGGCCATTAATGCAACATGGTTTAGGAATTAGGATTGGGAAGCTACTCAGGAAAAACCAACACAAAACACAAAGGCAAGTCGGAAGTCAAGATTGGGGAAGAACTCAACACCAAAAATTTTAATGTTTGCAAATTTTCGAGAAAGTTTGAAAATCCAAACTTGACAAGCAAGAAGAAAAGATGTGGGAATCAAGATCGAGATGGAACCAAGAACAAGAACTTTGGAAAAGTTCTTAGTTTTGGTTCCAATCTGATATCTTATTTTGAAACACACAAGGAAAAACAACAAGGGTTGGAGATTGGGATCGACATTAAAATGGGAACAAAAACTTTGGAAAAGTTCTTGGTTCCAGTTTCGTTCTGAAATCCAATTTCAAAACACACAAGGAAAAACAACAATATTTGAAGATCAAAATTGGGATTAAAATGGGAACAAGAACTTTGAAAAAGTTCTTGGTTCCAATTTCATCTTGAAATCTAATTCCAACAAAGGAAAATCACACAAGGAAGAAAAGTGGAGGTCAAGATTGGGATAAAGATGGGAACTCATACTTTGAAAGGGTGGAAGGTGACAGTTTCAATTTGATACCTGAACCTGCATAACAAAAAATAAAACAAGGAAAAATGTGAAGAGTGGGATTGGGATGAAAACAAGAACTTATGCTTTGAAAAGTGTCAAGTTCCAGTGACATTCCAATATCCAAACTCGATAAACAAGAAGAAAAAATTACTTGGTCCGAGGAAAAAGACAACTCCCAAAGCCTAAACAAGAACATAGGAAAAAAACAACAAAGGGGATCCCATTTTGACCAAAAAAATGGGGTGGTTATGCAGGGCATACACTACCCTTCCATCTCATGCCACTATCCTTCCATCTCACACTTACATTACCTTTAGTATGGGGCATCTTAGTCCTTTGCAACTAGTCCTTGGATCTCCACCATCTTCTTATCTCTCATCACCTATCTTTCATCTACTAAATCCATTTATCTCCTATTTATATAATTCATGATCCGCTCATCCTTTTCCTAAGACTTGGCTCTCCCTTATCATTGGATGCCATCCATTCCTCTATCCTAATCATCTGATCATCCATCCAATCGTATCTTATCCAATCCATCTATCCTTCCAATCCACCCATCTATCCCAATCCAATCCTATCCAATGCAATCAATCCTAATCCATGCAATCTAATCTTGCAAGCTAATGCATAATCCTTAAGAAATCCATCATATTAATCCAAATCAAGCTTAAATCCATTGATCCAAATTAATCCAACTATCATCATAGGGATGTATCCTTCTGAATCGAATCATCATAATCACCAATCCATTGATCAACCCATCAATTAGATTTTATCTTGACTTGGAGTATAGTCCTTGTTTTCTTTTGGTTTGTTGTACATGCTTGCTTTTTTCTTGTATGTTTTATCAAATTTTTTGCATTTATCATGGTATCTTGCACTCTATTTCCATAGGGGCATCATGGTATTACATATCATGGTTTCATAAGTCATATGTTTTCACTTGACCTTTTGATCACGTACTTGGTACATTGTCATCCTGGTTCCTTATACCTTGGTGCATAGTGTCAAGTACACTATTAAATCTAGGTTGATCTTATCATTGTAGCATGATGATCATCCACCCTCCCTCTCCATCCATGTCTTTGTCATCCTTATCTTCTCCCATTTTTTTTTCATCCTTTTATCCTTCATCCTTCAGCCTTCCCATCCATTCTAAGAGCACACTCGTGTTCTTTTAACCCACATGTCCTCTCGAGGGGGCATACAACTATCTCCTCATCATTATTCCTCATCCTTCCTAGTGACTAGGGCATCATTCCGCTAGTCCTTATCCCTTGCCTACCCACTATGTTTTATTCTTGTTTGAAATGATGTTACTTGCACCATCATCTCAAAGAGGAAAAGAATGTAGTCACCCAAAATAATATTTAGTTAAATAAATAATTTTTATTTATTTAATTTAACCCATTCCCCTTTCTTAAAAATTAATTAAATAAATATTCATTATTCATTTAATTAATTTCCCCATTTTCCTTACATTCCACCACCTTTAATTAAATAATTCTACATTTATTTAATTAAAGCTAACTTTTTCCCACTTTCTTCTAAAATTCCCTAATCCCACTTAGGTTAATTAGTCCTTGATTAATTCTTATCCCCATACTAATCATCATTATCTAATTCTTCAACTTTTAACTCCACCAAATTTAATGAAACCTTGGTTTATTAACTCAACCCATCTTCATTAATTAATTAATCCTTGATTAATTGATCTAACCCTCATCCCTAATCATCATTATCATTATTTCCTAATTTTAAATTCCTAAATATCACCTACCCCCACTAACTTCTTACACAAGCGACCCTATGAGTGATCCTATCTCTTACACAAATGTAATGCCTCTCTTCCCAATGTGTGCTCACACATGTGTGAGCACACCTCCCCATTTCACCCCTTTCCATCTTGTGACACTTGTCACAAGGCTAATCAATCCTCATCCTTGATCCAAACCTCACCTTCTCAATCAATCTCAACCCTCCATTAGCCATTCAATGTTAGCCATTGATTCCTCTCACCAAATTTATATATGAGGCCTTGACTCTCATTATTTCAACACACTTCCATCCTATCCTTATGCTGTGAAAAAATCCCTCCAATCCATCTCCATCATACCATAATTAGGCTAAAATATTGAGAAACCACATCACTTATCAACATTTGGAGAAAATCTACAAGAAATGGGTGCTTCTTGTGAGCTCAATCCATGAAGAGGAAGGAAATATGAAGGTATAACTTTCTTGTGTTTATTTCCTATTCATTTTCATTTGTTTACCTTCTCATTCATCTTTCCTATCTTTAGAAGGATACTTCATCAAGGAAAAATTTTCTTTCCATTATTTTTGTAGGTTCCCAATGAAGACCTTTTGAACATCTGAGTTCGATAAAGGATAAGAGATTTTTGAAAAAAATGCTTGAAAGCGAGTGATAAAATAAGTTACCTTTTTCATGGTCCCCTTGCTTGCATCAGATGAGATCCGAAAAGGTCATCTTCGGTCTGGTGTTAGCTTAGAACTACCTCAGGAACTAGTTTACCAATTGATCAAACAAAAAGATAGAGTTATCTAGTAAGGAAAAGTACCACTCAAGGGAAATATCCTTAAGGTATCTTGAAAAGAGCTCAGCCATTAAAGCATCATGATGGAAGAAATTAGTGAGCATAGCATTAAATGCTAAAATGTACATCTGAGGTTCTCCATGACCACCATACTTTTTAAATTTTAGAATCACCATCCCTTGATGGATAGGAGTGTTTTGAATTGAAATAAATATAGAAATATGATGGAAGAAAGGTTGGAAAATAGGCTAAGAGGCAGAACTGGATAGGTTTGCTAACTAGTTTTGTATCTAAGCCATGTTTTGTAATAAAGTGTTTAGGACAAGGTTAGAGGGTGAAACATGACCAGTGGAACCTCCATTAGAACCACTAGAGCCACCAACCCCTATACCAACAGAGACCCACCAACTGAAACTAGCATGGGCTCCAAGATTACCACTGGGAATATTAGGACTAGTGGAGCTAAAACCCAACGGTACCTTATTTGCTTTAATGATGGGGGTTGGCTAAGGTCCAAAGGTAGTGTTAACACAAGGGTCAGTCTCAATCATGCATACGGTACCCTAGGCATTGAAACTTTTAGTTGTCTCTCAGTGATCTTAGAGGAAAGGTCTCAGGCAATACCCAAGTTAGGATTATTGGTTGGGAAACGAGTATCAATAATTTCTTCAAGGCCTCGAAGAAATTCTATTCCTTGTCGAACATAGCTCTCAATTTGTTAACAACCTTAGCAACTTTATCCATAGTCCTTTCTTTCTCTAAATACTTCTCAAACTCCACAAGTCTTCTATCTAGGAAATGAATTTTTTGTACGGGGACCTCAAAAGAATCATCTTCCTCAATAGATGAAGTGGAAGGAGAAGTAGGAGAGGTAGGAACATGTGTAGTGGCATCTCGAAATGGGATGGAGAAACTAGTAGGAATTCCTAAAACTACTTCCTCAAAGGTAGGATAAGTTTGAACCATAGTGACCTTCTTGGAATCCATCTCTATATGTCATAGGCTCCTTCTAACCACATGCCTAGAGGTTGTAGGCTTAGTTGTAAAGCTCATAAAGCTTCATAACACACAAATCTATAATGCACTTGAGACATGAGAGGAATATCTCCAAAATAAAGAAATGAAAACAAGAATTTCACGTCAGGTTCACCAAAAATGTAGAGTAGGGGGATTCATCATCCCTAAGGCTCCATGTCATGGGAGAGCCTCAAGGAATGAAATACCCTAAACTAACTTAGGTTGACTAATGAATTAAGAAAGGAAAGATGGGCTGAAAAAAAAGGGAAAACAAGACCTTGTTTCCCTCCTGCTAATGACATGTGTTTTTAAAAACCAGGTGACTAGACTAGAAGGTTCTCATACTACAAACCAGATTGCTCTCTACTTGAGGATGATAGTTTGGGAACCAAACTTCAGTGTGCCATGCTGGAGTCTCAAGGATGTGCTGACATCCTGTATGGACTAAGGGTCAGATGACAAAAAAAATGTAGATTGGTTAACTTATGTCCTAGATAGTGGAGTTTTGTAGTTTAAAGGTTTGATAGGAAAATACAAAAAATAAGTAGTACAACAAGATGAATACTTATAAATCTATTCTAATGATGAAATAATGAAGAGAGAGAGAGAGAGAGAGAGAGAGAGAGAGAGAGTGAGAGAGAGAGAGAGAGAGAACCCACATGCAATCCAATTCTCTAGCTATAGATCCAAGTGGATGAACCTACACCTACACACACAAAAAAAAAGGAAAAGTATTGGACTATGTTTTTAGGTTTGCCTCTGTCAGACCCCTGTTTTGGTGTTCCTACCTCCAAAAAAGCCAAATATGCAATGATATAGAGAAAAAAAATAAAGGAGAGAATAGAAATGGAACAATAAAGTAGAGAGCAATGACAACCTGAATTCTAATCTACAAGAAAATAGATTCAAGTAAATGAAAATATACAATGTTACCTCCCCTACTACAAGCACTCAAGGCGAATAAAGGAAGGAAGAGAAGGGAACCACCATCCCAAGGAGATACAACTTCATAAGCCTACAACGACGATGGTGTTGAAGCAAGAAGACACTATAGAGACCAAGTAGAAAGCTTGTAGCAAGAAGATATAATGAGAGTGAAGTGAGAATGATCAAGACATGAGAGACATTGAGCTTGAGAATGAAAGAAGTGAATAGAGAATGTAAGAGAGTGAAAGAATGAAGTTTGAATGGGTAAAATGGAGGCAAGGAGTCATTTTTCATCAATCAAGAGTTGGTAGGAGATGTTACCTTTGCAAGAAATAAGTAAGCATAACATTTCTATAGATTCTAGAGATATGAATCTACCAAAAATAGTAGTGTGGTGTGTGTCCCCAAAAAGAGCTCCTCCACTGACACAAAATGATAGGGACACGTGGGAAAATTAGGATGAAGGCAACAAGTTTTTTCATTGTCAGACTTGTAAAGCTAAGGTAAGGGTAAATTGATGGGAAATTTTCTTTGGTGCAAATTTACACCATTATAGGTGGTAATTTTTCTCTAGAGTCTTTAATGACTATTATAAGCATGCATGAATTGCTAGGTAGAAAACAAATCCATATAACCCACAACAAAATGGAGTAGTAAAGAGTATGAATAAGAAATTAATGAATAGAGCTATAATTATGTTTAGTACAAAGCTTAAGCAATGCTTTTAGGTTGAAGCAGTTCACACTACTTGTTATCGGGTTAATAGGCCACCTACTTCTACTATTATTGATAAAAATATCTAGATGAGGTATGAAAAAGTAAACAACCATCAATTTCTAATTTTATAGTTTTTTGTAGTGATGCATATGTTCATGTTCCTAAATAAAAAATTTCTAATCTTTATTTTAAAGCTAACAAATGTGTTTTTTGTGGATTACAGAGAGAAAATTTAGGGTTATAAGCTTTGATATCCTATAGCAATGAAAATGTTATATTTTAATGATATAATTTTTAGGGAGCTTATGTAATTTAAAAATGATGAACAACCTCATTTAAAGCCTAAAAATATGGTGCATTTTGATATTATGGTTGAACCATAGACAAATACATATATAGAACAACCACAAGAATATGCACATGTAGAACAACATGATGAACATGAAGGTGAAGAAGAAGGATTATAAGATAATTCTAATGTGGAAAAACTAGAGCATTTGGTTACACCTCTAATAAGAACCACTAGACAACATCAACCTATTGATATGTATGTGTTTACTTGTATTTACAATGAACCTAGATCTATGAAAGAGACCTTATCTTCAGATGAGCATGATTCTTGGTTCTAGAGGCAATGAAAGATTAAATAAAGGCCTTCGATAAATGTGACACATGGGAGATCTAGCTGATTTTCCTAAGGGGGGGAAAGCCATTTGATGCAAATGGGTATTTAAAAATAAATTTAAAGTAGATGATAAGTTCTAACGATACAAGGATTGGTTAGTGGAAAAAGGTTACTCCCAAGTTGAGGGATTTTATTTTGGTGAGATTTTTTCTCCCTTGGCTACACTAACCTCCATTAGATTCCTTTTATCTATTGTTAATTATTTTTATTTATAAGTAGAGAAAATTGATGTTAAAAAAACTTTCTTACATGGGGATCTTGATGAGGAAATATTTATGAAACAACCTGATAATTTTATTGTGAAGGGAAAATAACACTTGGTTTCTAGGTTAAAGAGATCTTTGTATGGTTTGAAGCAATCACCAAGACTATGGTATCAAAAATTTGATGCCTTTGCATTGAGCCATGAATTTATTAGAAGTGAAGAAAATCATTGTGTTTATTGTAAAATAATTGATGATCAATTACTAACCATTATCATATATGTTGATGATATGTTATATATTGGAAATTATAAGGGAATTATTAGGGAAATTAAGATTTAGTTATCTCGTACACTTGATAGGAAATATTTAGGGGCTAAAAGTATATCTTGGGTATGGAAATAAATAGGGATCAGGTAAACAAAACATTATGGTTAAATCAAAAGAAGTATGCTAACACTATTTTGTAGCATTTTGGCATGCATGATTGTAAACCAGTTAGTATTCCCTTTCCAGTTGACACTAGGCTATCTCTAGAACAATTTACTAAAATAGATGATGAAATTGAAGAGATGTATAAAGTTCCATATGCTAGTATTGTAGGAAGCATTATGTATTTCATGATATATACAAGGCCTAATATTTCCCAAATAGTGGGATTTCTTAGTAGATTTATGGAAAATATTGGTAAAGAGCATTTGACTTATGTAAAAAGGGGTTTTAGTTATTTATGTGGGACTTCTAACCATTGCATTTGTTATAATGGATCTTATGATATGAGGGGTGATTAATTTGCATTGATTTTTTTATTCATATTTTGATGGTGATCTAGATTGTAGAATGTCCACAAGTGGCTATGTCTTTACATTGTTTGGGGAGTAGTTAGTTGATTGAGAAAAATATAACCCACAGTTACATTTTCCACTACAAAAGTAGAGTACATGACTATGACACATGCTTGTAAGGAGGTAGTTTGGTTAGATATATTATGTTCAGGTATTATATTTTACTGTCAACAAGTAAGAATTAGATGTAACATTCAAAGTGTCATCTATTTGGCTAAAAACCCAATGTATCATACCTACATAAATAACATAGATGTGCAATATCACTTAGTTCAAGAAATGGTTGAGGGTGGTAATTTCATGTTACAAAAAGTAGATATTTTAGAGAATGTTGTGCATTCCCTTACTAAAACAGTGAGCACACAAAAATTTAGTTGGTACAAAGAGGCCATGAGCCTTACATCTTCTAAAGCTTGATTTATTCAATTTCCCTTTATGCTTTTTTGCAAGGTGTTTGACAAGTGGGAAGGTTGAGTAAATGTCTCAATCTTTCTTTTTATTTAATTATCAATTGGAAATTTGTAATTATCTTTTAGTTGTCATGAAAGTTGATAAATGCAACTATAATGAATTTTAAAGTGTTTCATAGTTGTCAAATTATTAGAAGGAGCATGACAAAGGGGAAGTTAAATGTGATCTTGGAGAAGATAAGAAATAATTTTTAGTTTGCATGAGGACAATACTAAAATACAGATAAAATAACAAATTGGAAGAGGAAGTTTCTTATTTTTGTGATTTATGCCTAAATAGGTTTAAAAACCATTCATGATATGTGGTTTCTCCCATGCCTATATATTTAGTGCTTGAGTTGAAGGAAGTTAATTTACAAGTTGTTGAAGTCATGAAGTCTTGTAGTGATTCAACAAGAGAAGTTCTATATATGTAACTCATTTGAAGGATTAATATAAATCTTGGATCTCTTTGGGTGTCGATTTTATTCCTGAAAAGGGTTTCTCCACATAGTTCTTGAGTTATGGTTTGTATTTATACTGTAATCTATTTTCATCTATGATTTGTTGCTATCTATTTATTTTGATGCATAATATTATCTACATATTTTTAGTGCATTTATTTCTTTCCTAATTTTCAACAATAAAAATGAATTATAATGAATAATAGATCGAAAAATAAGCTATATATGAGCTATATATTAATCATGCTTTATTTTAGAGGGTCTTTGGTAATATGAGTTTTTTACTTACATATATTATATTCAATAAGATTTTATAAATTTTGTTAATTTTAATATAAAATGTGTCTTTTTATAAAAATAAAATTCTTGTTTTTAACATTGTTTGCATAGTCTTATTAATATCTTCTTGGATAGTACTATCCTTAATTTTATTTAGTTTTAATTAATTGTCAAGAAAAACCAAGTAGATTCTTTCATTTATAGAATTAATTCCAAATATGTACTGTTTTTCATGTATGAACATTTTTAATTAGATATAACATTTTACTTATTCTTGATATCATGTATATTTATTCATATTTTAATAAATTAGTACACATACTAATAATTTTTATTTATTCTTATGTCACATTAGAATGTATTCCACAACATCTCATCACATAAACTAAGGTATAGTAAATTCTTTTTTCTTAGAATGTGTACCTATAAGCTAAATGCTAAGGAAAAAACTTTAATGTATATAATCATATAGTACATTTATATTGTTTAATTGTAAAACTAAATTTGTTGTTTGGTATGAGGATAAATATGATATATTCATATTTTGATTATTTTTTAAAGCATATTATATGTTTTAAGAAAAAATAATGTTAATTAATGAAATAATTTTTGATATCTTGATTAAGAAATAATATTAGTTAATATTATTTTATAACATTCAAAACATTTTTCTGTTGCATTTTATTTATCTTATGTCATATAAGATGATTAAGCTAATATTAATCAAAATACATTTCCATTAAATTATTCTTATGCATGTCATTCCATTTTTTTTTCTTGTTATAATTATCTTAATCTATTAGAAATTAAAAAAACATACAATCAATATCAATTTTACATGTAATTCATAATCACAAAACCTAACACTAAATAGAGAAACTAGTAATGTCAAATTCTTAACCAACAAAAAAAATCAGTCACAAATATGTTGAGTTTTCTACATGCAATTCAAAATGAAAAATACTTCAACAAATAAAATTGTCTTTGCAAATTAGTAGAAAGTAGAAAATAATAATAAGAAAATTTACAAAAGTTCCTAACACACTACCAAAACAAACAACCTTGGAATGCATATATTATGGTTGGGATGGAGAACAAGAATATGAGATATCTATGGTATCTCTCACTTACATGGTGAAGGGAAAATATGTGCTCCTTTTTTCTTTTGCTTCTAGTAATAATAACATTTGATTAATATTAATACACATTTTATTTGTTGATTAATATTAATGTTCATGCTTATTGATTGCCATTCGTTCATTTATGTAGAAACTTGAGTGGTAGGTTTGGAAGGAAATGTGTATTATGGAGGAAGGTTGAGTGCAACGATACATGTTGAAATGAAGAACATCAATTTACGGAGAGTGCAACTCGAATAATCCACACATAAGGGTTTGTTATTGCTATCATCAATGCTAGAATAGAAAGGTAGTGATTGATTTCACTTATATTTATTTATATTTATTTCTTAATATCACTTGAAAAGAAATTTTTAACTCATGTATCAAAAGTAAGTTGGTTAATGATTCAAAGAAAAGAAGTGGAATTATATTCTTATTTTCTCACTTCCAAAATGAATTCTTATTAATGACTTAACAATAATTTGATATATATTACTTATAAAATAATATAAAATAACATTAAATTCAATAAAAATAATTCTATTTTACAACATTACAAAATAATTTCTATTACTACAATATTTAAAAAACAAGTACTAATTACTACATAACATTTATTTAAACTGAAATATTTATTAAAATTTCATTATACAAACCTTTTTAACATATTAACAAGTGCCACGTAGTGGCTAGTACTTATCTTTATAGTATTTTAGATTTAATAAAAAATAAATGTAAATTTTGTTAATTATAATATTAATATAATCATTTAACAATGTCACATTAATGTTAATTTTTATTAAAATTATGTAAATAATATACTAATCATTGTACTGTAAATTGTAAGATAATACATGCTTATATTCTAACTTAATGAAACAAAAGATAACTATGTGTATTTATATTAATATTAATAATTAATAATTTAAATTTAAATATATTATATAAAAATCAATTATATATTCAAATTTTAAATATTATAAAGAAATTATAAATATGAAACAAAACAAAAATAAAATCAAATGATAGTATAATTTAATTACAAGAAAAAAATGATAATTATATAAACATAAAATTTATGTAATAATTATCTTACATAATAATATGTATAATATAATATATAAATAATATGTACTGAATATATAATATAATTTAAATAATAATTGTTTAAATTATTTTATATTAAATAAAACATAAATAAAATGAGATAATTATATAATACAATTATAAGAAAGAATAAAATAATAATTATTTAAACATAAAATTTATATAATAACTTTGTTAAATAGCAATATGTATAATATAATTTATGTGAAATAATAAAAAAAAATCTATTAATTTTAGGTCTATGAGAATTTTTTTTGGCATAATTTAAGTTTGTTTATAATAATAACAATATATGAATTTGAATTTATAATTTTTATTATTACTATTGTTATTTAATTTATCTCCAATTTACCTATTTTCTAATTCTAATTTAATTAATGTTTTTTATTAGGTAAACAACATTTACAGGGTGATGTAACCTTCACACAAAAAGTCCTCAGGGCCACAAGAAGCTAGCTTAAACTAGGACATGAACTAGGAGAAGAAGTAAAGAACAAAAGGGAGTCAATCCTATTAAAAACAAGAGCCACTAAGGCCCAATAGAACAAACCAAAAGGCCACACACAAAAATAGCTGACAAATAGTTGTTGAACAACAAACGAGGAATAGACAACCGAGAACATGAGGGGACTAATCTGACTCCCTTAAACCCAGGTTGTGAAGAAGCACCAAATTTGGGAAGTCCCTTCTTCTTCCTCTGCACAATAGACTAGGAAGACTCAAAATCGAAGTCCACCGAGCAAGGTGAGAGGAGTGGATCCTCAATAGCCACCACAGGAAACAAGCCACAACACAACAAGGGAGTCAAAATCATAGAAGAGGAGACATGAGCAATCAAATGACCAACAAAGGTGATCAATGAGGTATAGGTAGGCTCCAGCTCAACAATGACAACAGTTTGAGGAAACAATGGTTCCACAAAAGGGATAGCCAAAATAGTATCCTGGCAAGACTCATACTCCTTGAAAGCCAAGGAAGGGTCGCCCTCCTCGGAGGAACCATCCAAAGGGTGAGAAACAACTGTGAGATGGTCCACGAGAGCATCCTTCCACTAGGTAGTAGTTTCGTTGCAGCAAGCAAGAGGGCAACCAAAGGCCAAATGACCAGTGGAGAAACACATCTTGCACCGAAAGGGGAGGCCCTCATAGTCCAGCAGTTACGTCCAAGGTCTGTCCTCCACCAATAAGACCACATCAACATGAAGAGGTTTGGAGATGTCCACATCAACTAAAATACGAGCCAATGTAGTATGCCCTAGATCCCGAGTCATAGAGTCCACCTTCAGAAAGCTACCAATGGTGTTGTCAATAGCTTCATAACAAGAATCCTCCCAAAACTGGAGAGGAAGATTTGGAAGTTGGACCCAAACTAGTCCGATATTTAGTAGCTCCGTAAGAGGATTGAAAGAGTGAGACCAAGGCTTGATGGACAATGAATGAATGCCCCACATCCACCCCTTGTCCAACACATAATCCTCTCTACTGAAGAGGTGAAGGTTCCTAAGAAGAACCCCCTTGCATTGGGATAGAGCTCAATCTTCCTAGAGACAATAGGCTTCCAAAAGATAGAAACACACTCATGGAGATTTGGAAGGGATGGCCACAAGCCATTAAACCTGCAAACCACACCTTGTTTCAAATAGGGGAAGCACGGGCATAGAGCAAAGTCCTAACCCTAGCCGAATCAAGTAGAGTTCGAGCACAATCCTTTGAGACTACATCAGAAAAGGATTTTTTATGATAGCCTAAAGCAGTAGGGAAACCACTAGAAATAGGAACCGAAAGTTGCACCATAGAAAATTTAGGAGTAGAGGGGACCGTACCCAAACCATCTGTCGTAGCCTGCACAACATCCACATTCAAAGAAACACCTTCCCATTGAACACAATTTGTTGCCCGATGAGAGCCCACTAACTCCTGCCCAACGCCATAGCACGAACGATCCTGCGCAACAACATCCACTGCCTGTTGCTCGCTGACCAGAGGAACCCCTTCCACACTTTCCCACAGTACACTATTCAGAGGATTCCCACTCTCCATTATTTTACTATTAAAAATATTGTTTCCAATAGGATACCCTACACATAATTCACCTAATGACCGAGTTGAATGTATATTATCCATTACTACGCGTTGAGAAAGTCAACCCTTCATTCATAATCTCACGACAAATTACACAAAATATTTTAATGTGTGCCTAATCCAAAGCTAGACTGTATAAATAAAATATGTGGTTGTCATTCATCAGTCTTAAATAATGAGGTGTCCTATGTGCAAAGTGGGCCATACTCTGACTCAGTCATTTCCATCTCATTACTAGTAGTTGTTGGAGTTTCAAGGAGAAACAAGGGTCAATACTTTTTAGAAATAGGTAAAATAATAGTTCACTCTAAAAAATAGGCAAAAATCATAGTTCATTTCTATTCTTCCTTAAAATCCATCAATAGCACAAAAATTTTTAGCCAATCATTTTCACAAAAAATAATTTTTATAATTTATAAAGTTAAATATTTTACAAGTTTACTTTACAAAATTTAATTTAATTTTTAATTTTTTAAAAAATAATGTTTTTGATTGGTTGAAAGCCACCTTATTAATAACTAATTAACTAAGAAAAACAAAACTCATTGCAATAATATTGCCTCACGACAAGTACTAATAACCCAAATATATAAATTTGTAAACAAATTTTGACACTTTTGAAGATGAAAGCTATTGAATTAAAAAACCTCTTCTAAGACTTTAACATTAAAAAAATTAATAAAAAGTCATCTGACCACTATTCGATTTTTAAAAAACAATCATATTAGGTTTTCTCAAGACTTTTAGTCCTTAAAAGATGGCTGAAGCCACTCTATAGTCGTCAGCCAAGTCGAAGCACTGAATTCAGAGTAATCTTGAATATGACGCTGACACTATTGTTCTCACATGGATTTACTACGTGTGCACGGCTCCTCTCTTGATTGATTGAAAGAGTATTTCTTCCTTATCTTCTGCCGCTTCAGCAAAGTGGATACACTCTTTGCGCCACGTACCCTGTCTTCTCCTGTCATCCAAATTAATCCACTGCAACTTGTTTTGTCTAGGTACATTGTTATAAGTTGAGGGCGACTGTGATGGAGATGGGCAGAGACAGCTGCTGGATAAGCACTGCAACTTTCTTACATGCTCTCTATGCTTTATTTTTGTGAGGGAGGGACGGGCTGGCTTAACCAAGCTATACCTAGATGTGATCAAGTCTAAATAACTCTATTTTTATTAGATTTTTACTTCATTTTCTCATTCCAAATGAGAAAAGTGGATACTTTTTCATTTTTCATTCATTTTGTGTTTATTTTGGTCATGTTTTAAAATATGTCATTCTAGTGCTTAATCTACACTATATTTGTGCATAAGGGAAGGGATCTAGTTACCGCATGTGTTCCAATAATCGCCACCTTCTTGATCACTTTACCTTCTAAAAAACATTTGCATTTGACCCACAAAAAACTTTAAAAAATCCTATAACATGTTGCAAAAGCAACGATACATGTTCACAAGTCAATGTGTAGTTGACTAATGTATGTAGTCAACTACACATATATTTGCATTTACAATACAAGACAAGTTGCACCCACGAGCCCACATTTACAATTTATAAAAATCTTTTATTATTACAAATTTACAAGACATTTGCATTTACAATACAAGACAAGTTGCACACAAAAACCCACATTTACAATTTTAATAATCTTTTATTGTTACAAATACCTCCACTTGCAAAGGGTGCCACTCTCATTGCATATTATATTAACTAATACATATGCATAGTTAGCTTGAAATGACATAATGAGAAACTCCTATCAACTTTATGGGATGTCAAATTCACAGTCTTCAACACTCTATCTGTCATCTACATGTATTAACTCCATTCACTATATGTACTTGCACAAATAAATACTAGTGTAAGGATCCCCTAATAAACATCAAATCCAAATATAATGCAAAATTCAGTTAATTCACCATAAAAAACCTATGTAAATGACATCTACAAATTCAAATGATCGAATCATCTCCAAAAAAAATTCAAATTTGAAACACAACAACCAAATTGAATGCATTGAATTGTCAGATTAGAATTACTAAATAAGAGGGAAAGTAGCTAGCACCATTCACAATTATTCTCCTTTGTGAATTATTCTCCTCTGCTAATATCGTCTACATACTACAAAGCATCAACAATAATCCTCTGCACATTCCTCAAATATCCACACATTTTTAGGTTTCTATTAAAAGTAATTTTCATGAACTATACGTTTAATGGTTATATTCATGCAGTGTCTATGCATATGTTATAAGTAAATGTGGGTCTTTTTTGGTCATGGGTTATTCCTTACAAACCCCATTTAGAAATTCAGTAAACTGTGTTTATTTACTATTTTCAGTTATATCTCAGGGTATATATTTTTTAGTTATTTCCTTTATATTTTGTCTCATGTTCATTCAATAGATTGATATAAGCATCATAAATATATAGAACGCCATCCTTTATATATCTCAATTATTTCATAGAAGGCTCCTTTACATATATGTTTGTTTGCATTTTCATTATGTGTGTGTGTGTGTGTGTGTATACATATATTTATGTGTGTGTATATATGTTTATTACGTACATAAAAAACATATATACACATATATATACACATCTAGATACATGCATATAAATACATATATAACATACATATAAATATATATACATACATACACATACATATATATATCTAAAACTCTTGCTTGCTTTTTTGGGCATATATCTGAAAACCCACATCTATATAATTCCTTTTATCTATGTTTAAATTTCTATCCTTTGGCTATCCAATACAACACAATATCATTCATTTACTATAAAATGTGTTAGTGATTGTCTACTTTCCATTGCACATACAGCAGGGCAAGGACATGGTTGATATTGGTCGTGGCCTTCAAGTCTCACAACTAAAATCAATGGTGGCCCAAATGATTGAATCAAGGCCTAACCCATTCACAAATGGGATGCTTGGGAGGTCATCGTGGGTTAGTTTTCATCAAAGAAATCTTGATCTAATGATTAGGACTTGAGAAGGAGTTGACATAGACAGAGCTATTATGCTACGCCCCTCCATAGTTTCATCTTTCTATGAAAACTTTGAGAAGTTGTATAACAAACACAAGTATGGGTCAAGCAGAATATGGAACTGTAAGGAAATAGGTGTGCATACTTGCATAAATTATGGAATGAGAGTTATTGCAAGGAAGGGGAATAGATGCAATCCACATTTAATCTCAAAAATTAGAGAATGGATCATGGTTTTAGCATATGTTAGTGTAGTAGTACATGCTATACCTAGTTTTTACTTGTTCAAGTCGAAGATACACATTAAAAACTACATTGATAACTATGAGCCAAGGGCATGCATAGTATCCCAAGAGAATTCTTGGATGATAAAAGAATTATTTTTCAACTAGTTTCAACACTTTGCTAGAAATGTCCCAAGTGGGGTTTCATTGACAAATAGAGCACTTCTCATCTTCAATGGTCATGGCAGCCATCTGGCATTCAAGAAAATTGAAGAAGCAAGGTATATAGGCATATACCTGCCCATGATACCAACACATATGAGCCAAAAATTGTATCCCCCTTAATGTCAGTGTATTCTCTCCTTTCAAAATTACTGGGTGCTAGCAAGAAGTTGAGTCCAGTTTTTGGCCAAAAAGTGGAAGTGTTTTCCCTGATTTTCAGCATTTGACACATTTGACCTTAAAATTTGAAGCACTTAGAGATGGAATCTTCAAAAAAGTCACTAATCATAAAATGTAGTACTCAGAGTCTAGTTTCCAAATATGTAATTTATTTTAATACCCAAATTATACGAATTGAGTTTCAATAGGCATTTCTAAAAACCACTTTTTAAAAGTCACTTTTTTAATACCATACCATGCACGTGTACAACATCCATATTTTGACCTAAATTATCGTATTTTTCTAAATCCTTTTGGGAAAATATTTGTGACTCACTGAAGCTTGTTCTCAATATTGTTTTGTAATTTTTTAATTGATTTTTTTTTGGTTAATTTTTTATTAGGCATATTTGTTGTTTTGAAAAATCATCGTGTACGACATGCATAAGATGACCTTAACTTATCATTTATTTATTTATTTATTTTTAAATTGAAAAGAATTGTCTGAAGTTTGTTCTCGTGCAATCCATTCGTCAAAATGTTATGTTGATCAAAAGTTATTAAAATATTAAAAAACCTTGATATTTAAAGTTTATGGACTAGTTTCATAAGAAATTAATTGAAAATTAGAAAAAATAATCCAATTGTAAAAAAAATTACATATTTGGAATCTACACTGTCTCATCTAAAATGGGTTTTAATTTCATCAAAAAATTCTACAAAAAAGGTCGTCAGCCATATGTCCAAACTCGGTATTTTTCTCTGACATTGTTAGGACCTTCAACTTGCAGGTCAAACCAGGTTGAAGGCCTAGGTTTAGATTCTCAATGCTTTTCCTGAACCAAAATACAAAGTAGAAACCCAACTACAAAGCAAATTCAAATTCAAATTTTTAGAAACGGGATCTCGTTTTGTAAAACGAGATCCCGTTTTGGTTCTACAAAACGGGACCTGTTATTTAAAACAGGATCCTGTTTTCAAAATTGCCAAAAATAGGAAATTTCCATTTTTGGAAATTTTAAAAACGGGATCCCATTTTGATAATTTTCCAAAACGAAAATTTCCAAAATGGAAAATTTTCAAATCGGGATCCCGTTTTAAAATTTCCCATTTTTGGAAAATTTTCAAATCGGGATCCCATTTTGAAAACTTTCCATTTTTGGAAAATTTTCAAAACGAGATCATGTTTTTAAAATTTCCAAAAATGGAAATTTTTAAAATCGGGATCCCATTTTTGCAATGCCAATTTCATTTTTTTGGCTAAGGAAAAAGCTTCCACGTTTCGTGGACTCAACTTCTTGCATTTACCCTACTTCAAAAAGAAGGATTGCATGGATCTCTATGCATCCCTAGATTGAAATAGGAAGGGAAGAGTTGGCAACTCTTGCCAGCAAGTCCTTTGCATAGGGTTTAGCTGTGTAATATTATAAGTGGTTTTAGAAGAATGAGAATTTGGCCATTAAATCAACATACACTTGACATGGATATGAGGCCAAGTGAAGTCTTCATAGTTGAAGATGAAGCAAAGTGTAGCAAGTTTTATTGAAGATCAAATTGACAAGTTTGTGCAAACATTCAATGTAAGCAATGTCCCAAATACAACAAACAAATTAGGACATTCCATGGAGAATAATGATTTTGAAGTGCATGGTAGAGAATTCCTTGTAGTTTAAACAACATGCAATGAGGTAATAGAAATTGAAGAAAGTCTCAATTTTCCATCACATACAAGGTAGTTAGGGTGGTTTCAAGATGCAATTTTAAACCTAAGGGGCATTTGAATTCCAAACAATGGGATGAAGGAATGTTCATGCCATCACCACCACATCATGATCCTGAAGAAGTCACCCACTACTTTAGCAATGCAAGAAATTGGGATGCAAATGAAAGAGTAGATGGAGTGGATGCTAATGATTCAAGTGACTAGGAAGTTGACTTTGTGTCATGCACACAAGTTGAAGACCAACAACCAGAAAGCACAAATATTTTTTTTTTTGCAAATTTTGACACAAAGGGTGAAACAATCATCAAATAGAGGCCAGACAAGGGTGTTGTGCCTAAGTAGGAAATCTCATATTTTGACTTTAGATGATTATATTGATTTGCTAAATGAATGAGAGACATAGTAAAAAAAGAAATGAAGAATTGCAACAAAGGAAAAGTGACCAAATAAGAGAAAAGAAGGAAAAAAGAGAAGAAAACTAGGCAAAGAGGGAGACATTGATATTGCAACAAGATTCAAGAAAACATCAAATGGAAGAGGAGAAGCTCAAGAAACAATGATAGAGGGAGATTAATAGGGAGCAGGAAAAGATTGATTGACAATTGAAGGCAACCCAAAAGCAGGTGAATAGAGAAAAAAGAAATAGATGTAAGAGTACACCTACAAATCCTCTTCCACCACACCAATTTTTATGGACATGATTAATATTTTGTCTCTAACCTTTGCTACTCTTATCAGCCTACAAAATGGGTCTTTTCCAGGCTCCTCTGAATAGTTGCAGCTCAATCTAGAGGCAAATCAGGGATTACTTTCCTGTAAACAAGTTCCATGCAAAATAATCCATAGTTATTAACATCGTCTCTAGATGATGTTGACTCAGTTGATAACAACTTGCACACCACTTCTTAATTAGATCTATGTATATCTAATTAGAATGCTTCATGCTATGTCTTTTTTGTAAACTTTTAGACTTTATTGCACGCTGTTGTCTTTTCTACAACTTTTTTTTAATCATGTTTGTCTGAATTTATAGTATATGCATTTCATTTAACTTTCAATACATATTTCAAATTTGTTGCAATCATGGTAGTTTTGTGCAAATAGTTTTGGAATGTTATTTCATGTAGCCATGGTGGTCAAGAGATAGTGCGTGGAGTACTAATTGGAGTGAATGCCTAGTGATATCCAATGTTAAGGAATGGTGAATAATGCGTAGTTGTAGATTATTATGACTGCTAACCTAAACCTCCAACATTAACCCCTAAATTTTACCCATTCACTTTTGAGCGTTTATGAATAATGAAATTGTTATAATTACACCCTAATATTGACATATATAAATATGTATATATATATACACACATATCTGTCCAATTTATATGAATGTCTCAGGTTTGGGATGCCAACTAAATACACTAGAATACATCTAATGTTTGGAGGTACTCTTCATATGTATCTATACATGTAAATATGTTCAGTTGGCAACTAAACACAGAAGAATACATGTCAGGTATTTCCACTTTGTACAAATGTCTTAGGTTTTTGTTGCCAATTGAATACACTAGAATACATATTAATTTTGGAGGTACTCTTCATATGTATATATATACATATACATATACATATACATATATATATAGGGTATGTGCAGGATCATCATGGCAAAAATAGGCCCTTAAGTGGCAAAAAATTTAAGAAAATCAGAGTTAGGAAACTTGACGTAAAAATTTCAATAAGTTATCTATATTATTTCTAAAATATGTAAGAATAGAATCTATAGAAAATTGAATGTAGTTTCTAAAATACTAAGTTTGTTTAAAAAAAAAAAAAATCTATTCGGTGAAAATTTAAAATTTCAATGCAATGGTACTTAAATTTTAGGGAAAAAATAAGAAGTAGGTGTTTTGGACCACCCTAACCACAATAAAATGATAATATTTTTATAAGATTTTAAATATAAGTAGAGGACTCATGCCTCGATGTGATGCATATTTTTCTATAATTTTTTTTCTAAGTAAATAATTAATTATGAATTTTTATTACAACTTTTAAAAAAATATATGAACTCTATGTCGACCACCTTAACTTGGTAAAAATTCATAAAATTAATTTTTCTTTTTTTAATCCTATAGTATGTGAAGCATATAATGTTATGCATATTTTGGATTCAAAAAAAGTGATACGTTTGAAAGCTATAGATGTTTTTCAATCAACCTATCAATCAGGACTTTAGTTGTAATTTGAATAGAAAATGAATAATAATTACTTATTAAATTCAAAATAAAGCATAATTTATATCAGTGGAAAGTTGAGAATCTCCTTTAAAAACCATTTTCGTTTCAACAATTTTGGGTAAAATAATAGTCGTCAAACACATACCCATCATATTGCCATTTTTTGGCCCATCATGATCCTACACATACCACATATATATATGATATATATGTATATATATATATATGCATATGCATATATATATATATATATATACATATGTATATATATACATATATATATATATAAATATATATATATACATATGTATATATATATATATATATATATATAAGTATGCATCTATACATGTAAATATGTTCAGTGTGTATGAATGTCTGAAGTTTCAAAATTTTGCAACTAAGCATAGAAGAATACAGGTTAGGTCCATCCACTTTGTATGAATGTTTCAAGTTTGGGTTTCCAATTGAGTGCACTAAAATACATCTTAATTTTGGAGGTACTCTTCATATGTATCTATACACACACACATATATATCTAGTAACTTAGTACTTGTAGAAGTTTTTTGGTTATGTGCCTTTTCATTTAATTTTTTGGATGTTTGTGTCATATCCGCAAGCTAGGGTTGATTAAATCTTGCATTTAGGGTTCACCAAAGGCTTAAAACCCTGTTTAAACCCTAATAGTTTCATGCCTTAGCTTCTTCTGTTGATCGCTTATTGACTTGTTGTTGGTTTCCGGTCATGTTGGTTACAACTTAATCCTTATAGAGTGTTGGTTTCATCCACCTCCTAGGAGCACCATTTGCAACAAAACACCTTCACAAGATACAAGAGAAGAAAAAACTATTTCAGTAGAAGAGAGAATGTACTGAGATGCTATGTAATACGTAATGTATAGAGTTCCTTATAAAGGGATGAAAAATAGTGACATGTGAGAAAACTACCCACATGGGAAAAAACCACCCCGAAGATTAACCTAAGTGAAAAAATTAACACACTAACACCCCCACCTAAGGGAAAAGTTAGGGAGAATGAAGATGCAAAAATGCAAAAAATGCAATATGGGTCCCAACTACATAGCCATGTTAGGTACCCATTTACAATGCAATCTCCCACAACTAGAGAAAAGGAGAAAAACCCCAGGGAAAAAACCCCTCTCCAAAAGAGAGAAAAGTAAAAGAAAAATAAAAATGATGCATGGATGGAGGACTCAATCACAACCCCCAAGGACTACATACATCATGTATATATAATCAATGATCCCTCCATAGGAAGGAAAAAATCAAATATTATATCCCCCTATAATGAATACGATCTAATGTCGATGAAGTATGCCTGAAAACAAAAGATGATCCAATGCCTACAAGCAACTCCTCTCCCTTTAGGAAGAAACAAGTCCACTAGGTGATGAAGACGCCACTCCATGTGCAATTGAATAGAGGAAGGAAATCTCCAAATATAATAATCCACCACATAATCATGATAAAAAAACAAATAAATGTGACAAATCAAATGAAAGTGAAGGCTCAACAATGTCAACCTTAGAAGATAATTTAGATGTATCAACTTCCATGCTAAAACTATCATCAAATAAGAGAGAAATCACCTCAAGTATATCTCCCAAATCTACAAGATGATGGATAGGGGTCATTGTTGTCACAATTCCCTAATCATTTAATCTTTATTTGTCAACCTAGGGGTGTCTAAAGCTATCTGTGGTAAGATTTGGACTAGTTTTGGTGGGTTTGTTGTGGTTCTGTGACCAGGGAGAAAACCTGAGACACAGAAATACACTCACAAAAGAGAGAATAATATTTTATTCAGAAATATGGAACTTCTTACATGTAGAGGATCTCAAATCCCCAAGCTCTGTATTACATGCAAATTACAGATTTACAAAAAATTACCCAGATCCCCCTTTCGCAGCATGTGAACTTCTTTCCCCAAAAAGTTACTCAAAAATCAGAAACTAGCCCATAAATAGACCCATTTCCGGTTTGGAACCAAAAACAACATTCGAGATAAGTGTTTTGGCGGTTTGGCGCCAAAATTACAATTTGAAATTCAAGTTTAAATTCATAGTCAAAAATTAGCACATTTCTAAAATATGCACCAACTTCCAACAGCCATAACTTTTAATCCAACCATTGGATCTTCAATGATAATACCTTTTCGGAAAGCTCTCAAAATGTCAATTTTTTGCAAAGTAGGCCTTCAGAGGCTACTTTTGTGTTTCCGCAAATTTTCAGGCCCATCCGGGATCGTTTAGTGCCTCAAACTGAGCTCAGAAGGTTTTTTAGGGCAAAAAGCAGAAACTGGAACTTGAATAACTTTCAAGTCGTGAATGATCTTGACCTGATTCTTTCACTAGACTGTGTATTTTTCCATCTTGAACCTTCCCATAAATTTTTGTCTTCCCACGCCTTCAAATTAAAACCTGCTAAAATAGCAGTTGAGCAGAAAAAGCAAAAAAGTAGTTCTGAAAGTTGGAAACTCTTATTCGATGAAAAGGGTATCCAAAAATGCAAAAACATCTACAAAAAGAAAACAAGAAAAAAATGGAAATCATCTTTTGGGTGATGCAAGATTGCCCTCACACCACTAGATGCTCCTGCATCATTCTGCCTTGTCAGGATCAGTTTGGAGTTGTTCCTTCCTTATCAGAAGTGGCTCTACACTATCTTATGCTATTATTCTATCTTGCTCTTACTTAACTTATTCTAAACCTTTGAATCAGAATTATGTTAAAACATAAAACATAAAGAGATAGGTCATATTCCAAGCTAAATTGAATGGTGAGGACTAGATGATTAACTTAATCTAATTGCAAGGAAAAAAGAATCTAACATTTACTCAAATCAAGATCTAGAATTTAAATCTAACTTAAAAAAAAAACTACTCCAATCCTCATTCGTTCAATTTTACAAGTAATAATTTATGCTCCACTCATATTTCATTAAAAACATAATCATTCATCAATGTTAAACTAGATATCTAATCTACAATCTACTTAACTAGGAAGTAAACTGAAAGGACTCTATTTATTTAATTAACATAGTAATCAATCTAAGATTTAATTAACACAGTAATTAATTTAAGATTTAATTAACACAGTAATCGATCTAAGATTGTAATGAAAGACTGAGATCTATTCTAACATTCAATTTGTAAAACCTTTCCAAGAACAAAGATGAAGTTTTAAATGAATGGAGATCAACTAAAAACTAAATAAAATCACCTTCCTTCAGTAGAGCGGGCCCTGCTTTGCCTCTAGAGGGATCCAACACAGAATTTGGATTAACTTCTTTTTATTTTCATCAAATGTGCCCAAAGAGGGGTGAACTACAAATTGTTTCAATTGGGAATTGAAAAGCAGAGAAAAAATGGAGATAAAAATCTAAGATAATCTAATCATGAACTAACTTGAGACTGGATACATATATCCATCTCTTATTTGAAAATAGGAAAAAGTGGGAAATCAAATTAGCTCCAATCTATTAAAGACATTTTGGAGCACAGGGGAAACAATCATGAAGATCTTGAAATTATCTTCAATTGATTTCAAACAAAACTTTAGAACTAGGCATGTGCATAGTTGGAACTGCTGCTTGGTTGACAAGTAACTTGGTCGATGATGTTGAGCTCTAAAAGGTTAGCCACCAATCTCATTTTGAATGGGAAATGGTTAGCACTTGATTCTGATAAGTAAATTCTTCTTCTAGTTATGCATTAAATACACACCATCATGAAACAAACACACATTAAATTTCATTTTAATCATGCATTTAACAGAAATAAGCATTCATACAAAATGTTTATATTCTAAGTTCTTATGCATATTTAAGTTCATATTTGAAGTATATAAAAGGTAATATTATAAGTTCTTAAGCCAAACATAAAGTATTAAGTGTCAATATTGGAAAATATATGAAGTCCTTAGAAGGCTTCATCATCCTCCCCCTCCTGCTCATAACCATGTCCTCATGGTTACAAATTGATGATATTAGGAAAGTCCTTGTTAGGTGTTTCTATCCATAAAGAACAGTTGAAGACTCCTCTATAATCCTCCACTGATCTATTCTTGCTGACATAACCATGATTCTATTCTAATTTGACATACCAAGTTTTCAAAACTTCATCTAGTATTATGTTTGTTGCATTGATTTTAGGTGTGGGCATGATGATAATAGGCATCCTGAATCTCATGCCAATCAACATTTCTTTCTGTTGATGTATCAAACTAACTATGTCTTACCCTGGTCAAGCTCCACCTAATGTTATTTGGGCTAATAGGCTCCCTTCTCTTCAGTGGATCTGAAATCAAATTAAATCTCTCCATACATGCTTGGAGAGATACTGGTGCCAACATTCCCTCGATATCCTAAAAGCATGCTATACTCTTTAGTAAATTAGTCCTGTAAATAGGCACAACATCATTGAGCCTACCACTGACCTAAATCTCTTAATATACTAAATTGCATTCGGTGTCTCTCCCCTCATGGGAAAACCATACCTTTTCTGGGCATCCTTGTATTCTCCCATTCTCTTTGTCCATTCTACTTGATTCTACAGTAAGGAGAAAAAGGATCTGATATGTGGTTCTCCAACATAAATTTTAAGAGTGAGTCACTTATATCACCCATGAGAAAATCATGTTGGTAGAATTCACACATTTTATTTTGAACGTTAGGATGATTGTTAAAATATGATTGAAGGAAAGCATTATCAATCTAGAAATCTAAAGGTCTCTTCAATATTAGTTGGTTCAACTTCCACTTTAAAAAAAATTCCCTAAGGAATAAGCCATTCATCCCTGAAGGATTTCTAGTTGCAACAAGTGCAAAAGCAATATCTAAAGCTTCAATTAATCTACCGTCTGCTTCATTTTTTTCCTTAGTAATTTCTTCTATTCTATCTTGAAGTTGTTTATTGATTTGTTTATACTTCATAGTAGTAAGTGAAAGATACCTTGGCTCTACAACATTTTCCTTGGGTTTATCCTTTGGTGGAGGTAAACAGAGTAAACCAGAAGGTGGATATATAGTTTTCTCCGGTTCTGCTGTTTTAGGAGCTGTTCGTTGCCTTCTTTCCATTTCCTCTTTTAACCCTTTAATTTCACTATATTTTTGTTCACACTATCTAGTCATCTTGGCTAGATCTCCTTTCACATTTTATAGTTGTGTAAGCAGCTGATTTGTGTCTTGCTGAACCTGTGAATTTAGTTTTTCCATTTCGGCTTCAGATTTTGATCTCTTCATCTCTTTGTTTAAACTTCATTTCTAGTATCATATTTTTCTTTCTGTATTCTTGTATTTCTTTTTCTAATCTTGATAATTTCAATGCAATTTGAATTTATCCTTCTTCATCTTTTCTCTGATTTAAACCACTATCTATTTCTTTTGGTTGTTCTAAACGTTGTTTCCCTTCTTTGTGAATAAACACTTCTTCTATTTGTTTAGTAAATTGAGTTGAGGAACGAAAAACATTAGGAATTTGAAGTTCAATTTCTTCTTCTTCGAAAGGAGATTTTTGAGCAGCATAAGGGTTTTCTTCATGAATACTAGGGCTTGTAATAAATGATTCCTTAGCAAGGGAGCTAGAAAATAACTCTAGGGAGTTTTCCTTTGGTGATTGACAACCTTCTTTTCCTTTTTCAACCTCCTTTGCCTCAAATTCTTCAATTTGAACTATGGGAGGAGATTTATGATCTTTTCTCTACTTCCCTCTTTTTAATTTCTTTCCTCCCTCGGGTTTTTCTAATTTTTCAGCTTGATTTCTCTTTTTCAAATTTTTATCTTTTCTAGTCTATTTTTCCTTTTTAGGGCTTTCTTTCTCAGTTTCAATTTCTTTTGAAGTTCTTATCTCCCTTACTTTCCTTTTCTTGGAAGGCGTTGATTCTTCAGGGTCATGTTTTTTAGGTCTTCCTATAGATTTTTCCCTAGTTTCTTTTGTACTCATTCCCTTATCTATTTTTAGAGTTCTCGTCACAAGGGTTTTATACTTCCCTAAACCCTCACCCTCAACATTCATCAGAAATTGTATCCATTTTTCTTAACCATTAGGTTTTTGTATGAACTGATGCTTAACAATCAAGTGCATTAAACCATGATGTGTAATTATACTTTCTTTCTCTTTGCATCTCATTGCCATGTCACTAGCTTGTGAAAATAAGAACGTGGGAAAATTTACCCTTACCTCATGTTTAGTTTGTCCATGGAAAACATGAATCAATAACCGCAAAGCTATCCCCAAGACTAAAGCATACTAACTCTCGCAGGTGAAATATTTCATCAAGCGGTGCACTATCGAAGACCAGGGCTCCTGAAGACTCCCTCTTTCAATACCCTTATTTTTCCCTTTGTGAACTTGAAAAATGAGCTAAGGTTCTGGTTCAACGTGAAACATTTGTATAAGCTCTTTTAATCATGCTAACCTCTTTTAAAAATTTCTCCTTCAGCTGGGATTCCAGACAATGTGCTAATTATAGATGTGGATACTAGAATAGTTTGTCCTCTGACAATAGTGAAGCTGAGGTGGAAATTCTTTACAAATTACTGAATGATGTCCCATTCATACCCTTCATATTTGAGTATAAGGCTAACTCATCCTACTTGTTGTAACCATCTCCTTGTTTCATTATCCAAAATTACTTCTTTTGGATTGGCCATTTACTTGTATCCCATTTTCACTAACTAGAGACTTTGAGAAATTTAGAAACAATCTTTAGTTAGGAGAAAATGCAGAAAAACTATTTTGTAGGAATGACAACAGGTATTTTTCTTTTTTTTGAATAAATTTGAAATAGCTTATAGTTGTTTCTCAACATTAAATTTCATTTACTCGGCATTATGTTTAGTTTGAACCAGAGTATACTTCACACGCGGGTGATCCCACAATACTGGTTTATGATTTCTGGGAGATCCTGATTTTTGTTGAAATCACATGTTTTTAGAAAATATAGTGATTTAAGCCTTGAAAAGTTCCATTTAAAGGATTCCGATTGAAGAGGGTTTGATTGAACCACCTTATATCAAACCCCCTTTGATAGAACCCCGCTAGTTTTAAACCATACCTATAATAGAGTCTCCTTTACACCTACCAAAATGCTGATAAAAAACCACTTTTGATTTACCTTTTGGGGGATCAAATGAATTCATTATTTTTTTTTGTAAGTATGTAGTCGTTATTATAAGCTTTCCAGAAAATATAAGTTTAAATAAATTTAATTTTATTATTATATTTATTTTTTATTTCTTGTGAATGTAAGTTTTTTAACAAAAATCAAGCTCTCTGTTCTGCACATGTGGAAAAAATAATATATTATAATTTTATTTTTTTGAAAAATATTAGTGCAATAGATATTGAAGTCCTTGATCCAACAAAAAAAATTGAATTTCGATACATACAAAAAAAGTTATGTTGTGTACAATCCACCTATGTCTGAATTGTAATTGGTTTGACTTCAAAACTTGATTAAGGAAAAAATATTCAATAAAACACCCTGAAACCAAATGGAAGCACTATATATTGTAGTTAAAAATCTAAATTCACAAAATTTAGAATTTTATCCTTCATGGAAAATAAGTTATTTTGTATACGGTGAGCATCACTCCTTAAAAATGGTGTTTACTAAAAAAGACTAGTTTTTTAAGGCGATGGAAAAGCAAGTGTAATCTAATTCCAATTTTTTTGAAAAAAATATATTTAGAATCTACAGAAAAAATGTCACAAATCACTAGTTTGCATCATCTTCAAATTCCTCATGGTTTAGTCGGTATAGGTGCTCAAAAGTGAAGATTTAGTTAGAAAAAATTAGTTCATTGTCTAGTTTGGCCAAAAATTATAAACCAGTATTGTGGGATAACCCACACATGAGATATATTGCCAACTAAATTGTTTAAAATTTTGTTGGTGAAAGGCAGCGAAAGTACATTTACTGACGTTGGCATACAAATCGCTTACCTCCTGAAACCATAACCTCATAATCATTACTTGATAGCTGATGTCACCTCACAATATTTGCCTAATAAATTACATTTGGATTTAAACTCAATGAAATGACCTTTTAAACAACTCTATGAAAAACAATTAAATGCATTTAAACTTTTGAGTAATAAATGCATCATATCAATACTTACCCCATCGGTGTGAAATAATATTGATTTGACTGGTGACTTATTCAACAGTGGAATTTACTGAAACAATCTTCACTTTTGCCAAAAGGGATCAAAATATTTGCTTTATCCCAAAAAGGATTAACATATGTGAGAGTTTTTCAGACTGTATGATGTACTCGATCATATTTAATAAATATAACATGCTAAGCTCAACCCTTGTGGGAGCCCAATTCTTCCACTTGCTATAATATTAAACCATTAAAATCTGAAATTTTAAACGAATCTATACCTACACAATCAACAAACTATTTAGCAAAACAATGAGGCTTTTAATGACACATGAATTTATTTTTCTGCTCTTGAATGTCATGGATTGTATCAATCATCAACTGATCATTTAATAACTTAGAGCAATTAGAAGTTTTCCTCTCTAAATCTTCTTTTAATATCTTTGTAGAATGTTTTCGTATAAGAAATCTGCCACTCTTTCTTCTTTAGCAGCTTGTAATTCTTTGACCTCCGCCCATTTAGTAACATAACCAGTACATACAAGGATGTAGTGATTTCCTCTTGATGGTGGATCTATGGGACCAACAAAATCAATTTCCCATTTTTAAATTGGTTCTAGGGAAACTTGTGTTTGAAGTGAAATTTTTGTAGAATTTGTAGGTTTTCCCATTCTTTGGCATTGATCACAATGTTTAATATAGTGAGTTGCATCCCTAGTCATTGTTGGCTAGAAATAGCCTGCTCCTAGAATCTTATGTACTATTCTTACTTTAGAATAGTGTCCTGCACCTGGATCATGTCATGCCTTCAAGATATCATAGAAATCAGTTTCCTATACACATCTTCTCATGACATGATCTAGACACATCCTAAACAACAAACCATTAATCCATTCAAATCTAGAACTTTCTCTAATTAATCTCTTTTACTCTTTAGATGAAAAATAAGGACATTTCCTAGTTACTAAATAAGTAGCAATATCAACAAACCAAGGTGATTGAATTTATATAGAAAATAGATGCTCTCCAAGAAATGCATCTTCAACTGGTTCATTATCATCTTGTAAAACTATCCTGGACAAATAATTAGCCACAACATTATCTTTACTTGGTTTATCAATAATTATGATATCAAATTCTTGTAATAACAACAACGATCGAATGATGCATCCTTGGACCACAACTTTATTCATTAGGTATTGAATAGTTGCATGGTCTGTATGTACAAAGGTTTCATAACCAATAATATAATGTCTAAATTTGTTAATAGCATACACAACTGCTAAAAATTCCTTTTTAGTAGTAGTGTAATTTTGTTTTGTTGGGTTAATATTTTTTCTTATGTAATAAATGGCATGCATTACTCCTAATTCGTCCTTCTATCCAAGAATTGCTCTGATAGAAAAGTTAGATGCATATGCATTTATATAAAAAGTTTCACCCCAAATTGGGCTAGCTATAATAGGTGCAGTTGTCAAGGATTTTATTATTTGATCAAAATATTGTTGACACATTGTAGTCCAAAGAAACTCTAAATCCTTTTTTAGAAAATTAAATAGAGGACCTTCAATCTTACTAAACCCTTCTATAACAGTAATCAATCTAAGATTTAATTAACATAGTAATTGATCTAAGATTTAATAAACACAGTATTTTAACTAAGATTGTAATGAAAGTTTGAGATCTATTCTAACATTCAATTTGTAAAACCTTTCCAAGAACAAAGATGAAATTTTAAATAATGCCTTAGATCAAATAAAAAATTAACAAAATCACCTTCCTTCAGTAGAGCAGGCCCTGCTCTCCCTCTAGAGGGATCCAACAAAAAATTTGGATCAACTTCCTTTTATTTTCATCAAATGTGCCCAAAGAGGGGTGAACTACAAATTGTTTCAACCAGGAATTGAAAAGTAGAGAAAAATTGGAGATCAAAAACAAAGATAATCTAATAATGAACTAGCTTGAGACTGGATACATATATTCATCTCTTATTTGAAAATAGGGAAAAGTGGGAAATAAAACTAGCTCTAGTCTATTAAAGATATTTTGGAGCACAAGGGAAACAGTCATGAAGATCTTGCAATTATATTCAATTGACGTTGAAAAAAACTTTAGAACTGGACATGTGCATAGCTAGAATTGCTACTCAATTGACATGTAACTTGGTCAAGGATGTTGAGCTATAAAAGGTTAGCCACCAATCTCATTTTGAATGGGAAACAATTAACACTTGATTTTGATAAGTAAATGCTTCTTCCAATTATGCATTAAATACACACCATCATGAAACAATTACACATTAAATATCATTTTAATCATGCACTTAATAGAAATAAGTATTCATACAAAAAATTTATATTCTAAGTTATTATGCATAACTAACATTATATTTGAAGAATATAAAAGGTATTATCATAAGTTCTTAAGCCAAACATAAAGTATTAAGTGTCAATATTGTAAAATATATGAAGTCCTTAGAAGGCTTCATCACAATATGAGACTCCACAAACAAATTTGAGATGCCTGCCATATACTCATCCAATAAAATAAGATCTGAGGGATCAAAAGTATCTTATTGTGTTGAAGGATCAACCTCTGAAGCAATAGGAGATGTATCAATGTGAGTCTAAAGAACTACAAAGTTCAGATGATTGATCTCTCTTGAGAAATTGCTATCAACACGAGCAAGAGGGGTGCGAGGAACATAGTCATCATCATCAAAAAAATGAGAGAAGGTATATAGACCAGACTCATGATCAACATTACCAACTACAATGACTTTTCAAGTATCAACCTCTCTGATGAAAACAAAATCTACAACGAATTCCATAGTCTTTGTTACCTCACCATGGGTGATCTAATAGATGGAAAAAATATTTGTGTACAACTCAGGTATACACAGTACATCCTTGAAACAACCATCACCAATCTCAACATTTCTTACCCTTGCAACATCCAAAAGCTTATTATCTCCCAAAAAAATGTTGGAAGTGTTAGTAGGATGAAGATTCAGAAAAGGATAGGGAGTAGAACCCATGTGGTGAGATGCTCCTAAATCTAAGAACCTTCTATCATGACTAGAATGTGCTAAAGAAGTCACCAATGCATGTCCTTTACCCATGTAGTGTTTATCTTCTTTACCACTTGCAAACCCTACATTCCTTGATTGTGTAGGGTTGGATGATGATGGAGATGAAGATGCATAGGCTGTAGAAGGAGGAGTTACAAATGAGGGAATGACATATTATTTTTTTGAAGAAGATGTGAGAGCTCACCAATCTTCTTCATATAACAATGGTGTTCATTATGCCCTTTTTTCTTGTAATATACACAACTAAATTTCTCCTTCTTGGGATTTTCCTCTTTTGAAGAGGTGAAAGTATCATTTTACTTTGTCTTAGGTTTATATTTCTTCTTCCCTTTGCTCTTAGATCCTTGTTCAACCAATGCATGATTTATAAGGACCCCCTCTAACTGGACAAGTTTAGTTTTCTCCCTTGTCAACTGATCACAAAATGTCTCAAAAGAAGGAATTTGAAATGCATTGCCCAAGGCATCCATGGTGGAATAAAAGGTAGATGAAAAGACTGCAAATGGGCCTCTTAGTTTAGATAGAATAAAAAAATGGAAACCTTATCAGTTTTGCTCTTCCCACATCCCGCCAATTGTGACCTTATAGATTTAAACTTGACTAGAAAGTCATCAATGGAGGGAAATGCATCAGGGGTAAGATAGGTCAATTTAGCTTCTAATTGCAAGGCACATAACTCATTGACTTGAACAAATAGGTTATGCAACTTATCCCATATCTCCTTAGGTGTATTGCACTCATTAATATGAAAATGGAGACTATAAAAAACATTCAATTTCATCAAACCCATAGCTTCATCACACTTATTTCTATGGGAAAATATTTCATATTCCCTAGTAAGAGTAGGTTGGTTATTACTCAGAGTGGACTAAAAACCCTTGGACTGAAGCAACCTATGCATTTTCATCTTCTAGGTATGGTAATTATGGGAATTTAACAATTCAATTGACTCAGGAATAACGATTGCAACAAAAGGAAAAAAAATACACCAAACTGAAGCATCCAAAAAAATCAACTAAGCAACTTCTCCAAAAAATATATCTCCAAATAATATTACTCAAGAAATAAAAAGACTAAATCTAGAAAATTGGAGAAAAATATTATGCACCTTACTGTTTGATTGTTATAGATCAACCAAATCAATTGGAAAGCCTCCACATAAAGCACACAATCATGAGCCTCTTCACAACCTATGAGTCTTGCTCACACCAACCATTCACAGTGTAATGCTATATGAATAGAAAAAACATTTCTCACTCTACCAATGTGGGATAATGTTCCCATAATAGGTTCAAAACTTGGGGACCCACCTCCAATTCACACATAGAAGCCCTAAATATTTTGATTGCAAACTTTATAAAGTATAAAGTTTGGAAAAGAATGGAAAATCAACACCAAAATGCTATAAAATGAAATTTCTTGCTTCTCTCAATAGATATGCATTGAGATGAACCACTGATGAACAAAGATTTCCTAGCAACACTGTGATGAATCTTCTACATGGATTTCATAGCGATGATATTGGGTAGTGACTGAAATCCATAGAGATTCCTCACACCACAACGGTCCCAATTCCTCACACCACAACAGTGCCAAATCAGACTTCAAATGCAATACAATGAGTCTAAGAAATCACGCCTGGCTGAAGAATTCATGCCTATAAACAATTGAATTAGGGCTTCCAAAGATCAAATTTTCCATCTCATGTGGAAGGAAAAATGAAAATCGAATTGCCTCTTATGTGAATCAACATCCTTCACAATACTTGCAACCTTAGACAAGGAAATCATAGCCTACAGATAGAAAATGTGCCTCTTCTCATGGGTCTCCAACAAGTAAAATTGTGGCCTACCACAGAGGAAAAAATTCATGCCTCTTTTAGAGAAAATCAGGCTATTGCTAAAAAATGTGCCTCTAGAAAAAAATTTGGGCTCTTTTGTAGTTCGCCCTTGTGAATGAATGCATCTCCATAACAAAGGGAAATGAGCCAGCCAAAAAAAATGCCTCCCTCTTATTTCTCTTGCAATATAGATCAACCAAGAGGAATTGAATACCACTTTAGGCAAAATCAAAACCAAAAAAAATTGGCCTTTCTAATGCTAGATGCGCCTTCCTTTAGGGAAATCGTTCCCTCTACCAACAAAAATCGTTGCACTCACTCAACACTGCAAATTGTTCCTCCATTGAGATGAATCATTCCTCAAAAGGAAGTAAATCACACCAGCAATGTCAAAATCAAATAATTGGGAATAAGACAGATATAACAATTTTGAAATTTGAAGAATTTCAAATGCTAGAAAAGAACAAAAGATCTCAAAAATCTCTGATGAAAAATCTCAAAGGAAGGATTGCATAATGGTTTGCTCTAATACCATGTTGGTGTCATCCACCTCCCAGGAGCACCATCTACAAGAAAACACCTTCATGCTTGATATGAGAGAAGCAAAAGCTATTTCACCAATAAAGAGAATGTATGGGTGATCCCACAATAGTAGTTTATAATTCTAGTGAGGAAGGAAAATTACAAAAATGCTCCCATGAAAAAAAAATTGCTTTTTTGGGGTTCGCACGAACTGGGGTGTTCGAATGGACCCAAAAGGGGTTCGAATGGACCTTGGTTCAAGTGAAGCCTATTAAATGATGGGACCCACCTTTATGGCATTTTTTAATAACGAAGATAATGGAAAACTCAATAAGAGGGGGGGTTTGCTTGAACCAAGTTTAATTCAAACCCTAGTCCTAGCAAACTCCCAAGGGGGGTTCTCTCAAACCTAGGTCCATTTGAACCCTCCCTTTTCCCCTCCTCTTCTATCAAATAGCTACAAAAAATTTCCCTTCAAAGCTCAATTTGAGGAGGAAAATGGAGGAGAATTCACAGACCCAACTGGATGATGGTAGTCCTTGGAATGAGCTATCCATCAAATACAATTTTAATATGTTTTTGTTTTATTATGTATTTGTTTATTTAGTTTTATTAAACATAGGTTTTTCATCAAAAATAAAGCTCTTTGTTCTACACATGTGGAAAATAAGTAGATTATCAAAATAAAATTCTAAAAAATATGTTCAGGGTAGGTATTTATTTCCTTGATCTAGTAAAAAAACTTTGAATTTTGATACATACCAAAAAATGTTATGTTGTATATGGTCTACTTATGTCTGAATTATAATTGGTTTGACTTCAAAACTTGATTAAGGAAAAATATTCAAGAAAACATTATGAAACCAAATGAATTGGTTAGATATCGCAATTACAAATCTAAATTTGAAAAAAATAAAAAAATTATCCTTCATAGAAAAAAAGTTATGTTGTATACGGTGAGCATCACTCCTTAAAAATGGTGTTTAGTGATAAAAAATAGTTTTCGAAGGAGATGGAAAAATAAGTGCAATCTGATTCCAAATTTTTTGAATTTTTTTGTTTTAGAATCTACAGACAAAATGTCACAAATCACTAGTTTGCATCATCTTCAAATTCCTCATGGTTTAGCCGCTATAGGTGCCCAAAAGTGAAGATTTATTTTAAAAAATCAGTTCAGTGTCCAGTTTGGCCAAAAATTGTAAGCCAATATTATGGGATCACCCATATTGAGATGTTATGAAATACATAATGTAGAGAGTGCCTTATAAAGGCATGGAAAATAATGACGGGTGGAAAAACTACCTACACAAGAAGAAACCACCTGGGATATTAACCTAAGTGAAAAAATTAACACACTAACATAGAGTCATATGTTTATTGGCCCTACATTCCTAGTCTTCTCAATCACCTGTGCATTTAAAATATTCATTTATATCTTTCCCATGGGTCATGAAATATTTTATTATTTGTTAACATCTTAAAACCTAGGTTTGAGAGTTAAAATTATGTCTCAATCCTTCGTTGACCTAGTAAGTGACCCCTTTTAAGTCATGAATTAAATGCACATGCTATATTATGTCTTAAGTCACCCACCGGGTGGGTCCCATGTTACCAAGTGTCTACTTACCATTGGTTCCACTAGCCTGTGATGATTAAAATATTCATTATAAAATGTTTGTGGAACCATGGGAGGTAACCAAAAGTTCAACCCATGCAATGGTCTATTTGTTCTTATAAGATGTTTTCGGTGATCCCAAGATCTAGTGGTTGTCCCAATGCCAAGTGGTGTGATTTGAATCATTCCCCGCCATTCCACAGGAGGTCCTCTATGAAGAATTTTCTTGACCATGTAATCATGGGATACTACCACATGGAAGGTTCTCAATCATTCGATCAAGAAGTATGGTAAGCCACATAATTTCACTAAGTATTAAAATCACATAGGAAGACTAAACAATCCACATCTTTGGACACATGGCATGATCTGGTAGGCTATCCACCATTTTTAAGGCCTTAATTTTTGGTCTAGTATAGTACTAAATAAAACATGGGGAGGTGACACATTAGATTTGATGATGTATTCCAAGGTGTTGGAGACTTGGATGACCTTCAAGGATGTGCCTACATGGAAGAAGTTGATTGGTCCACATTTTTTTTCAAAACTAGTCAAGCTTTTTCAAACCTGTTTGACACTTTCTACATCATCCATTTGATTTGATCACCTAAAAATCAATGGCTAAAAATAAAAAAGCTAAAATAGGTAATTGTAGACATGCTTGCTTGTGCGATCTAAGAATTAATGGCGGATAAGTTGTTATAGCGCTTGAATTCAAGGATTTTTCCATAAAAGCTGGCTTTAACACATTATTACGAATTACCAAATCATTCAAAAGAATAAGGAGATCAAATTTAGTGAAGTTTGAGTTCTCTACATCAAGAATTAGGGTTTTTATTATCTGCACACCTGCAAGTTAGAATTTTCTTAATACTTTCTCAAATTTTTGTAGAGGTGTATGTGATTGCTATTTTAAGTCTCAAGCTACATTCTAGGGTTATCATAGGTTTGAATTTCATTTCTTGTAGTCACAGTATTCATAATTTGTGTTAGTCTCATTCTCAATTGTATCTAAGCCCTAAAATTGCTCATAAACCCTAGGTTTCATGAATACTATTGCATAATACCTCCTCCAAAATCACAAGCTTCCACCGCTGGCCCAAAGTGAGCCTTACATGATGACCTAATTGCCCAATTTCCTAGTTCTACCACTCAAAAGATCAGAGTGCATGGCTTGGTGCAGACAATGGTTTGATTGATAGTTATCACGGGGTTCAAGATGTTGAATTGACTTTGTCAAGATGGGATCATTTTAAACATTGGTATGGGAAGATAAATTCCCATGTCACCACATGCAACACATGGATACTTGACTTGGGAAAATTGGTTGTTCCCAGTGTATTCCTAGACATTGATTTGCCAAAAGCCATGGCAACAAATTATGATGATGTTGTTCGGGTTGTTATAACCTCAACGGGTAAATTCATGGTCATGTTGGATAATGAATCTATTGCAAGTATTTTCAAACTCAACCCTTTTGTAAGAAAACATATAAAATTTGTCAAGTTTAAGAATCAATATAAGAAGAATAAGAGCTCATGTAAAACTTTATTACTTCCAACGTTTATGGTTAAGGACTCTTAGAGGAAGACTATTAGAATATCCCCAATTAAAAAAGAACCTTTTAAGGTGGATAGTTTTGAGGTATACTTTTCAAAAACTTACCATTGATTATGTAAAGTATTAGGGTTTGCACCTCTAGAGAGAATGGAAATTTCATTCATGTTCATGGCAACAAACATTCAAAATGCAATGGTCAATGATAAATTTGACTTTGCATCTCACCTCTCTAATGCTATTCATAAGGGCTTAGTTAGCATCAAAAAGGGTGAAAAGTTCTGGTGGTACTCTCTTTCGTGCCACATATTTCTAGCTTGGGGAAAGAAAGAATTGGGACTAGGGTTACATATCAAAACAAAAGATGAACACAATGAAGAACTCCCTGCCCAGATGTGGAAACATATTATAGATAGACGCTACCAACAATAAAGCTTTGTGGATTTCACCAATCTCTTTGCTTTAAAGATTATAGTTTATTTAAAGGGTTAGATACCAGTAATTCCAAAAGAGTTGCATGATTTCTTGAGGGAAGTTGAAAGAAGACCTGACTTGGGAATAAGCCACAATTGGGGTGATCTTATAGCCCATTCTAACTGTACTTTGCTGATATGGTATGAATGCTTGTTGTCTCCACATGTTTTGCCAAGGTATGTACCATTAAGAATTGGATTTTTGGAAGTGATGTGGCAATCATCTAATGCTGAGGATGCCCATTTGGAAAATCAAAGGAAAGGTTCTTTCTTACTTTTCTCACCATATTTGTAAACTTTTTAATGAACAATGATGAATGTAAATAAATTATTGATTTACTCAGTCCATATAGGATGAAGCCATCAAGGGCTAGAAGCTTTGATCCAAAAGGGTTTATACATGATCTGAGGATCAAGAAAAATAGATCAAAGTTTTATCATGGAACTGATTATGCAAAGGATGTTATCATGAATTTCCTTGATGAGAATGGAGTACAAGAGATAAAATTCAAATGGACAACATTTAAGAAATTTGAGGATGCTAAGAAGAAGGACCCTTCATTCAATAGAACATTGATAGATGTTGATCATGAGCTTTGAGGACTTAGGTCATTTTACAAAACTTTGACATGATTGTGGGTGAGAACTAAAGAACCAAGAGTAGGAAAAGGATAAGGGGAAGGCCCTTATAGTTGAGGAAATACCAACCTATCAACCTCCACCAAGAAAACTATATGTTTTTACAAGAAGGACTAAGGGGATTGTAAGGAAGGAGCCAACAAGGGATTCTCCCTCTCTATCAGTTGAGTCAAGAACTTCAACACGAGTATATCAATCTCCCCCTTCTCCACTAGATAATGTTATTGACATAGATTCACCACCAAGGGAGTATTCACCAAAAAGGAGAAGAGTTTAAAGGGAAAGAATTTTTGACTATCCACTAGACTCTAAGGATGAAGAAGTGGTTGTAACTTCAGATGACATCATGCAATGCATGCCATATCCTCAGAGGGATGATAATTTTCCACCCCTAGAGAATAGGATTACTAAGGTAGTTATGGGAGGTGTTGATAATGTTGATGATGTCAGAGATGAAGAATGCAAAAGGTTTATGGATGATGACACCTTTGTTCATAGTGATGTGTTTAAGGAATTTGTGTGGAGAATCAAGAGAAATGACTTTGAAAGAATGCTAGGAGAAGAAATGAGTAAGCTCATAGATCAGTCAAGGCAATGAATATTTGATAGACTAGTTATAGAGATGAAATATCAAGAAAAGCAGATTCAACACTAGAGGAAGGTAAAAAACTTGTAAGAGGGAGTGGTATCCTCCTATTTATAGAATGGGATATAGCATCTACAAACTGCACTAGATACTGTGAGGAAGCATGATGCTCAAGTATTTTCAATAGAAGAAGCATTAGCTACTCTAACTGGGTCTACTTTCAGTCCAAAATGGGACACACTGGCTATTTGGGATATTTCCTCAAACACAAACTATCCAATAGTTGTTGAGCCTATTGGTGACTTAAGAGGAGGGTTGATAATTAAAAGAGAATCAAATACATTTCTTGTCAAGGAAACCATATTGGAATTAATGTTTCCCACTTCAGAAAGGAAACAATTGAAGATCTATAGGAAAATCATGATCAAGCTCTCAAAAGGTATTAGGATTTGTTGAATGAGTGCAACAAAGATTAAATGAAGATAGATCAATTAGAGCTACATGTTGAGATGTTACAAAATCAAAAGCCATATATTATGAAACAAGTGCAACAAACTCCTCCATCCCCACCTTCTCCACCACCTCCATCACAAGCAATAGTTTTGTGGCTATCGAGGCCTAAGGTTCTAAGAACTTCTACTACACCACCTCCTACAACAAATAAACACAACTTGTACATCAATTCTATGGTTTTGGGTCATTTAATGGGGAGGATTCTTAAAAGGGAAAATAATGTGCACAAGAACTATTCTTTCATGATAATTTTTATTAATATGTTCATAAAATATAAAATAGAGGACATTCCTTTGATGAACATATGGGTGTGAAGGCTAGCTTCTTTGATGGGAATGATCAAAGGATCTTCCTGTGATCCAAATAAGCCTAAAAAAATTACTCCCACTTATCAAATTGTTAAATAAACAAGTGGATATCAAGGGATGGTCAATCCCATGGAAGGAAAAATATAGGCACTAATAAAATAATTTGATGAAAAAAACTTACCTGCATATTTCCTGATTTTAGGGATGTTGATGAAACATGAAATCATCTTAAGGTTAGCAAACACAACTGGATAATATTACTCTATCCTTGGCTTTAGTAATTTATGAAAAGGGAGCCAGTCGATACATAATTCATGAAGAGTTGCATCAAAAAGATTTGGGAGAATTTTAGGTTTCTTGAAGACTATGACAAAGAGGAAAACTTAGAGTTGTTAGTAAATATGACATTTATAGAGCTAAACTGGATGAATTTTTGGCCTTCAAGTGGACAAATAATGAAGAATACTCTGCTTGGGATGATAGGCACAATCAACTTCCAAAATTGTAGCCTTTTTGATGATGCAGAAGCAACATTTTTGTCTCATGTGCACACTCGACACAACCAATAGCTACAACAACTTCAACAAAGGGAGATTTGTATTTTTGCCACTGATACTCTTTTCCAATTTTCTAGGTTAGCTTCCCTAAGCCTTTATCAATAGAAAATAAGGAATGAAGTAGAAAAGATCACAACTGTCAACATCGAGCACTTTTGGAAAGGATAAAGTTTACATGTAAAGATAATTATATTTATCCTTAGAATATTCTATCAATGAGCCGTTGTGCTAATATTTTGAAATGTACTAGGTTATCAAATGAAAAAGGTGACATGTGTACTTGGCTTGACGATTGTTGCTCCCTTTTCTTATAAAAGGGAATTCAAGGTCATTTGCATGGATATTTTGGAGAATTTTGTAATTTAGAATGCAAAGATTAGAGTTTAAGCCTTTCTTAGGTTATTGAGTCTAAGCCTTTTGTAATTTGTATGTTTTTCTTAACTGTACCAATATTTTCTAAAATGCAATGACAGTTCATTTCCCAATTGTCTCCTAATGTATATTTTATACAAGTTATGAATGAAAATAATCAAATATTTTTCATCTCATCATATTTGTCTTTCAATTGATGTATGTTCTTGTTTTAGCTCTTATTCAAGGAACGAGTTAAATTCTTAAATAGGAACATAAATTTTGTATAAGATAATGCAAGGAGTTTGAAGTAGAGTTGGTTAGAAATTGTTGAGTGCAAGGATGTAATACATTTCTATAATGCCCTATAATGTTTGGGTGAAATATTGTTAAGAAGATTCAATTACATTTGTTCTAACTCGATACCCTAGGTTAAGACACCGATCTTTTGAATTTATGTCTAAGTTATAACTCCAAGGTCATTCAATCAAAGAACATTCACAATTTTTAAATTTCTATTTTAGTTATTGTATTTCAAGAAGTTTCATGTAACTTCTTGTTCTCTTGTTGTTGTTTAAATGCTTAAGGTATTTTCTAGATCTTGAGATTTTCATAATCATCATGCAAATCTATAGAGAATAAATATGCTAATTATGATGTAAGGGATAATTTCTACATGAGGTTTTTAGAACATTGTAAGGGACCACCCTCTCAAGTTTTGCAAATCCCAAAGTGCAGAGAGAAATTTATCCCAACTTTCACCTATTCATTGGCCAATGCCTCCAAATAACTAACCATTAGAAATGTAAAATCAATAGGTTATTTGTGAGATCTAGTTGGGAATTAAAAACAACCACCACACACACACACATATATAAGGTATACATCTATACACGTAAATATGTTATATATATATGTGTGTGTGTGTGTGTGTGTGTGTGTGTGTGTGTGTGTGTGTGCATCTATAAATGCAAAGAGCATATGGTTTCATAGTGCTATAGATGAAAAATATCCATAAATTAATGCAATTGAAAATATTCAACACATATAATATGAAATCAATCAAACTATTAAACTATATGAATAATAAATGAAAAAAAAATGTATATGTATGTGTATTTATAAATGAGTGTAAAATAAATATGAATAATGAACATTGTAAAAGAATAGAATGTCTACTAGGTCATTGCCAAAGTAAAGTCTTGAAAGACTTTACTTGGAATGTCAACTTACAAATTGAGATGCTCTACAAACCTCCCAGCCATTTTGGATGCCTGCCACAACATAACTATATAATTGAACAAACATATATAAACAATAGTTAATGAAATAAGTAAAATGACATATTGGTTACTAAGGAACTAGTGCATTGTTAAATTCAAAGTTAGGGCCATATGAACAAAATATCCAAAATTATGTGGTGTGTCAACAAACACGTTGATTGAATTTCCCACCATCAACATTGTCACATCACCTCTCCTTATTCTCTAGTGCCTAAAAGAAAAAAATTATAATTGAGAGTAGTAATGAATAAACATCAAAGGACCTTTACAATAATGCATTTACAACAACAAATAATTAAACAAGTTCAACATCTTAATAATTCTAGATGGAAAACATATATATATGTAAATAAACACATAAATTCAAATGATCAGATCAATCCCCAAACAAATTCAAATTTGAAATAAAACAACCAAATTGAATGCATTGAATTATCAGTTTTGAATTACTAAATGTGAAATATGATCTACACCAAGCTAAAAAAAGACAACACAAACAAGGTTAGTCATTCAAATTAGTATAAACATCACTCCCTATAAAATTCCTTAACCAAAATCACTAGAAAACATGAAATAACATGAAATTGAACAAAATAAAACATGTAATCTAAGTAAAATTAGCTAAACCTCCATCTCATAGGGGGAGTGGTGCTCCTTTGATGTGGAAAGAAGCCCTTTCCCAATCCCTTTGATAAGCTTGATGAAGTGTAGATGATCAAAGTATAAAATTGACTATAATCTAGTTAAATTGCTTGAAAATGATGAAAAGCTATGGAGTGAAATGCCTATAATGATAATGATCTAAGTTGTGGATCCATATTATGAAAAGGATGCCTCTATTTATAGAAGAAAATGGTTGAATAATGGAGGAAATTGGTGAATGTGGGATAAATTGAGAGCTAGTGAGAATGTGCCAAGTGTCACAATTCTATTGGAGGAAGTTGGAGCACATTTTGGGAAATGTGTTAGTGGAGGAGGATGTAAGAGAAGTAAATGTTGTTGGTTGAGAATTTGAAATTAGTGTGAGAGGAATTGAATGAGATTTGAGAGGATGTAAGAGGATTTGAAAGGTTTTAAGAGAATTTATTGTAGATGTGAAAGGTTTTGAAAACATTTGGAGGGAAATTGAATGAGAGGTTGTTGAGAAGAATATTCCTTAGAATATTCCTTTGTGAGGATAATTGAGGTAATTAGATAATTAGTAGAAATTGATTTTATGTGCAACCTGGTTAGTTGACCATGGTTTATTTAACTCTTGAGGAGTTAAAAGTTGAAGGATTTGATAATGATGATTATAAAGTTGATTTAGGATTAATTAATCCAAAATTAATTAATTGGAGTGAATTAGGAGATGTGAAATTTGATTTGATTGATTTTTAATCAAATGAGAGGATTAAGAGATGATTTAATTAAATGATTTTATTTAATTAAATAAGATGAATAATTATATAGAAGGTGAATTAATCCAATAAATTTAATTATTTGATTAATAGCTGAATTTGCTAAATTTAATTAAATAATGTTGATTATTCAATTAATTGATGAATTTGAAGTGATTTAGGAATAAACAGTGTTAGTTAATCAGAATCCGATGCATAGTATCCATCAAGACTTTTTTCGGTGTCTACACTAAATAAGAGGGAAAGTAGCCAACATCAAACTCAATTATTCTCCTATGCTAATATCCTCTCCATAGTACAAAGCATTGATTGGCATCATCTGCACATTCCTCATATATCTAGGGATGATGAGAATTATTGAATATAACTTGAAATTATTTTGAGATATAACTTGAAAATATCCTGGTCTACAATGCCATTCAAGTACATATATGTTTTAGTTTTCATAAATCAACATACAAACAGACATATATAGAAAGATATGTGTGTGTGTGTGTTGATTTATGAAAACTAAAACATATATACTTGAATGGAATTGTTGAGCATGATATTTTCAAGTTATATCTCAAAATAATTTCAAGTTATATTCAATAATTATCATCATCCCTAGATATATGAGGAAAGTGCAAAGGATTCCAATCAATGCTCTGTACTATGGAGAGGATATTAGCAGAGGAGAATAATTGAGTTTGATGTTGGCTACTTTCCCTCTTATTTAGTAATTCAAAATTGATAATTCAATGCATTCAATTTGGTTGTTGTGTTTCAAATTTGATTTTTTTTGGGGATGATCTAATCATTTGAATTTGTAGAACTTTCCATTTACGTATTTTTTTATGTTGAAATGATTGAATTGTACATTATATTTGGATTTGATGTTTATTAAGGGAGCCTTATATAATTAAATTTGTGTGCAAGTTCATACACAAAATGGTGTTAATAGCTTCGTATAGTAAATGGTGTTAATATCTAACTTCACACACCATTAACTCTCGTGTCTATATATATAGATATCCATATAGATACATAAATATATTTATAGATACATACATACATCTCTAAATATATATCTATAAACTATAGTGTAAAAAAGTGTATATGCTTACAATGTTTTTGGCCCCCTAATTTATTATACTTAATTAAGCTTTTAATTTTCCAAATTATGCATTCCAAAGCCTAATTTTTACTATTTTCTGAAGGTGAACCAATATTAAACAAATTCATTCAATCATTAAACTACCTTGGATGAAGTGTGTCCTAGAAGTTTGGGACAAGACACATTCACCCAAGGTCGAATGGGTCTCTCTGCTTAGCCAAGGCCCAAATTCAAATATGTTATTGGTCGTATCTTAATGTCCAAAATTCAAATATGAAGTGTTGACTTTGGAATCTAATTTTTGGGAAATTGGATAAACACCTATAAATACCTAGTTATTTTACCATTTGAAATCTAAGATTTTTTAGGTTACACAATTGAAAAAATATTAAATTATCAAGATTATTCAAGAGCAACATATCAGAGCATTATTACAACAGTTTAAGATCCAACAATGTACCAAAAGGTAGGGAGTATTTATATGTTTCATTTAAGACCCTTTAAGATATGTGTATATCTCTGGTCCTTCAAGGAAGCCATTGAAGGGTGGTGAGTTGTAGCATTGTGTTCATTCACCATTTCCTTCCTTTCCTTTCAAGTTTTTATCATTGACATTTCTATTGTGGAAGTGAAAACACTAACATGGGGTTTGCCTAAGGCAAGCCCCTATATGGAACAACATTTTCCCCCTTTGTGAATGTGTAGGTCACAAGTTTGAAGTGGATTGAAGAGAGCTTGAAAATACATTTTTCATTGTTGCATTTTTTGTCACCATTCTTATCAAGACATGAAAAATCTCTTACAAGATTTATTTATGGCATTCCGACTGTGGGACAAGCATAAAATAAAATCTAAAATGCGACATCAGAGGACCTTGAAAGTTGAGTAGAAAAATCCTACAAGGACTTAGTGGCTATATGTAAACCATGTCCTTGTAGGCCTAACGAATCCAATTTTTTTGGGAAGGTACGTATCAGTCTGCACCTTCTAGATCTTTCAAAACTTGAATGTTCCTATTTATGAATGGTCAAATAATTACATTAATTTCATTAGGTCGTATAGTTTAATTAGGTTAATCAATCACAATAATTTCCAAATCATTCCCATCCCCCTAAAGGATGCAGATCTAAGTCTAATTGCCTCACCATTGAGGTTGATAGTTAATCGCTTCACCTTATTGATTTGCATCCTAATGAAAGATATAAATAATCCCTACCTTTTGATGCATTTAATTTAGGGACATGTCAAATTTTTATGTTTCATTTTGGTGAATCTAACATTTGAGATCATAGATTTTTGATTTGGTAGTCATTCAAACACTAGATCTAGGATTTGCATCATGGTAATGTTTTACATTTGTCATTTATGGTTTCATATTTGCATCATAAAAATCATAAAAATTCAAAAAAATTGCACTCATATTGCATCATAGATTGCACTATAGTGTGCTTCTAGTCATTCAAATCAGATTTTCATTTTAAAATTGCATTAAAAAAAGTGTCAATTTATTTAAAAATTGTCATACATTTACATTTGCATTTCATTGAAAAAATATGCTAAAATATTTACTATACAACTTGTTTGTAGATAGGAACACTCATCTTAAATATCAATATAAACACTTATTTTTTGATTTTTCAAAACCCTATACAAAGACCGATTTTCCTAGGGGTGACAGGTCTATTTCTTGTATAGGTGTCTTAGCCAATTTTTTCATACTATTTTGCATTTGTATGCTCAATCACATTGTACTATCGAATGCCTGTATTAGAATTAGTTATTGAATAGTTTTGAAAATTCTTGCATTCAATGAAAGAAAGTGCATTGTTTGGAATCATTATAATTTTCAGGTTCCTACATATTCCACTTGTCAAATATTTCATTTTAGATCTAAAAGTTGCAGTCAATCTCATTCACACATTTTCAACATTGCTATATATCTACATTATGCATTACATTGGAAAACATTAAGAAATTTCTTGAAAATTAGTTACTATTTCAATTGTCTACAAGTAGAATCTAGATTCTTAAGTAGTTTAGTTCATCTAGTCAAACTTTAATTTTTTAAAACGCTTGACCAGGACCCATTCACCTAGGTGCAAACTTGTCCTGCTTGTCTTGGCTTAATAAAAAAAAAATGAGACCTTTGTTGTTGTGTTTACTATTTTTACTACTTGTTTCATGTTTATGAGTGTTTACTATACCTATTTCATAGTTTGGTGTTCATCTTGGGTGTAATTTTAGTGTTGTAAAACTTGTATTATTTTTACAACCTGGTGTCCTATTTCCAATACTGTAGTGAGGCAGAGTTCTAGACTCATGGCATCCCATGTTGGTTCTATATATGTTGTTGATCATGAATTTTCTAAATCCTTCATAAAAAGTGTTTTCAATACTTAACCCATTTTGGATTCCATCCTTGATGCCACAATTCCTATGACCTTGCCATCAACCACTATTACTAATATTGAGACCATGGTAGCTCATGTCCCTCAAGAGAAACTTAAACAATTAGAAAAAACCTTAGAAAAAATTCAAGACTATGTGAGCATAGAATATATCACTAGCACAATGGTTCCTATCATAGATAACATGAGGAAAATTCTTGATAATGATTAAGGATTATAGGTAGTGTGTAGTCTATCCCACATTATAAAAAATCGTGTACCTATAATGGCTAGTTGTGCTCAAGCTTTAGAATATACTCAAAGCCAAGGAGGAAGTCAAGTTTCTCTCCCTACAACCATTTTCTCTATCCCCACATATGAAAAACCAATTGTTACCACAATGATGCAACCAACTAATAGTATAGCTCCAACTTTCGGTATTTCCACTAGGAGTCCTTATAGTTTTTTTAACTCAAACATAATATCTCCAAATCCATTACCCCTCAAAAACTTGCAATATAGCTCCCCATCTAAGACAAAAACACTTCTCCCATATTCACCTCATTCTCTAAACACAACCACCAATGATTCTTTCATAAACCATATCTTGCAATATGTGACATCCCTTCAACAAAAAATATTTGATAGGGTTAGAAAGAAAATATCTAACAGTTAAATGCAGATTTGATCAATAAAACATAGAAATAAAACACACAGAAAATTATAGCAGAAACAAGACAACATAGAGAATTTAATGTGGTTCACCCAATCTGGGCTACGTCCACAAAACCACAACCATCCAATGATTTTATCATCCAGTGTAAAATATATTACAATCTCGCTAATAATTCCCTACTACAACCCCCATCCAAACTTCTTATTACAAGCTTTTTAGAAGCTTCTAGAATTAGGGTTTTACAAAGTCAATTTTTTCCTTTTTTGGTGATTTTTCCTTTTTCAGTGATGACACGAAAAAAAATGGGAAAAAAAATTATACAGGAAGAGTGTAAAATATAGCATGATCAATCACCACATACCAATAATCTCCCACTTGGAGACTGATCTTGGACAACACTGCTACACTTATAGCTCAGATTGGAAATAAGCACCTTGGACCCTACTACCCTATTATACTTGAATTCAACCTTGAAAGCCAACCAAAGCTAAAGAGGAGCTCAGCTTCTCCCTTGCCATTTCCTTTGTAAATATATCCACTGGATTGGCATCTGTATGTATCTTTTCCAGCTTGACCTATCCAACCTCCAACACTGACCAAATGAAATGATATATCAATTGTACGTGTTTGGTTCTAGAATACAAAGTAGAATTCTTTGCAAGATGTATAGCACTATGGCTATCCATAAACAAGTAATTTTCAGCCTTTTTTTTTTCCCAAATCTTCCATGAAAAGTTCCAGCCATATCATCTCCTTTTCCGCCTCTGTTGCAGCAACAAACTCTTCCTTCGTGGTCAATAAAGCAACCACCTTTTACAACCAAGAAATCCAACTCACTATTGTCCCACCAACTATTAATACATAACCTGTGGTACTTCTCCTGGTATCCAAATCCCTTGCCAAATCTAAGTCAACATAAAACCTTTTAAATCAGTATTAGAGCCCCCAAAACATAAACATTTATTGGATGTACCTCTCAAGTACCTAAGAATCCATTTTACCGCATTCCAATGCTCAACGTCGGGATGACTCATATACTTGCTAACAACTCCTACAACATGTGCAATATTTGGTCTTGTGCATACTATGGCATACATTAAACTACCTACATCTGAAGCATATGGTACCTTGGACATTTTTTCTTCCTCCTCTTGTGTCTTTAGATACATTCTTTGTCAATTTAACACGACTGGGCAAAGGTGTGCTGACAACTTTTGCATTTTCCTTATGAAATCTTTGCAACACCTTCTCAACATAATCAACCTGAGATAAAAATATTTTTTTGTTTTTCCTATCTCTTGTAATCTTCATACTAAGGATTTTCTTTCTTTCCCCCAAATCCTTCATAGAAAATGAATTTTCTAACTATTGTTTTAACTCCCTTATGTGATCTATGTTAGACCCCGCTACAAGCATATCATCAACATATAAACATAAGATAATGTAGCTATCATCATGTAACCTCTTAAAATAAACACAATGGTCTGAATTACACTGATTGTAGCCTTGCTTAGCCATAAAACTATCAAATTTAATATACCATTTCTAAGGTGCTTGGCTCAATCCATATAGACTTTTCTTCAATCTACACACAAGTTTCTCCTTACCTTTGACCTCAAATCCTTTTGGTTGTTCCATATATATTTACTTCTCCAAATCACCATGGAGAAAGGTTATTTTAACATCAAGTTGTCGTAAATGAAAATCTTCAACAACCACAATACATAAAATAGTATGAATAGAAGTCATTTAACAACTGGAGAAAATATTTTATCAAAATCAATGCCTTTTTTCTGTGCAAATCCCTTTACAACTAATCTGGCTTTAAATATTTTCTTACCTCCATCCTCCTCTTTGAACCTATAAACCCATTTGTTTGGTAAAGCCTTTTTACCTATAGGCAACTTGCATAATTCTCAAGTGTGATTTTTTAGCAAGGAGTCCATTTCTTCTTCCATTCCATGCTCCCACTGAGCCTTGGTATCCACCTGCATAGCTTCATCATAACATTTTGGCTCACAAGCATCAGTTAATAAAATAGAATACAAAGAGGGATAAAATATTTTTGGAGGTCTACTTATCCTTGAATATTTTCTAACATTCACTGGAGTTTGTGGTATTTGTTGTTGCTATTTTTGTGGAGCATGAGGAACCAATGGAACATCATTGTTTGGTGTATCATCCAACACTACATAATCATTTTCTTTTTTCTCATGATGCTGCAACTGATCTTTGTACAACACTTTCTCATTGAATATGACATCCCTGCTTCTCACAATTTTTTTATTTTCAAAATCCCTAAGCCTATAACCAAATTCATTAATGCCATATCCAAAAAAATATGCATTTCTTTGATTTTTCATCAAGCTTAGTTCTATTTTCAGAATCTACATGTGCAAATGCTTCACAACTGAAGATTTTGAGAAAAGAATAAATCACCTTCTTACCCATCCATGCTTCCTATGGAATACCACAACCAAAGGATTTGAGGGACCTCTATTGATTAAATAAACAATAGTGTTTACAGCCTCTACCCACATGTTTAAAGGCAGTTCATAATGCAATCTAATAGTTCATGCATGCTCCATTATTGTTCTGATCATGTGCTCAACAACTCCATTTTCTTGTGGAGTCCTTGGAACCATTTTCTTCCTACAAATACCATTAGAGGAACAATAGTATTCAAAATCTTTGTTGTAATACTCACCACCATTATCAAATCTGAGACATTTTAACTTTTTACCTGTCTCATTCTCAACCAAGCTTCTCCATTTCTTAAAATTTTCAAATACATTAAATTTCTACCTAAGGAAATAAATCCATACCTTCCTTGTTGCGTCATCAATAAAAGTGGCATAGTACCGAGAGACACCGAGAGAAGATACTTGAGCCAGTTCCCATACATCTGTATGCACTAGCTCCAATTTCTTATCTTAATTTCTTTTGCCTCCCATCCTTGAGAAAACTAACTCTCATTTTTTTTCCATACACACAACTTTCACAAAAATCCATATTAACAAATTTCAGACCTGGTAAAACATTCTTTGAATGAAGTACTTTCATACCTTTTGCACTCATATGCCCAAGTCTATTATGCCACAATGTTGATTCAGAATCCATAGCAACTGTCTGATTTTCTACCCACTGAACTGCAACAACTATTCCTGAACATTGATTTTTATCTACAATAGCTAAAGTAGAAGGAACAGTATGACCTGTACAAAGATATAAGGTTCCTACTTTCACACCTTTTGCTACCACTAAGGCACCTTTTGTAACCTTCCAATTTTATCACTAAATGTAACAACACAACCCTCATCATCTAGTTGCCCTGCAGAAATTAAATTTATTTTCAACTTTGGAACGTGCCCTACCTGATGTAGTAGATGATTCCCATTCTACAACTTAATCTTGATTCTTCCCTTTCGAACAATCTGACAGGGTCTGTTATCTCCCAAATAAACCAGCCCAAAATCCCCTTATACATAATCAAAAAAATAAATTATATGGGTCGAAGCATGAAATGAAGCCCCTGAATCTAACACCCAAGAATCATCAACATTATCAAGGGAAAGAATCAAAGCGTCCTCATTAGATTTATTACTTACAATATTTGCCTCTTTATTTCCTTCATTTTTGTCTCCTTTGTTTTTTCAAGACCAACAATCTTTCTTTAAATGACCCGGCCTACCATAGTACCAACAATCCCTCTTGTCTCTAGATTGGGACCTTTTGTCCTTTTATTTTCCTCATGACTTCCCATGACTTCTAGAATTATTTCCTCTCTCCTTTGTTCTACCCTGCTTTCTGCGTTCAAAACATTGCCTAATGTGGATGTTCCACCTGATCTTTTCCTACTATTTTCCTTACTCAAAATAACACTAGCAACATCATCAAATTTCAATGTATTCAAACCAAAAATAGAATCACTAACAACCATTACCAAGCTATTCTAGATTTATGGGAAATAACAAAGAATCAAAAGAGCCCTAACTTCTTCATCAAAGTTTACATTTACAAAAGTTAATTGACTGGTAACCATATTAAACTCATTTAAATGATCAGCAACTGACCCACCTTCTACCATTTTCATGTTAAATAAACACTTCATAAGAAATACCTTATTTGAAGCAAAAGAATTTTCATATAACTTCGCCAGGGTTTCCATCAACTCTTGAGTTGTCTTTGTTGTTGTCATATTGAATTCCACTTATTGTGTTAGGCATAAACGAATGGCTCCTAGTTCCTTTCTATCTAGAAGATTACATTCCTCATCACCCATTGTTGTCAGTTTCATGGCTATTCCTTCCAACAGCCTCCATAAATCCTTCTGATAGAGATAATCCTCCATCCGCATCTTCCATAACTGATAATTCTTCCCATTGAATTTATCTACCTTCAATTTACCCTCGTTTGCCATCAAGCTCCCTATAATGCCCCACCACACAACCCCAAAGAAAACTAATACATCTAACATTTATGGTACAATTTTCTTTTTTCAAAAACTATTAAAGTATATAAATTATTGTATACATTAAATTTAAAAGATTACAAATTAAACACCTAATTCCTTTGGGGTACACGAGGTGACATTATGTAGCTAACCCATTCATTCACTTAACTTCAACTTTAAACATTAATAAATGATAAACAATGTGACAAGAATAATCCATATAATACCATACACACAAATTACATTAAATTAATCATGAAGATATAAAGTACAAATTTCCATAGATACAACATAACATTGACATCATTTACATATGGTAATTCAAGAATGATTTACACGATATGACAATAAATTACATCAATCTAATAGTACATCTCAATGGACACATAAATAAAGTTGCATCATAAGTCATCCCAACGCATGTGGGAGTGATACATCCATACATGTAATACATCAAGAGTACAATTATACATCTGGTAACATATGAATCTTGGATCAAGTTGCATTAGCAATACTCTGCACTAAATGGTACAACTACATCATAAGGGGACCCAACGGGGTGCGTAGCATGTTCCACCCAACCACCCCCATGCTGGGAGTAAACAAGGAAGGATCCCTGACCAAGCACATCCATACAGTAAGGAAAGACTAAACTCTAGACACGAAAAGAAAGAGAACACAAAGAAATATCTCATAACGACAATAAATTTCCAAAACATAACAATAGACCACTTCCAACATATTACAACAATAAGTCACAAATCATATCATCAATAAATCTCAAGACATAATATCAATAGGCCACTTCTATGGTATTTCAATAAAAACATCTCAAAAGGAATGCTAGAGGAGAGTGTCATCGCATGGCGTTACATGGATTATCCAGACATCCTGTCTCAAGGTGTCACCTCCATCTATACATGGATTATCTAGACAACCTATCACTAGGTGCCGCCTCCATCTATGGTTATCCTGAATTCCTATCTCAAGGCGCCACTCCATTGGGTTACTCATGCGGAATTGTTAACCTCTTGTGGAGACGAGGAAACAATCATGCCAACCACAGCCTTCTCAGCCCACCTTTAGTTTATGATAGCGCACTAACCAGCAGACAAGACATCCATAATTATCTTATTAATTTTTAACTACCCACCCCCTAATTAATTGCTTAGGTTATCATTTGTTACTCTAACTCTAACATGGGTTACCCTGATAGCCCCTTAGTGCGTTGACCCCCACGTAGAGACACTCTCTCTAGAAACCCAAAGCATAAAATCCAACACCAAGGAGTTGTGCCACAAGAACACTAAGCCACAACTGGAACATCCGCTAGGAAAAACCATCTCGCCAAAATCATATGAAACATACATAAGATGGTACAACCCATGTGTAAACTCAAATCACAACCATAGCCAAGAATAGGAACAAATATCCAATTAAATTATCAAACATAAAACATCAATTTTTTGACCTCTAGAAGTAACTTAAGCTCCTATAGAAGGATAAACTAACTCAAGGATTCTTCCCACAATACAAAATACCAATAAAAGAAAACCACAATTGATTCAACAAATAATCTCGAGAATACACAATTACGTAAAATAACGCCATATAATACATTTCAACACACAATAATTTCACCAAATAATTAATTTAATTTCTCAAGAATATTCAATTTAATTTAAATCACAAAGTTTATTTCTAAGTTCTTCGATCACACCAGAACATTGCAACTTTTAAAATTATCAATTAGTTCCATAATTTCCACACATATAATCATATATATATATATATATACATATATATGTATATATATACATATATATATATATACATATATATATACATATATATATATACATATATATATACATATATATATATACATATAGATATATATATATATATATATATATATATACATATATATACATATATATATGCTTTTAAACATATATAATATATATATATCAAAAAAAACTTTAAAAAAATAAATGAATTCTTTTAAAAAAAGGACAGGTGTAGTGGGTACTATGTACCTCCCTGTGGGGAGGCCACAATCCCCACTAGTTATGTGCATCAGCTATAGCTGTTGTGCGCAGTCAATGGTGACTGGGCGCAACATACCATAGTGGGGTCGGGGGTGGTACGACCACCAATGACCATATATGTATATTTTCTTGCCCACAATAAGAAATACACAATATGAACAATAGATAAATTTTAGATAAATTTTAGTTTCGAAAATAATTGGTTTTCTTTTCAAAACAATAATTTCACAACTAAATTTTTATTCACGAAATTATGAAGGTTTCCCTATAGTTTTCTACAGAAGATTCATAGGTTCAACAAAAAAAAAAAATCAATCACAAAACCCTCTTTCAAAAATAAAGAAATTGATTTTCAAATATGGCAGACAAGATTTTGTTTACAGAACAATAAATCAAAAGAAATAATAGATTTAAAAGAACTTGGAGTCCTTTTGAAGACGAATCCAAACATAATAGCCTTCTTCTTTTTTCGAAAGTAGAATCCCCTCTGTAGTTCCTTATCAATTTTGTTCCTTCATCTAACTTCTGTATCAATCTTCTATTCCTTTCTTACAAAACAATTTTAACAAAGAAGCACAAAAACCTATCTTTCTTTTTTCCAGACAAAAACCAAAAACCATTCTCTCTAAAACTTCCTCACAATAAAATAAATAAATAAATAAATAAAGCTCTTCTTTCATTTTCCTCAAAAATCCAAAACATTCATTGGTTCTTTTTCTTGATTTTAAAAGCTCACACTTATCTCACGGATTTAATTAAAAATTCTTTATTTTCACATGATATTATCCTCACAAGATATTCTCTTCTGATTTTCTAGTTTTAATATCTTGAAAAAGATAATTTATAATTATCACCAACATTATTTATTTAAATTAATTACTTACAAATTTTTAATTAATTAAATAACTGTTAATTTACAATATTTAAATTGAAAATTACAATTACTCACAAATAATCATATCCACAAAATATCATTAATTTATTCCATATAAAGTAAAAATTGATTAAATAACAACTAACCATAATTAAAATAAATACACATCAACAACCAGTACATATACAAGGAAAAAGCCAAAACCAAGACACGACAAGACTCACAACGAAGTGACGGACTTGGGACGAGCACTTACTTATGAACTCCCTTTTTCAACATCGTACCCATTGGGTTAATTTAATACTCGCCCTATCCTGCCAAAACAAGTGGAATCGAGACTTTATTCCTGCAATTCCTGCATACAAACAAACGTCAAGTAACATGTAAATCTCCATTGCAGACACACCGTGAAAGGAAATCATGGGGTAGCAGGGCACTCACAAGCAAGTGATGCTACTCCGTCCTTTCACCAAGACTCACTAGGAAACACATCATAAACCATAGCAACATAGAATTACAACATCATCACATATAATATTAAAGAAAACCATAGCATAACCGAATAATATAACCACCACATAATGTATCATCAAACATCATAAGTAATGTCAAGTGCAGCAAACCAACCAAACAATGAATCCACAAAACCAAGTCGGTGAGCTAATCACCATCACAACCAAGTATCAAACCAACACATAAGAGTATCAAAGAGTATCAACAACATGGGGGTATTACACTCCCACTTAACCGTGAGACTCCCACTCAATTGTAAGACCTTCCTGCAAATGATAATTGAAAACAACCTACTCTGATACCACTTGTTAGGGTTAGAAAGTAGATATCTAATAGTTAAATGTAGATTTGATCAATAAAATAGAGAAATAAAACACACACAAAATTATAGCAGAAATAAGAAAACACCAAATTTAACGTGGTTCACCCAATCCAGGCTACATCCACAAAAATGCAACCATCCAATGATTTTATTATCCAATGTAAAACATATTACAATCTCGCTAATAATTCCCTACTGCAACCCCCATCCAAACCACTTATAACAAGCTTTTTAGAAGCTTCCAAAATTAGGGTTTTACAAAGTTGGATTTTTTCCTTTTCCGGTGACGCTGCGAAAAAAGAATGAGAAAAAAAATTCTCAAGGGCTATCACCCCTAAACCCCTACCGAAGGCCCTTCTCGGCCTCAAACCTTAGCAAGGATAAATGAAGATTGGACAATATCTAGCATGATCAGTCGCCACATACCAAAAATCTCCCACTTGGAGACTAATCAGGCTCCACACCAAACAATATCAACATTGAACAAAGCTTGAAATCGACAACCATCACAATGCATTGTAAAGAGGACATTACCACTAGAGATATTAAAAGAAAAAATTCCACAAAACATAGAGATACCCCACTTTGAGAAATACAATGGTAAAGGTGATCCTAACAACCATATAACAACATGTACTGCCATGTGTAGTGATTTTAGTTTTTAGGACAAGCTATTAGTTAAAATTTTTCCTAGTCAATAAAATATGTGGCCTTCGAATGGTTTTTCTCATTGCCCAACAATTCAATACACTCATTCAAAGAGCTTGTTGATTCCTTCCTCAACCATTTCCAAATACAAATTGGTCCTAAGATAAACATAACTGATTTCATGATATGCAAACAAAGACAAGGTGAAAAGGTTACATATTTTATAACTCGCTATCAATTGATACTATCACAAGTTAATCTCAATCTTCCTAATGCATAAATCCAAAGAATGTTCACTAATATCTTACAAAAGGAATTAAGAGAAAAAATCATCTTTTAGGAATTTCTATCCCTTATAAGCTTGCGTTTGATGCTTTGTGATGATCAAAATTCAATTAATAAGTATAAGGCATCATCATCTAAACATATTGAAAAGTCCAAGACCATACATCAGATCAATTGTCAACAATTCAAGAAACCAAATAAGATATTTTCAAAATCAATTCATATTAAATTAACCATGTTGAACCTCAATTTATTGCAATAAATCCAACACCATACCAATTTCGAGCAAGATATAAATAGTTCACCCCTTTTCCTGATTCCCTACATTCAATTTTTCTTACAACTTTTCAATTAGAACTACATTCGATTACCTCCTATTAGACCAGTGGATACCACCAAACCTCCACCACTACAGTTCAATCCAAATGTCTTTTGTCACTATCATCACACAAGTTTACATGGAACTAAATGATGCATGCATCTTAAACATCATGTTAAAGACCACATTGACTTTAATCATATCTTTTTGGGTGGTGTTAATGATCAAGGGAATAAATCTATCACCCCACCTAATCAAAATTTGCAAATATTTACCAATCCTATACCAAATCATTCAACCAACTTTGTGAAAGCTACTATAGTCAAGAATTATGTAATGAATGTTGATTAGATTAAGGAAATAATGCATGATTATAATAATGAGAGTGATAATGAGTATGACCTACATGATATGGTTAGTCCCATAGATGTTCAATATTGTAAGGTCCAAACCACTTTGTTACCTAACATTGCTTTCACTAATGATGATGTACTTAGACATGTTCTTGATGGTCTTCTCTACATTATTTACCATATAAATAACATACATGATTCACAATGAATACTTATAGATCCCACATGTGTAGAGAATGTGATCATTGAGGAATTCTTGTTTATACATAAACTTTATCAAGATTCCTATGAACAATCAAAAGCATGGATTAAAACACATAATGGTTTTTCTTTCCATATGATAGGTTTGATCACTTTTGAATTAAAATTTGGATCAAAACAATTACATGTGACATTCTCCATCATCCAGATGTTAGACCAATTCCATGTGAAGCTAGGCTATTCATGGCTATCCTCCATGAATATCATCCCATCGATTATTCACAAGTGAATAAATTTTCCTATTGGAAATGAGATATTTAGAGTGCATCATAATGGGTTTAATATTTTTTCTTCTTGTGGAATTTTTTCATTGGATTTATTTTGGCTTGGACCTATGGAACCTATAAAGCCTCGTGAAGATTTCTTTTTCAAGTCCTATCAAAATTTTAAGGAAAACTACATAGTAGAACTATCTCTTAGCAATATTCCCAAGTCTAATAGGTCCATGGTTGTTCCTTCTCACTTGCCTACCATTGATGAACCTATGAATGAGCCAAAATCTCTTCCTAGTAACTAAGATGAATCACTACAATTCCTCCACCCATATCCTACAAAAGAAAAAGAGATAATAAGATGATCCCTTATGTGCCTCCAAAGATAAAACAAGTGTATAGACCTAAAGAGAAAATGGTTTCCCAACTCCTAGTGGTTCTTTTAGTTCCTCCCCTAAGGGAAGAAAATAAACCAATGATTGATAAACCCACTCCTACACCATCACAAGTTAAAAATAATGCAAAAAGAAATTGAAATACTAACGAGTGTAGACATAGACATCATTCTATTTATCACCAATTGGAAGAAAAGAACAAACCAACACTACCCATGCCTATGGAAACAAATCAAAAAGTCCTTGCACCAAAATAAGACATTGACCCAAAACAAGAAGTTAAACAAGAAAATTAAAATTTAATAATCATAAACAAACCTATTGTGATCAATTTGGATGATGATGATGACATTGCTAAGATTGATGAAGAAGTGCATAATGACCTGAATTTATTATTTTCCACTTCTATGAATTTAGGTGGGGGAAACCATGATAATCCTCCTAATGAGAGTGACTCACCATGTGTTGAACCTAATGATTCTCCTAGTACGACACTTCATTTATTCCCCTTAGCTAGTTAACTACCTTCCATTTATGATAAGAAAGACTGGGATGTGGACAACCTACTCTATATCGGCTTGAATGTGACATACTACTTTATGTTCACTTTCTATATTATTTGTGTTTGCTTACATGTAATGTGATCTCTCATATCATGCTACTTGGTGTGACTTTATGTTTGTGAGTTTTCAGTGGATGACCTTTGTTGCTCCATTGGCATAAGGATACAAAGGAAACAAATCTATCATGCCATTCTTCCATTTGTATCTAAATTCTTCTATATGTTCACTTTCTATGTTATTTTTGTTTGCTTACATGTAATGTGATCTCTTCTATTGGCTTGCCTTCACTTCTTTATACTATGGAAGTGTTTGGTGTTGACCTATTTGATGTTGCACGGTTGAGGTGCATACGTTTCCTTAAGGCCGACCTAATTGAGATTGATTTAGGTCAAAGATGGTATAAATACTAGGCGATTTGTTGTGTGAATTAAGAAAAGAATGTGTGTGATGTAAAATATGAAAAAGTGATCAAGTATGGTGATTTGATTGTGAGCTTTACATTATGTGGAAGAAAAGGTAATGGAGTAGGAGTGTTGTGTGATCCCCTATGTGTTTGAGTCACTAAGTTACAACTTAGTGGCTGCACAAAATTGTTATGAGTAGATTGAATCATGGATTTCAAGGCATCTCTTAGTTTTTTGTGTGATTCATGAATGGGAGGTGATGTAGGGAGCTCACTAATTAAAGGAGATCCCACTTGTGTTTTAATAACCTCAAGAATATTGTCATTATGTGTATGAATTGTTAGTGAAGGGGATTCTAATAGCACTTTATTCTCTTTATATAGGGAAGGTTTAGTTTTTGAAGGATATGTGTCCATGTTCATATGTTTGTGCACGATGAGATTCTCCCTAGGAGGAGAGTTTTTAGGAGAACAAAAAACCAATATTTTTTGACATTCACAGGTTCGTTCTTCTAAAAGGAATTCATCGCAAGTAGGAGAATGATCAATGGTTGAATTTTTCTACTCAAGAAGGGTTTCACTAGGTGAAGGGGTACAACTAAGATATTATGACCTTCATCGATTATGTTTTCTAACATTAAGGTATCTTCTTCACAACTATGAGAGATACTAGGAGAAAGAAAAATGTTATTGCAATGATTACTTATGGTTGGGTTGTTCTGTTCATCAATATCTTGTCCACTAAGAGAGGTAAAAGGAGAGAAACAACTAGGATTCTCAAAACTCTCATTGATTGATTCTTCTACCAAAATATATTCTTTTCCAATAGGACAGATATTAGGAGAAGAACAAATATGATTGTTAGGAATGTCCAAGGTTGTATTATCTTTCACTAAAACACTCTCAGAGGGAGAGGATAGGAAAATTTTCTTAGCATGCCTAAATATGTAAGACACTAATATTGTGTGAACAAAAATGAAAATCATCATTAACCATTGCATGAAATGTTTCATCAATATAAACAATGTATAGCCAAAGATGCAAAATATGTTCATCCAATATATAAAAAGCTTTAAGAATGCAAAAAATGTATGTGCAAGAATGAATTTTTTTTTATCAATCTTATGCAAAGTTTTACGAATAGAAACATTGTATATGAAAAATTGAGAAGTACTTTTATTGATGTTATTTCATAAATGTAAGCATTTTCAAATGTAAGGATGTTTGCAATTGAAGTGATTTGAAGAATGAGTAGTCTAGAATGATGTTTTTGGCCTAAATGCATAAAAAAAATGTTCCCAAAAATTTATAGACTTATAATATATGATACTAGTAGGATTAGGAAGCATAGAAATGAGTTTTCAGACATTGTAACAAATAATCAAAAATCTGGACAGGCAATGATTCACCCAGAATGACAAATGTGTCCTAGTAAGGGTTTTTTGCAAAGTTTTTAGAAATTTTCAATGGATTTTGATGCTTTTGATGTTGTAAGATGCAGACCTAAGGTGAATGTGGAAAATTTTAGAAAATTTCAATGATGTGAGATGCCAAAAATGCAACCTACATGCACTTTTCATGAATGCAAAATTTGAAACCTAGCATGCAAATTAATCTATGAAAACCCTAATGCAAGGTAAATGAAAGATAGATCTATGATGAAGGACTAAAAATTAGAATAGAAAAGTATTCCAAAGTCAATTTCATCAAAATTTAATAAAGGATTTCAACACCCTAATCTTTTCTAGCACTTCTAGGGTTTTTCACCTAGAAGGAGAAAGAAGGGCCAAAATGGGCAACTGTCACACTCAAAGCTAATGCAAGAGTAGATGAAATATGAATGAAGTATGCCAATGTAATGATCTAAATGCAGAAAAATAATGAAAGATATCAATTATTGAATGGAAACTATGAAAATGACAGTTGTTGGAAAACACATTGTGATATGCAAAAACACCTAGAAATGAAAGTAAACTATAACAAAAGTGGATGAAAATTAAAGTGTGCACCTGAGATCTTGATGGAGACTAGAAATGGCTTCTGAAATGTTTTTTATGTTGATTTTTAGGCCTGGTGGGACTCATTCACCATTCTAGGTGAATTAATCCCAAATCTAGGAAATTGTTTTGAAGCCCGTTTCAGACAAATGGGTATCCAAAACTACAGAAAACCTATTTTAGGCCTAGCAGTGGGATTCATTCACCATCCATGGTGAATTAGTCCACTTTTGAATTTTTGAAAATCCAAATGTGGAAACTAAAGTCTCTAATTTGCACTTTTGCTCCTAACAAGTGTTTGCCTCTGAAAGTTTGATTTCTGAACCTAAAAGTGACTTTTGTTGATACTTTGACTTGTACAATAAGGAGATGTCTTTAACAAATTTTCAACTTGATCTTCAATTATTTCCAAGCCTCCAAGATCCCTAAATATTCAAACACACAAGAAGGGAGAGAAAAATGTTGAATGTTAGGGCATGGGGGTTTTCCTTGGTCAAACCCCTTTGTAGGTAATTAAACAAAAATGATGAAAGAATGTAATGAAGCATGAAATAATGAATTCAATACCTTTCCATGATATTTAATATGGAATTTTTGTAGCAAAACATAAAGAATCTACCCTTGAATGTCTTTGGAAGCTATCTTGATGACTTAAACCTTAACTTGCTTGACTTGGAGAAGAAGATAGATGATGAATTAATGATAAGAGATGTGTGAATGAGTTAAGAGATCATGAATTAGGGTTTAGATACTTTATTTTATATGAAATTCACCTTATTCGCCTATTAATTGGATCCTCGAGGCCGACATGAAAGTATAATAAACTTAAATCCCAAAATTTTCCACTCAAATGCAAAAACTAGCCCAAATGGGACTCATTCATTACCTTGGGTGAATCAGTCCCACCTGGTAGGGACTCATTCATCACAGATGGTGAATTAGTCCCAGAGGGGCCCATTTTCTAGTTGGGTTTCTAGAAGATAAGAAAATCAGGTTTTTATAATGACTTTGTCAGGTATTTCATCAAATTATGCCTTGGGATGCACAATATGGGGTAATAGGGGCCTATTAGTGATGATGTGAATGCCAATTAGGGATTGGGACACATAATTCAATGTGAAAGTGTGATTAAATACACTTTACAACACTAAAATGAGGTCTACATAGCCTAGGAAGGTACCACGTCCAATGTGAATGTGTAAACCACATTACATCACTAGATTAAAATTAAGTTTATTTTACAAGCCTTCTAGATTAATCTGAAGATGCAGTTAAATACAATTTATAATGTTGAATTAAGGGAGAATGGGATTATTAAGTCTCGAAAAGTGTGAAAGTCTCTTACAACACTTTATTGTAACACCTTTACAATACATCATTAAATGCATTTGAAAGGGTCCAAGACATAGTTTGGATGTGAAAAACACGTCACAACACCAAATCAAGGCCTTATTAAGTCCAATTTATCATCAATTATTCCCCAAATCAAGCAAGTTTCACTTTTTCTATGGTATAGTTCCTTTAGGGAGGGTCCAACTTGCCCAATATGTTGTCTTTACAATCTCTTACAATACATCCTACACCTGAGATGGCAACCCTATCAAAATTTAGTTTTTCCCACCCATCCTCAGGAGGTGACCATCAAACCTTATTCTTGTCCTCTTTTGATGACCTACCACCATCCCCAACATAGGGTGGGACATTTAACCCACACCAATTCCTTCTAGCCAACATGTCCCATTCAGTGAAATTCAATTTCCTTCGCCACTATTCATCCACTCTAGCATTGATTATTTCAACAATGCTTTCCTCAATTTTATTCAACAACCTTTGAATTGCCATTTCCTTTTCCTAAAACAAACAACTATTCCTCTCCTTCCATACTTCCAATATGACAACTAATGGGATTTCAATCCACTAACCACAAAACATCATCTACTTATGAGGAGTAGGATAACTCATAAGAAAATCAACTATCTTGTTAAGAAATGTCGATTTCCATTATATTTTTTAACATAACCACTTCCAACAGAATTGTGTGTATGGGAAATTTAGGAAAAAAATTATCTCTTGATTCTTCTTCCTACTTGCACAAAGAGAATCTCGAGGGGCCATGATACCCCATTTGTACAAAATTGTCTAGCCTAAGTTATCTTCCTTGTGAGGCAGCCTAAGTGAATATGCTAGCCTTTGGAACACATACTTTATTCTAGCACAAATTGATTGGTAAACTAGGCTCAAACACCCTTGAATCAAACAAGGTTCAATAGCCATCTCTTTCCTTGTATTCCCCATTCAATGAAGCATTAAACATAATGCCATCTTGACTTCTCCTGACACAAATCTTCCACTTCCCCATCACTTTTTCATATTCTTCCACCAACCTATCATCAAGCCCCACATGTCATATGCTTTTCCATTGATAAAACAAGATACCCTATTGATCTAATACCTCAATGTAATTTATTACCCTATCTACCCATACCTACTTTGTAATTATTTTGAATTGCTCCAACTTAGCCATGTTAGATAATTTTGGAAGAACTTCCCATGAATCCTCCCAAAAGAGAACAGAGTGCCCATCCTTTATCTCCCATGTAAGATGGTCCATTATTAGATCCCTTGAGCTCCTCTTGAAGTTCCAAATTCTTGACCCACTGGGAAGAGACCTGGCTATGGATATACTATTCTTCTCGCCATCTAGATACTAAGCCCTGAGAATTTTGGCCCATTTAAGGTATGTTTTGAATGTAGTGCCCACACCAACTTTACTCCCAACACTTTATTTTGAAGAAGCGGATCTTTCATACCATCCCCATTTGCTTCCTTCCTTTCACAAACTTTTTTCCATTTCACCAATGGAAATTTATGTTGTTCTGAGTTCCCTTGCCTAAATTTATTTTCATCTTATTATTGAGGTCTTTATTTTCCCCAAACGATAGCAGAATAAATGAAATCATATAGATTGGTAATGCTGCAATAAATGATTTGAGCATCGTTATCCTTCTAGCCTATGAAAGCCAACAACCTTTCCATGAGGAAAATCTTTCCTTCACTTTATTGGTTAATGCGTTCCATATGTTACCATGCTACACCCCTTTGGCAACGGAAATACCAATATATTTTCAAGGAAGGTTACCTTTCTTGTATTTCATTATCCTTAGAATTTGAATTTCTCTTATCGTGTTCATGTTGAAATGAATTTTTTTGATCTTGCCAAGATTATTTCTTGTCCTGAGGTTGAAGAATATTTTTCCAGAATCACTTTTAACCTATTAGCCTCCTTTTTTGATGCACTCTTGAATAACATTGTGTCATATGCGAACTATTGGTAAGTGACCGTAGATAAGCTATTGGTGACTTTAATACCTTTGGCCCACCCATCCCTTCTTGCTTTGTCAACCAACCTATTTAGGGCCTCATCCATAATTATGAGCAAAAAAGGGGAGTGGGTCTCCCTATTGGAGACCCCACGAGGTGTTGAAGAATCCTCCTAGTGATCCATTCAATAACACTAAGTACCTTGGGCTAGTAATACATCCAAAGATCCAATCGAGCCACTCCTTTTGATAACCAAAAGCCTCTAATACCTTAAATAAAAAGTGCTAATTCACCCTACTATATGCCTTCCTAATATCTAATTTTAATAACATCACTGGTTTCTTCAATCATTATGTGGAATGTATGACTTCCTGTGCAATAACTACACCTTCCAAAATTGATCTTCCCAGTACAAACCCCATTTTCTCCTCCAAGATAATGGATGGAAATGTTCACTTTAACCGGTTTGCAACAATCTTCGCCAAAATTTTATAAAAGGTATTGCATAGAGCTATTGGACAACATTCCTCTAATGTTTTTGGTTTTTCTTTTTTTCCCTAGAATGAGTGCAATGAATGTGTTTTTTACCTCCTTGAGCACACAGCCTGAGCTTTTGGAATCCTCAATTGCATCTATGATATCTTGGCCCAAAATATCTCAAATTTTCTAGAAAAAAGTAGTTGGGAATCCATCAAGGCCTAGCCACTTGTCCATATGTAGCTAAAACAAAGTAGTTGTAACTTCCTACTCAGTGAATTTGGAGTTTAATAATTCATTTTGTGACTCAGTTACCAATTTAGGAATGCATCTCAGAAGTTCATACCGCACTTCCAAATTAGATTCCTCCCAATCGTTCAAAAGATTTTGAAAAAACTCAACTATGGTCGTTTTAACTCCTTTTGGATCTTCCAACAATCTTCCATCAAATGATTTGATTCTCGTTATTATATTCACTTCCTTTTGTAGCTTAGTAGAGTTTTGAAAACATATTGTACTCTTATCACTTGTCTTCAACCATATTTCTTTGGACTTTTGTCTCCAAAAAGCCTCTTCTTTGGCTAGGATATCATTGAATTTTATTATTAGTTCCTTGTCCTCTATAAGTCTATTGTTATCCTTACCATTCAAAATCACCTTCTTTAAGACCTCCTTTAGAGCCTCTTCAATCTTTCTTTTCTCTTCAAAAATATTCTTAAAGCATTCCTTATTCCATTTCTTTAAATTCTATTTTATTGATTTCAATTTTGTGACAACATTGAACATCTTAGAACCCCTTGGCTTGCAATCTATCTACCAATATTTGATGAGATCCCTAAAATTCAAATCTTTGAACCACATATTTTCAAACTTGAAAGGACACCTTACTAGTTCCTTGTCTCTAATTATTTCCAGCTATATCGGATAGTGTTCTAAACAGGACCTAAATAGAATTTTGCAATCTAAAGTGAAAGGGAATCAACCTAGGTTTCTCTTGAAAAAAAACCTATCTAGCTTTTAAGCAATGCTACATAACCCCTCTTTTTTTTATCCATGTGTAGTTACCATTCCCCATTTTTGGTTCAATTAACAAGTGTATTTCAACAAAAATAGCAATGTTTTCCTGAGATTGTAGCACTCTTCCCACACCCCCTTTCTTGTCCTTAGATCTCAGGATTGCATTAAAATCCCTCCCAATGATGTAGAATTCAAACCTTGGGTTATTGATAACCAAATCCAATTCTTGCCATACTTTTATTTTTTGAATGCATGCATTACAACCATAAACATAAACAAGTAAGAAACACAAATTTGAAATGAGACTTCTTACCCAACAAGCAATCTAGTGATTTTTTCTTTCCAATTCCTCTACTATCATAGTTTGTGGTTTCTAGATAATTAACATTCCACCCAAGGCACCATCTACATTAACCCCTATCATTCGCCAAAATTTCAATTTCCTTCCAAAATTGACCTTCTCCTGCTCTCCTAGCTTGGTCTCTAGAAGTAATCACATGTCTACTTAAAAAGAATCTAATTGATGCATAATTAGGAACCTTTTGTTAGGGGCATTCAAGCCCCTGAATTCCTTCTCAAAAATTACCATCTTTCTTGCCTTAGATTGAACTACTTGAGAGGCTTTTCTTTTCCTTCCTAGTTTTTGATTCTTACCTTCTTCAAAAGGAAGAGTAGATCATCATCTTCCAAACCTGGGCAGTTTGTCCAATCCTCAAACATATCTTTTTCTTCCAAACCCAATCAAGTTCTCTTGGTGGATTTGGCCAATTCCATGAGTTCATTTCCAATTTCTATTAGGGAATTTAAGTCCTCCTCTCTGCATTTGTTCCCTAGGAAATCGATTTCCTTTGATATTTTCTCATTTAGCTCACCCCCTTGGGTTGCCTCCTCAAATTGCACTTCCTCATTCTTGGTCCCTCCATCAGCAGAAACCATATTCCCCTCATTCCTATCTGCGGCCATGTTCATTGATACATCTTATTTCTGTGTGTTTGAGGAGAAATCCTTTTTCAAAGGGATGACTGAGTCAGCATGTACATCTAAGACAAGCTATTTATGTGGTTCTCTCCAACCCAAATTTTTGAATAGTTTTGTACATGGATGTGAATCTATAGTTAACTCTTGTAACCAAGTTCCCAATTCTATTACCAATTCAATTTCTTCACATTCCTCATGGTTGATTTTATTTTCAACACAAAGCTAAACATGTGAGCTTCTTCCATCTGAATTCAACCTTTCTTCCATGCACAAGTAAGTCCCCAAATTTCTTCCAATGTCTTTTAAAATGTTGGAGGTCCATAATTCCAATGATAGACTAGTAAACTTAAACCATTCTAGATTCACCTCCATAATATGTTGATATGAATTGAATCTTGCCATCCACCTTAAAATATAGAAGCCACAACCATCTAAGATCCATACTTCAAATTCAATTTCAATCCTTAACTCCTCTGAGGGGAAGATCACTACAAAATACCTATTTTCTAGCCTGTTAAATTATAAGTTAGATCCCCCTTTACCCTACCACCAATGGTCAAAACTTTCCTATTGGTTATTTTTTAAGAACCAAGCCGATCTTCAAAAATACCTATGGAATTTTCCATTTACAATACTTATTACTCCAAATGGATTGTCCAATGAATGAGTGAAAGTTACAAGACTTATACTCCTACACTTTGGGCTCTGTAAAACCCAAGAGGGTGATCCCACAATTTATGCTCAAGAAATTGTATGACCAATATTTCAATACATTGTACGAAATAGATAATCCTCATACAATTACTCAACAACATAGTATATCAAACAAATTTCCAGCTCATTTATTGATATCCTACACTTGGAGCATGAGAATAACCAAACTCAACACAAAATAACTACAGTGATACTTATTTGAAAGTTTGTGAAATAAAAGTGATTAGCTAATGAATCAACCTAGAAACTGGATTATGAATACTTTGTATGAACCAGTCCCTTATTCCAAACATGGATTCAATATCAACCTATACAATGAGACAACAAATCAACAATAGCAACATACAATCTCAAGAAACACTACATTACAACACTCCTAGGCTATCACATTCATGATCATCACTGCTTATAAATATTCTAACACCTAATTCTTATGAGTTAACAATATCATCCAAGCATTTACATTAATTCATTGAACTAATAAGTAGGAATGAAATTCAACATCCATTGAGAAACAACAAAGATGAACAAAAGAATCCTTGATTACTTTCATTCATAACTCATAAAATGAGTATAAAGGAGAGACAATAGCCATGAAATTGGTATCACTCTGTATTGTATTTTCTATATTGTTATCAAAATTACATACATAACGAAAGACTCTGAACTTAAGAAAAAATTTAAAACATGCCTGATATTCCTTTTACAATTCACAGTGTTCATTATGAAACAATGAACCCCTACTTTTTGGCCTTGAATTCCTTCTTATAGAAATGAAAGAGAAAAACAAGCCTCGGGATAGAAACTACACATGTCAATACCCTATTGGACTGCTATAATAAAGATTCCTTTTTTAGTTGCTCAACATTCCCAAGAGGTGTGAAATATGTGTGAAATAAAATTAGTCTTCATTTGTTGTTGGAGATCCGGTCCTATTTTCAAAAAGTATCTTCAAATAGTTACCTCAAAATTTGTGCCCATGCACACCAAGTGGAAAGAAAAAAAAGCATGAAAGAAATAGAAAAGAAAGGAAAAAGGATAAGTCCACGTTTGCATCCCTGTCACCAATTCAATTTGAAGAAGATGCACTATATTTTCTATACTTTAGCAAAATCCTAATCTGTACTAAATCCAGGCTATGCAACACATTTTCACCTATCCATTATTCATCATGTTTGTAGAATTTAGAATCAACTTTTTCAAATTACCATCATGCCTCTTTTTATTAATCTACTACCCCCTCCAAATATCCACCTCTCCATGCCATAAATTCTTCTTCAATAGGCCAGTTGAAATTCATGACCTCATCTACACTTTATCTATAAGGCACATACTTGGTGACAATTTGGTTAGCCTCCTTGTCAAATTCTAGCAAGACAGTCTCTGTGTTGGTGGTTTTTTAATGGAGCAACCAGGTTGGTCTCCTATTCTACCTATGGAGTAGCCAACTCCAATCAAGGGCAGCTCGGAGGACCTAGACCAACTGACAAGATTCAGTCAAAGACTGAGATCTTATGCTCTTTAGGCTCTGCAGAATCAGGGCGGGTTTACCCACACAATGCCTCAAACAAGACCAAACATTTCTTTTTATAGTAGATAATTCCTGATGCCAAGTGTTGAGAACATCAAATAGGGCTAGATTCTCAGTAACACAATATTTGCAGCGACCATGAGGTAGGGAAAGACATCAAACAAGATTGATTAAATAAAATTAATGTTCTTAACCAAGATAACCGAAACCCTAAAGACAAATAGCATATATCAAATCAGTGCCACATCCATTGGGCTTGGAGTCAAGACAATCTGCAAATAGAAGGAAAGATTACTTGGACAAATAAAGACTATGTGAAACTAACCTTATTAATCCCACAGTTAGTGATCAGATCTTAAAGACTACTTATCAAATCCTTCAATCATACATATAAATTTCTGAGATGATGAAAGCAATTTAACCTGTTCCTTGAACAAGGGCTATTATCAAAATAGACAATGCAAGAAAGTGTTACAAAGGCTAATGGAATGATCCTTGATTAGTTTCATTAACAATTCAAATGTACAATCCAAAGGAGAGACTCAAAGACCTAAAAAAATACATTCGGGTTCTGGTATTTGTCCAAGAACCTTACAATTTATAGACTGTAACCCGAGACCTCAAAATTTGGTAAAAACTTGACTCTATGACTTAGTGCTCTTTTTCTTCTTATTTTAGTATCTGGCTGAAGACCTCTACAAATGATTCAAAAAGTCCTTTTAAATAGTCCAGGGATCGCCATCCAGCTCAGAGCCACATCAACATGCCACATCAGACCCCAACTGCATTGTGACCAATCAAAACACTTGCTGTGACCTTCAACAACTTCTTAGGTCTTATAAATGCCACTGGTCAGGTTGTTGCAGGAAAGACATTCCCGCATGAATGAAGCCAGGCAGTCAATGTCAAATCTGTTGTTGAATCCGGGCACCCATACTCGAGCCATGCCATCCTTGTCCTAGAGCCATTGCCATGAATGCTGGTTCAGTGGATCTAGCGACCCTCTCATCTGCCACCATGAATTCTTCAAGTCTTCTATTTTTCATGTGCAAACATCTTTGAAACCCCAACTACGTGCATGTTTGAATCTTCACTATCGATCACTGAGATCAGATGGCTGACGTTTAAATATCATCAGCCGTTGAGGCAGGCAACCACCGTCGGCAAGACAAAGCAGTGTCAAGAAGACCACAGGCCTAGAATCTTATGTTATATTGAGTGCTCATCATAGTCGGTAGGAGGCAACCCGGTCAGCGAAACATCCCAGCGAAGTCCGCAAAGGATACCGAGTGCACCATAGAGTTGGGGAGAGATGGTCGAGTCGGCTAGACATAATGGAAAAGATCTATGTGTTTGATCGAGTAGTCAAGTCGGCGAGACCGGGCACACATCGGCATGAGATTTCAACATAGAATAAAGCCCTATCCATGAGGGAAAGCTCACTCGATAGGAGGTCATGGTGACACCTGAACAGACACACTATCGGCAAGAGAAGATGGACTCGGGAAGACATCATACAGAGTCAAAATGCTTAATCAAAATGTATTTCCTTTATGTACTATCCATTCGCCAAGACAAGGGCATATACCTCACCAAAGCAATCCTTTCACTTTTTTCACAATCGCTATAGTCACCTACCATCGGTGAAACACTATAGAGATTTCAGCAAGCTTCGTTGAAGACATCATTTCAAGTCATTGTGACTAATCACATCTCCCACCGACAAATTCACTTGCCAAATTTATGTTGTTATAGCACGCAATCCTCAGTGAGAGGTTAGGTAGACATTACATTGTTATGCCGAGAGAATTTAGGACTTTCACCGAAAGCCACATATTGAACCGCTGTCGGCAAGATGCACAAAGTTCGCTGAGACATTATAACGAAGCAACATTAGCCATATCAAAGAACTCTAAAGCATCGGTTGGTATAGCAAGCCGACATCGCCAAGACCCTTCAACAAAAGGTATAACCCATGCTAAAAGGAAATCACAAGATACCATTGGCAAGACTCAACAGAATCACTATGACATATATTGATGCCTCAAGCCTTTGCCGATAGAACCCCTACTCAATCGCCAAAACAAAAACCAGAGTCTCGCAGACAACCACCTATAAATAAATTCTAGTTGCTGTGACAAATGATAACTCTTGCTGATAGACAACTCAGACTTATGCAAGAAAAAATGCACAGCGGGGGGCGGCCAAAAGGATCTCGGGGAGACCAAGGGGAGTCGGGAAGATCTCACCCCGATTGGACACCAACACACAGATAGGAAAAGCCCATCGGTGAGACACAAAGAAGTCGGGGAAACATCTCCCCGACCTCAACCAACATAGGCCGACAAAGATTTTGAGGAGACAAGCTGGGGTCGCCAAGAGGTAATCTCGAGTGCCAAAGGTCTCAGTGAAAACAACTCGGGGCCGGTGAAAATGGTAACAAGAGGTCAGTTGCCGGTGAGAAATAGGGCATAAAGGATAACTTAAGTTGCATGTGTACTGGCTAGGCAGGTCAATGAATCAAAAAGCTAGCGAAATGGGAACCAAACAAAGTCAGAGCTAGAACCAGGAAAGAGACGGAGTCAGAGTCAGAGTGGGGGAAAGAAACGAAAACCAAAATTACCACCTGACCCAGATCCGCCTCCGCAAAAGACAAAGGAAGGGAGATGGGAGCGGAACAAAACCCAAAACTGGAACCCCTGAAAAGATTCCAAAACTTGTTCTCATTCCGATCCCGTGCCCACCAAAGGAAACAAAGCAAAAAACAAAGGGAAGAACACGGAGAGGAAAATGACCAGCGACCGACATAGGGAAAAAAGGAAAAGAAAGTCCAATCACACAGAATCGGAACCTAGACGGATGCATGAACAGGAACTAGAACTTCAGAATTTGAAAAAGTTCTAGTTTTGTTCAAGGATCCCTTCCGCCTCTAATAAAACAAAATAAAAGCCAAGGCAAGCAAAAGAGAAAGGGGAACCAAACTAAAATCCCAAAAACGGGAAAAAGAAAAGCCAGGAAAAACCCTAACATAGGCCGCCCCACTGGAGAGATGAAAACTAGCATGCTGGGCTCAACCCTTGTGGGAGCCCATTTAACCCACGTGCTAAAATGAAAGATAAAACTCACAAGCCAAGGATTTGTGATAAAAAACAAGGGCACACAACCAAATCCTGAAAACAACCAAAAAAGGCTCTAACATAGGCTCCAGTTGGGGATGTATGCCCCCCGTGGGCATAGCAAGAATTCAGATCACTGGGAGAGCACACCAGAACAAAAAGCCAAAAATAGACTAGGAGCTAACCGGGTAGGGTTAGCAAATGCAGCAAAAGAGAAGAGACCAAGAAACCAAATGCTAGAACTATTGTTCATGGAAAAAGATATACTTCAGGAAAAGTACCCTCATGAATTGTCCATGAACAGGAAATTCAAGAGTCACTTGATTCATTCCTTTGTTTCACCTGATGACACTAGGCCACCAAATGAAAAATAAGAGCCAACTTTTACCTTTGTCAAAAACTTGATTCTCTATTGCCTTCCATAGACAAAAACTAATAACACTATCATGAACTGTCCACAAACTAGCTTGGTCACTGGCCAGTCCCATTGAAATATTGTGCTTTCCAATGCCACCAGTTACATTGTCAAACTGCAACATGCAATCTGATACTAACTGTAGATTATAATATTTGTGGCATATCTCCCTGGACAATTCATGGTTATGTTTTACTGAATGCTCATTTGCTTGGACTCGGAAATAAAAACATTCATAGTCCACTTGATCCTTGACATCACAAAATTTGTCATCAAAATTAGTTTGCAGATCAAACTGAAAGTTTTGATAAACAACTTATTCCATGACATGCAAATCATCTCTACACATGTTGAAGGAAAAAGGTCCATATTTAGGAGTATCTATGTACTGGTTACTGCAACATGGGCACATCTTCTTCATCCCAGGTTCAATGGTGTGCACTGATTCATCTTTCACATCTGCACTCAACTCAAAGTCAAACACCCCAAGTGAGGGCTCGAATAAATCAATATCAATAGGGATAGTAGGGAGGCAACCAAGTATCCCTTCAGTGTCAACACAACTTTCATCATGTTCAGCAGGAGGAGGAGGCACATCACTAAGGTCATGATGGTTTCAACTTCTACTCATGCTTCCTCTTTTTACTTGCACCTGTTCCTCATCATGTTGGTGGTGAGAATAATCAGAGAGTTCTAATTCATCCACACCTATTGTCTGACTGTCATTATCTTCTGAACATGCAGTATGATAACCTTTTGTATCATAAGCTTGCTCAATAGCAAAAAATTTTGGTTCAGAAGCATAAACTGATCCCTCATTGGAATCAACATCATCATCCATGTGAAAAGATTCATGCCTAGGCTCATTCAAGTTATCAAAAATAAATTGCACTTTGTCATACACAACATGATCAGTTGGTTCATCATCACAGATAGAACCAGACTCACTTGTATCATACCTTGCATCCTGCAGGTCCTCATAGTGTCAAGGTCGATAGGATTTGCCCACAACAACCTAGATTTTTTGCGTGCAAACCTCTGATATTCTGTGGTCAATAGATCTGAAATTTTCTCAATGCTCAATGGATCATTGCTCTGACCTACCCTCTCAACCACTCCATCCTCTGCTTGACATTCACCAGAATTGGATGCAACACCCAACAACAAATTAGCATATCCCAAGGTATCTTCAAAAAGATAATCCTCATGAGAGTGAAAATCCACCTCTTCACAGTCAAACCTGATATCCTCCAGAGCACTCCCTGCATCAACAACTTCATTTGTCTTCTCATAAAGACTTGTTTCAAGATTGCATTCATTTGTGCACCTGAACTGCTCAACTGTCTCATCACATTGCTGATTACACTTCCCTTCTCCAAAGGGCCAGTCTAACTGATGCTCCTCTTCAGGTTCTTGGCTTGAGAGACTCAAATTCTGATCATCTGCTTGGGGCACCACCTCTGCAAGTTGTTCAAAAACAACTTCCTCATCATCTGATGAGGCAACACCATCACTTTCAACCTTCTCAATTATGCACCTGTCTGAAGAACATCGATCATCCATTTGTACAGAGTTGTTATCTTTATCAGCATGAGTGCTGACAAATGAAGACAACAGGCTCTGTATATATTCTTTTCTCTTCTTTTCTAGACTATCTAGGACTGTGTAAGCCATCTGCATACTCAGTATCTTGAATTCTTTCAATAATGCACTAGAACCTTCTTCATAAGCTTCAAAATACATGTGGATACAACATGGAGTGCTAGGTCTGAAGTTCTCTGGGATTAGTGACAAGGCAGTAGCAAATCTATGACTAAAATCAACACTTGAATCCTCACCTTGTTTCTTAATTTTCCTTAACCTTTTGACCAGGTCTAAAGGATCTCTTGCAAATTGTTCTCTATAAGCAGCCACTAATTCATCCCAGCAAGGAAAAGATGTATCAGGGAAACTCAAATAATAGTCTCGAGCTCTAGCTTCCAGGGATTTGACAAAAAATATCATCCATGCATCCTGATACCTAAAAGAATGTTTCTCCATGAAACTAGAGAAACTCTCGACATGTGCATCTCCTCCACAAACATTATATCCATGAAATATAGGCATCTCTTTATATACCTGAGCTCACATACATTCAACTTTGTAATCAACCCATGACAAATCTAACTAAGCATACAATGGGTTAGAAGAATTAACAACTGGTGTGACAACCTGACAAGCAGATATAGTTTGACTATCTCTAAGCCGTTAAAAAATTAGATGTCTCTCATCCATTTCTCTGAGACCTCTTTCAAATATAGCCTTCCAATCAGGCCTTATCTTGGTCTTGTGCATCCTCGAGTCTTTATCAGACTTAGGAATCCTTTTGACAATCTTTTTTATGGCTTGGTACTCCATAGATATTACAAATCAAGGCTCACTAATTGTGCATAATTACAACAATAACTAGCATATGACAAAACAAGTGGATGACCACCCTCAGGGTGTATAAATACATTCTCATCATCCACACAAATTGAGACTTGAGCACTAGACACAATCTTACAATGGAATTGCAACCATATTCAATAGATCCAACAAATGGAAATGTGCTAACACCATTTACTACCTTTCCTTTTGGTAGTGCTGAATCACTAAAAAGGGAAACACATTATTACTTTCTCAAATGTTCAAAAACATGAAGAATACCTGGAAACATTGCAGCTCTAGAACATTCTTCAAATCTTCAATGGGTTTACCTTGATAGAGTCGCCACCTCTATGCAGAGGACAAAACTTCAAATGATATGAAGTTCACTTACATATAAGTTTTTCTCTGAGCTCGTTCCACCTGCAGAGCACCATAAATATTTCAGGCTGACTGCAACAAAACTTTCTCTAGGCCTAAGATGCTTCAAACTTTGAACAACACCAACATGGTATACAAAGATATGACTCTATTGCACACTGATATGACCCGTTTCTGGATTCTTCAAGATATTTAACAAGAGGGGGAGGCACACTATACAAGCTATGATGGCTTCAACTTCTACTCTTGTTTTCTCTTCTTTTTATATCTCCCTAGTAGAGTCGCCATCTTGTTGGTGGTTTTTTAATGGAGCAACCAGGTTGGTCTCCTATTCTACCTATGGAGTAGCCAACTCCAATCAAGGGCAGCTTGGAGGACCTAGATCAACTGACAAGATTCAGTCAAAGAATGAGATCTTCTGCTCTTTAGGCTCTACAGAACCAGGCAGGGTTTACCCACACAATGCCTCAAACAAGACCAGACATTGCTTTTTATAGCAGATAACTCTTGATGCCAAGTGTTGAGAACATCAAATAGGGCTAGATTCTCAGTAACACAATACTTGCAGCGACCAGGAGGTAGGGAAAGACATCAAAAAAGATTGATTAAATAAAATGAATGTTCTTATGCAAGATAACTGAAACCCTAAAGACAAATAACATATATCAGATTAGTGCCACATCCATTGGGCTAGGAGTCAAGACAATCTACAAACAGAAGGAATGATTACTTGGACAAAAAAATCCTATGTGAAACTAACCTTATTAATCCCATAGCTAGTGATCAGATCTTAAAGACTACTTATAAAATCCTTCAATCATACATATTAATTTCTGAGATGATGAAAGAAATTTAACTTGTTCCTTGAACAAGGGTGATTATCAAAACAGACAATGCAAGAAAGTATTACAAAGGCTAATGGAATGATCCTTGATTAGTTTCATTAACAATTCAAATGTACAATCCAAAGGAGAGACTCAAAGACCTAAATAGATACATTCAGGTTCTGGTATACGTCCAAGAACCTTGCAATTTATAGACTATAACTTGAGACTTCAAAATCTTTTAAAAACATGACTCTGTGACTTAGTGCTCTTTTTGTTCTTATTTCAGTATTTGGCTGAAGACCTCTACAAATGATTCAAAAAGTACTTTTAAATAGTCCAGGGATCGCCATCCAGCTCAGAGCCACATCAACAGGCCACGTCATACCCCAATTGCATTATGACCGATCAAAACACTCGCTGTGACCTTCAACAACTTCTCAGGTCTTATAAATGCCACTAGTCGGGTTGCTGTAGGAAAGACATTCCTGCATGAATGAATCCAGGCAATCAATGTCAAATCCACTGCTAAATCCAGGTGCCCATACTCGAGCCATGCCATCCTTGTCCTAGAGTCATCACCATGAATGCTGGTTCAGTGGATCCAGCGACCCTCTCATCTGCCAATGAATGCTCGAAGTCTTCTATTTTTCACGCGCAAACATCTTTGAGACCCTAACTACACGCATGTTTGAATCTCTACCGTCGATCACTGAGATCGGATGGCTGTCGTTTAAATATCATCAGTCGTTGAGGCAGGCAATCACCGTTGGCAAGACAAAGCAGTGTTGAGAAGACCATAGGCTGAGAATCTTATGTTACATCTAGTGCTCATCATAGTCGACAGGAGGCAACCGGGTCGGTGAAACATCCCAACGAAGTCCACAAAGGATACTGAGTGCACCATAGAGTTGGGGAGAGATGGCCGGGTTGGCCAGACATCATGGTGAAGATCTATGTGTTTGATCGAGCACTAAATTTGGCGAGACAGGGCGCACAACGGCGTGGGATTTCAACATAGAATAATGCCCCGTCGGTGAGGGAAAGCTCACTCAATAGGAGGTCATGGTGACACCTGAATAGACACACTATTGGCAAGAGAATATGGACTCGGGAAGACATCATATAGAGTCAAAATGCTTCATCAAAATGTATTTCCTTTATGTACTATCCATTCGCCAAGACAACGGCATATACCTCACTGAAGCAATCCTTTCACTTTGTTCACAGTTGCTATAGTCACCTACCATCAGCGAAACACTATAGAGATTTCACCAAGCTTCATCGAAGACATCATTTCAAGTCGCTGTGACTAATGACATCTCGCACCGATGAATTCACTTGCCAAATGTATGTCACTGTAGCACACAATCCTCGGTGAGAGGTTAGGTAGACATTACATTTTTATACCAAGATCTTTATACACCTGTTTGCCGAGAGAATTTAGGACTTTCACCAAAAGCCACATATTGAACCGCTATCGGCAAGACCCACAGAGTTCGCTGAGACATTATAATGAAGCAACATTAGCCATATCGAAGAACCCTGAAGCGCGAGTCGGTATAACAAGCCGACATCACTAAGATCCTCCAACAAAAGGTATAACCCACTCCGAAAGGAAATCACAAGATACCATCGGCAAGACTCAACAAAATCGCTATGACATATATTGATGCCTCAATCTTTTGCTGATAGAACCCCTAGTTGATCACCAAAACAAAAACCAGGGTCTCGCCGACAACCACCTATAAATAAATTCCAGTCGTTGTGACAAATGATAAGTCTTGCTGATAGGCAACTCAGACTTATGCAAGAAAAAATGCACAGTGGGGGATGGCCAAAAGGATCTCAAGGAGACCAAGGGGAGTCAGGAAGATCTCACCCCAATCAGACACCAACACACCAATGGGAAAATCCCATTGGTGAGACACAAAGAAGTCGGGGAAACATCTCCCCAACCTCAACCAACATAGGTCGACAAAGATTTCGGGGAGACAAGCCAAGGTCGCCAAGAGGTAATCCCGAGCACCAAAGGTCTCAGCGAAAACAATGCGGGGCCGGTTGCTGATGAGAAACAGGGCATACATGATAACTTAAGTTGCATGTGTACTGGCCAGGTAGGTCAATGAATCAAAAAGCCAGTGGAATGGGAACCAAACAATGTCGGAGCCGGAACTAGGAAAGAGACGGAGTCGGAGCCAGAGCTAGGGAAAGAAAAGAAAACCAAAATGACCACCCGACCCGAATCTACCTCCACAAAAGACAAAGGAAGGGAGACAGGAGCAGAATAGAACCCAAAACTAGAACCCCTGAAAAGGTTCCAAAACCTGTTCTCATTTTGATCCCATGCCTGCCAAAGGAAACAAAGCAAAAAATAAATGGAAGAACATGGAGAGGAAAACGACCAACGACTGACGTAGGGCAGAAAGGAAAAGAAACTCCAATCACATGGAATCGGAACCAGGATAGATGCGTGAATAGGAACTAGAACTTCAGAATTTGGAAAAGTTCTAGTTCCGCTCAAGCATCCATTCCGCCTCTGATAAAACAAAAGAAAAGCCAAGGCAAGCAAAAGAGAAAGGGGAACCAAACTAAAAGCCCAAAAATGGGAAAAAGAAAAGCCAGGAAAAACCCTAACACAGGCCACCCCACCGAAGAGATGAAAACTAGCATGCTGGGCTCAACCCTTGTGGGAGCCCATTTAACCCACGTGCTAAAATGAAAGATAAAACTCACAAGCCAAGGATTTGCGATAAAAAACAAGGGCACACAACCAGAACCTGAAAGACAACCAAAAAAGGCTCTAACACTCTGCATGAGCCAACATGTCTATATTTCTCTTCAGTGTACCCATATCATATTTTTGAAAAATTGAAACTTCTTGATCTGAAATAACCTCTTTTTTTTCATATTTACATTCTTATAGGGTTCTTATACTACCATCATCCCTTAAAATGGATGGAATAAGACCATGATGTGATTCATGAAAGGATTTCACCAACTCTCTTATTTTGTTCTCCAAAGGTTCAATATTTCCCTTGTACCCCTTAATCTTACCCACAAGAGTAACAGTGGGCTTAAACTTTTCAAGTGGGTTGGAATCATACCTAGCTCCAATTGACATCAATATCGATTCCTTCATCCTAGGGATCCATTCTTCCATAAGTGGAATAACTCTTTCCCTGTCATTTTCAAAATCTTTTATGGCAGCCACCATGGATGAATAACCATAGTGAATACTATTCAATCTGCTATTCACTATTCTATTCAAGTGCTCCAATACTATAGTGACAATCTCAATGTTTCTATTAAAATCCTCCCTATAATGATTATCATATTTCTCTTTATATTCAATTAGTTGCTTGAGCAACTTTTCCTTGATGATATCTTCCTCATCCTGTGGCATTTTTTATGGACCAGGCTCTATTATTGAAATGGGCACACTTCCCATGTTGTATGGCACAATTTCCAATGAGGAACTCACTTGAGTGGTAAATTCACAGTGTGCAACTTTTGGTGAAGTAGTAGGGGAATCAACATTGATCAACTTATGATTTCTTGGTTGCATATTGTGTTTTTCAAGCTTCCCATATTTAACTAACAAATCATTATGTTATTTCCTGAGCTTCTCCTTTTCTGTAGTTACAGATTCTATAGTGGCCCTTGTGAATTGTGCAACATGTACTGACATTTTTGCTACCTATAAAGCTAATGTTTTAGACACCCTCTTTATTATTAAGCCTCTACTATAGTTAGGTGTAGCCTCAACAATGTCAGGTTTTCTTGTACTTTGGGCTAGAGACTAGATAGCCAATGCATCCAATTGTGCATTAAAAGCAGACCCATGTAATGCAATTCTAGCCTCTTCTTCTAAATTCTAGAGAGGTCTATCACATCTCTTTATTGTATCAAAGGCTATGGAAGAAGCTAAATCCCATTCTGCAAGCAACAAAATACCACTATTTCTTACCAATTCTCGACCCTCCTTTGCAGTCATTTTTTGGAATTTAGCCCTCATTTCATTCAAGACCTTTGTCTAGATGGTGGCATCAAGAAATTATGGATGAAGGATCTTTTCTATAGCCAGGCTATTGACATATTCATCTATTTTCGCTCTGTATGCAAAATCCATAAAAGCTTGATACTTTACAAAAGATTCATCATCTGGAAAAAGTGTACATGCTTCTACCCGCATATCATCTTTTCCATTGAGCCCAATGAAATCAACTTTACTCAATCTCATACCAAATTACTATGTCACCCTCATTACTAGTGTAGTGGGCACTCCTTGCATTTCCTGCTCTGATACCCAAATGTCATCATCATATTCTTCATCAACATAGTCCACCAGACCACTCACTTCAATCTTTTTCTTTTTCAATGGTGGCTCTTTTTGTAATGATGCACTAATTGGTTGAGCATCAATATCCACAATTTTAGGCTCTATTGGCCTTGGAGGAGATGGTGGTGATACTTGTGACATAAGAGAAGGAGGCTTGTCCTCCTCTTATTGAGAGGAAGCAGGAGCTACATCATTTTTCTTTTCCTTACTCTTTCTCCTTACAAAGAACTTTATTCTTGATTCTTTAGGGGCTTGAGATGTAGATTTTTCTTCCATAGCAGGGACTTCTCCCCCACTCTATTCTTTAAAAATGGGGGATTTCCCCCTATCCTTACTTATCACCCCTTTAGTCACAAGGTGGCCTACTATTGTCTCAAAATTATTGGATACATGTTCCACCTTTTGCATTGTATTTTCAATCTTTGGAAGAACCTTGAAGTTAGGTTCTTCCTTCTTTATCTTTCTTTACATTTTATTGAAGGAAATCTAGCTTGCTTTTATTTTTTCTTGTTCCAAAAGGTTGAACACATTTTTTATCACATCCTTTGGATACTAGAAGATGTGCACAAATTTTTAGCTCTTGTACCTTTCCTTCAACCAGGCCATAAAACCTTCAGGATCATGTATGATCCTCTCAATTGACTATGCATGTGGTAGTTTCCTAAGTATATCAAGTGTTTTATTCCAACCTCCTTTTGTTATCAGAAAATAAAAAAAGCATGTATACATTGAAGGAAAGAATGTTCCTTTTCCTTGATTCCGCAGATGTTCATTTTATAGACTTCCCAATTGCCTCATCACCTCAAGAAAATCAATTCCCTCTGGCAAAAATATTGGTAGCAAGTGAGGTACAACCATGGAACCATACACTCTTAAAATAGTGTAATCTGGATATGGGATGACATCTCCCCAATTGTGATCAACTCCTAGCTCAGGCCTTCTTTCTTTGGGTCTCAAGAAATCATGCAGGGCTATGGGAATTCTAGGTATATTCACAACCAACGCTCTCATTAATTCTAAAGCAATTTTTTTTTGAAATGTCACATAATCATATGTCCTATCATCCTTGTCTAGAATAGTAGTCCAACATTGCACGAGAAAATTCAAGTTAATCTCTTCTCTCTAAAGTCATATTATGCCCAAAGTAAGGTGCACCTTTGAACATAAACATATGCATCAACAATGAATACCAGCTAAACCTTACTCCATTTGCACCTTTCTTCAACCTTATCAAGCCCTCATGATTCTTTTCTACAAGAAACTCCACATAATCATACACCATGCAATATTGGGGGTGCTGAATATGGGCTCCCATATACATCCATGCCATAGGAATTCCTATGACATAATCATAAGCAATTATTTGGAAAATAAAGTAAAAGGTTTTTTGGAAGTAGGAAATAAAATAATTAACAAGGAAAGGATCCTTATCATATTTCCCTATTGTAATCCTTCGACCTATAATTTTTGCTAGATACCTTGGTAGAATGTGGACTCTAAATGCAATCTTAGTCTTATCATATTCCTCCTTGAGAGTATTTTCATTGATCATAGGCATTTTGTCACTCCATCTAATGAGTTTGAAAACATGAGAATTTTCCTCCTTGGTAATTTTGACCATTTCCTTGCCATCATATGTTCTTATAGTTCTTGTAACTAGGTCATAATTATTGGCAACTACTTTGACCAAATTAGCATCCATGTAGAAATTGGGAATAATCAACTTCCCTAGGTCATAAATCCAAAGGTTACCAACTAGAATACCTAGGTTTCTATTCTTGAACCAACTATAGAACAATTCCCACATATTATAAGGTAATTTGGTGTCCTTAATATAATTGTTCTTGTCAATCAAACCCTCTACTACTTTTGGACCTCGGAGAAGCAGTTGACCGTTAGAATTTTTCACTGGTCAAAGGCGGTAACTTTAATTCCCCGCCACAAAACCCTAGAGGACTACACACTAGAACACCTAAAAATGGAATGGAATAATGTTTTTTTGAAAGTGTAATATACACAAGATTGCAAATGAAACAATAGCTATAATTCTACCCTATGTCCTTTAAGGTTCGTGACTACACTACTAGATTCCCATTTCTAAATGAGAAAGAATTGTAAATCATCACATTAAACAAATCCATCTAACAATATGAATTTCATTTAATCTATCTCATTTAAAAGATAAACCAATATGAATTATCCATATCATTTTAACAATATAACAACATCCCAAGTTAATCCAATTAACTATCATATACAATAACATCATTTACATTATCCATTACATGAGAGAGTTTAACAATTAATTACATCATTACATCTTTACATCTTGAACATCAATGTCTCCTTGTATACGTGTGAGGAGAGTACATCAAAAGTATAATATATGATACAATTGATTTATGGTACAATAAAAGTACATGAAAGATATTCTACTTGAACTGGAACAAGACAAGATTAATCCACATGCTCCATTAAATCCATATACTAAGCACAGTATGAGCATAAAACATTATTGATAAAGTATCATCAACTACATCATAACTATGAATCCAATCATTAGAAAAAGTATCATAATGTCTTAATGCAACCAAGTCATAGTTAGAAATAGAAAGAAAACTAAGGGGCACTACAATAAATGGTTAGTAAGGTCTTTATTCAAAGGTATTTTGGGAGCAGAAGCTTTCCCTTTACACAAGGATGCTTTTGATTGTGCTTTGGGAGCCATGACACAAAAATTATTACAAGGCAAGGTTTCTGGTTTCTTAGAAATGATTTACAACTCAAATAGGGTGTTGACACTAATTATGACAATGCAGAACCAACCAATTATCCTTTATGAACGTCAAACATTAAAATGCAAAACAAAGAAAAAACCCTAACAAACTCAAAGATTTGGGAAAACCACAATTCTATCAATAATTCTAGGGGGAAGATAGTAATTCACTTACTAGTTCTTTGATAGGTTGATAACCCTAGCCTAGATGCGAAACAAGCCTGAAAACCATGGCACAAGCTATCCAAGTGTGTAGAATATCCTTTACAATACTCAATTATGCTTTCAAGATAGGTTTTTAATAGTTGCACAACCTTCTGCTTTGGTAGCTCGACGTCCTTTCCATTATTAAGACTCGCTCATGCAAAATAGAATGACTCACTTGCCCTTAAACTGAGTTTTGAATGCTATCCATCAATCACATTGGTGTGTTAACTAATGAACGGTCTAGGTTTAGTTAGCTTGATTTGAAAATCTTGACTGTACATAGCCACAATACTTATCAAATGCTAGAAATCCACATGGAACCACTTGTTGGTGCTCTATGGGTTCCACCATTCCTTTGTCACTGTAGCCAAAATCCACTTGTCTTCTTCCCCTCACCCACATGAGTCTTAGCTCATGTGCAACTTTCATCAACGGGGAGATGGGGTAGGGCTAATATTAAGTCCTACAACCTCTTCATACCCGCATCTTAATCCAAGACCAATTTCCTACAGACTTATTCTTCTTATAACATCAATGACCTAGATTAAAAGATCTCAAACATGTGTATTATATCTTCTTTTAGTAGCAAAAAAATTATTCTCTATGCCTCGTGTTGAAATATTTGATTAATATTTGACATTGCTCCAATGTTTCCACATCCTCTGGGTTATTCCATGTGGAAATTCCCCACCAGTGCCCTATTAGGAATCAGTTAGTAAAGGTAGGACCCACACAAGATAGCGGGGATTGATTTGGATTGACCCATGTCACCCGCTATCAACCGTTGATTCACTTCAAAGCTTTTGCACACTGACTACTTGGAAACACTAGGCCCACAGGGAGAATTTCCACATGACAGTCGCCCGCCAACCCATTTGAATATTTTTAATGAAGAATTAAAAGTAGCGGGAAAATGGGGAGTGATCGAGACACATCCATGTTACTTAACACCCACTGTTTGTCTTCTTTCAATACTGCTAACCATCCTCAATATAGACATCAGTCTCACCCATACACAAGACATGTGGCTTATGTCTGCTAGTGCATGAGGATAAAACAATAAGCAATGAAACATAATGGGCATGTGGGGAATGGCAAAGATTTTTTTGTGACAATTGAACATTCATCAAAGATATTCATATCTACACATGCCAAAACTATCAGTCTTAAAAGAGGGACCCAACTAGGTTGACAAGACTATAACCCATAAGATTAAAACCTAATGCTCGAAGGATTTTAGCAGGAAATATTTAGGCTGACTTTGGAAGAATTAAAGCAATGGGCTAACTTATAAAAAGTGATAAAACTAGACCAAAAGGCTGGTCACTTTATGTATTTTGATGGCATAAGTCATAACTTAAAAGACCTGGAACCGGAAACAAGGATTCAATAGAGAATTAAAACCTTGGCGAGGAAATAAACTTAAGGGTTTTTAAAGTAGTATCTCATGTATACTAAAACCCTAAGCCCTCAGATAGAAACCTAACACATAATTTAATAAGATTCTGAGATGGAACATGAAATTTTTTAGAGTTCCATTAGTGGCTCCGACTGGGGATGTATGCCTCTCATAGGCATGGCAAGATCCTAGAATCTTAGGTGAAGCAGACCAGTCAAACACAATGAACCAAAAACTAGGAAACTACCCAGACTATGTAGAATGACCAAACCAAACACAACTAAAGTAAACACACCTATAAAAAATGTAAAAAACCTATAGTGTACATGGAATAATAACATACTTAGCAAAAGTATGGCTTCAAGAACTGTCCATGTATTGGTAGTTCAAAAAGTTCACCTATCAAAAAACTTACAATGTACATGGAATAATAACATACTTAGGAAAAGTATGGCTTCAAGAATTGTCCATGTACTGGCAATTCAAAAAGTTCACCTGTCAAGCTTTGGAGGAAGTATGAATCCTCCCCATGTGTACTAGCTATTAGATAAGGTCTAGCCATAATGCTTGAAAATTTCCATGTTTACCCTTATCTTGAGCCCTCACATTCTAGGCTAGTACCATACTATTCACCTCAAATTTTCTAGGAGAATATCTCTTATCATGCAAGTCCTTGACTTACATCTATAGTTTTGCATTCTTGGCTTGAGCTTCTCTTCTAGTTTCATCTAATTGTACAAGATTATCAATTTTGTGATGCATATCATCACATATGTCATCATCATATTCTTGTACGAACTTATACATCTTTAGTAGGTTATTTTATGGAAACCTAGCATCTAGACCATACACCAAGCCAAAAGGTGAATAACCAGTAGCCTTTTTCATAGTCACTCTATCTACCCAGAGTTCCAACTTCAGCTATGAGTCCCAAGCCTTCTTGTTCTTTTCCATCACCCTTTTGATGATTTTCATTAAGCTCTTATTGCTAGAATCAGCATGACCATTTCCCTAAGGATGGTAAATTGAAGAATAAGAAACTTGTATGCCATGTTTATCACACAAATATTTGAATTCCTCATATCTAAAACACATAGCATTATCTAAAATGATCTTTTCCAGGACTCCAAATCTGATGAGAATATTATTCAATAGGAAGTCCACCACCTCTTTGCTTGTTTCCTTTCTTGTGGGTATTGCTTCTACCCATTTTGTAAAATAGTCAGTAACAACAAGGATACACGAATTCCCTCCACTAGAATTTTCTAGGATTTATCCAATGAAATCAATTCCCCATTGTTGGAAAGGGGCTTGAACGAAAATAGGCCTAAGTGGTAGACTCCCTAAAAAAAATATTTTTCTTGTAAATATTTGACAAGCATCACAAGTCTTAATGAACTTGTGAGCATCCTTAAAAATAGTAGGCCACTAGAATCTTGCTCTCAAGACCTTATGATCAGTGGTATTTTCCATGTAATGACCACCACACACTCCATTATGCATTTCCTGCAAGAGTTTCAATGCCTATTTTCCATCCACACATTTGAGAAATACACCATTCGGGTTTCTCCTCCATAGCTCATTGTCAATAACCACATACTTGATAGCATGCAATTTCAATGTCCTATTTTCGTTATCAGCCATATCTATAGGACATTACAAAGTTTGTAAATATTGGACAATCCTTCTATACCATCTACATGTTTGCATAGTATATATAGGTGCAACATCAACAATCTTTGTCTGATTAATCTAGTTAATTTTCAAAAATGTTGGTTTGAAACCATAAGAGGTTGCCAAGCTCTTGATACGTTTTTGGCTAACGAACAAGACCAATTGATGCATTTGAATCTTCTTCTCTTCAGGCTCTACCAGATGTAGGTGGGTGTATCTATGCAAATGAGGAAGACGTAGACTATGGGTATGTGCAAGATCATCATGGAAAAAACATGCCCTTAAGTGGCAAAAAAATCAGAAAAATCATAGTTAGGCAACTTGATGTAAAAATTCGAATAAGTTATCTATATTATATCAAAAATATGTAAGAATAGAATTTGTAGCAAATTGAATGTAGTTTATAAACTACTAGGTTTTAAAAAAAAAAAATCTATTTGGTGAAAATTTGAAATTTCAATGCGGTATTTAAATTTTAGGAAAAAATAAGAAGCAGTGTCTATCGACCACCCTAACCACAATAAAATGATAATATTTTTTTATAATATTTTAGATATAAGTAGAGGACTCATGTCCCGATGTGATGTATATTTTTGTAATTTTTTCCGAAAATAATTAATTATGAATTTTTATTACAAATTTTAAAAAATATAAAAACTTCATGTCTAACCACCTTAACTTGGTCAAAACTTCATGAAATTCAATTTTTCTTTTCTTAATCCTATAGTATGCGAAGCATAGAATGTGACGCATGTTTTGGATTAAAAAAATGTGATACCATTTGAAAGTTGTAGATGTTTTTCAATCAGTCTATTAATCAAGACTTTAGTCATAATTTGAATAGAAAATGAATAATAATTACTTATTAAATTAAAATTAAAGCATAATTTTTATTGGTGGAAAGCTAATAATCTCCTTTAAAAACCTTTTTCGTTTCATCAATTTTGGGTAAAAAAAAGGTCGTCAGCCACATACCCATCATGATCCTACACATACCCCTATACATTTCCTACTTGAGCAGTCTATCCCCAATGGTGCAATTGGAAGTGGGATAGATGAAAGCTTAATAACTACTCCTACTGAAATTTGAGATGTGAATGTTTGAATAAGATTTTATAAAATTCTAAAATGGAATTGGTATGACCAGTGTCTACTTGTGTTGGGCTAATGGAGTCAAAAGGTAAATGATATGTGACTTACTGGCTATAATTCTAATTGTTTGGCACTTGTGACCATTTATACCTTGTATAAACATGCAAGGATGCAATTACCAAGTTCTTCTTATTGATCCAAATGACCTTTTCTAGATTACTATGATTAATTTAAAGAATTTAATCCTTCCTTGAAGGATCCAGTTAACTGAACCACACAAGAATAGAAAATTTTCCTTGATAAATTGAAAAGTATCCTTGATACATCAATTTAAATAATAAGGAAATGTCAACCTTGGATACAACCTGATAATATTCTCAATTTTATTCAACAAACAATTAACACTATAATTGGATCACCAAATTAAATCTTCCTGTCTATTTTATTACTTCAAAATATTTTGTAATACATAACACAATGTCTTGTTTCAGCAATTGATCAACCTATCCTACTACCTAACTCCTAAATCTAATAATTGATGATTTTATTTCATCATACATATATACATTGTTCTTTTTAGGGTTGCAACCCTTCACAACATCCGTTTGGTGCAACTCTTCCTTTTAGTGTGGCTCTTCATTTAATTATTCTTGGAAAAATAAAATATTTAATTAGTTTCCTCTAGAAAATTAAATATGTTAATCTTTATTGTCTTTATTTCACAATAATTCTTTTCCTAGAAACTTCACATCCATTTTTCACCCACTGAATGATTACTCGCCTTTTAACTCATTGGTAGATTTTTTTTTCCTCATGGGGAGAATATTTTACCTTGTATTTAATTTGTGCATCTTTATTCAACGTGAAATACTCTTTGAGTAACAATAAGCTCCATGAAAAATAAAGTATTTCATAATACTTTAGTATTAATTCTTTTGCCAACAATTTCCCATTTATATTTACTTTTGGGGAAAATATTTCTCTTGTATTTCACCTATGTGCATTCACTATATTTACATGGTGAAAAAATCACTCGTCCCTTTATATCAAATTGAATAATTATCTCCCCGTGTAAAAAATATTAATGTCTCTTATTTTGTTTCTCCTTCATTGTATCCACCGCAAACATTATATTTTACTGCATACCCGCATGCAAATTTGACTCCTCCTGTGGGGACGTAGGAAGACTCACCACTCACCCACACATTCTTTAAATTACACCCATGGTAATGTGGGAAACATATTGGAGTCACCGCAATACATCACATCTTTTGTTGGGTGCTTGCAGTGATGAGGGTAATAACTAGAGATCTCCTTCTGCCAAAATCAATGCCATGAACAAAGCTTAATGAGATTCCTTAGTATTGCTCCATCATTGAAATCCACTTCTTTTCTCAGACTATGAAACCATGCTCAAATTTTGTACGCAAATATTCTATGACACTTGTTTCTTTCTTGAACATGGGTGATCAACATAATCCATGGAAGCCGTGAATAATAGACCACTCTGCAATTCCAAAATCATTTTCAACGACCCCATTTTGTGCACAATTTGTAGTCTTTGCATTCTATATTCAATTTTGCTTTGAGTTTAAGGCATGATGTTTAGATCCCTCATTGAATTCCCGCTTATTTTAATTCGCACCATAGATTAGCAATTTTAGACATGACAAACTTATGTAGAATTTGTGATGTTGAATCTTCCCTCAATCTTTTATTGTATAACATAAGCTCAATAGTGTGGGAGACATAAAAGGTTGCAATCCACTAGCAAGGTGAAGATTTGATAACTTTGGATTTTAAATTGTTATATTCTCATTAACTCTCTCAAGTGTGTCCATTTCTATCGTCAATCTCCCAAGTATGTATATACATCCCACATGCAACAAGTATTATGTATCCTAGAAAAGCGAGAAGTGTGATGAACTTCTAAGAATTTCATGGCATTGTTGGGTTTAAAACTTTCTTTGCACCGACAAGCATCTAGCTTAGCAAAATGGTTATTAATATTCCTATGATTATCAACCACCAACAAATTCCAAACATAATTTAGGAATAAGTAAGGTCCAATATTTGATGGTGGAACTGAACTGTCTATTGTTGTGGATAAAGGCTCAAATGCGAACATTTCAACATGTTTGGGATCTTGTGAATGATCACCTCCTTTTGAATGTAATGATGTGAGCCAGATAGTTAGATTCGATTCATTTTTCATCAATACCAACACAGCCAATAGCTATCTGTTCCTTTCATAACCATTTTCATGTATTTTGATTTTGTTGTTTTGAGCTACTAATCTCAGTGGTTCAAGGAATTGTAGACAAGATTTCATCCTCAAATTTGATGATAAGAAGGTGGGCTTGTTATCCTTTTCCAATAGTGCAATATCTTGTCCATCTGCACTCCAAATAGTTGTTGTAACTTTCTCTTCTATCTACTCAAAAGAAGACCCAAGTTCTCCACAAGTACTGATTTTTCACTGAAAAGTGCCAAAGATATGTTTTAGTTGTGCACCAAATAAAGTTTTTGTGTCATCCACCACTTTCTATCTTCATAATTCTACCCTTTTATTTTATCAAATCATTTATTTGCTTCATCCAATCACATATCTGAAGTATTCTTGTGGACAAATGTTTTTTCTTATCCTAAATTTGCAATAGATCAATGTTTTCAGATGTGATTTATGCTTCCTCATCAGCCACACCAACACAAATATTTACAATGGGGATATTTAGAGCAAGAGAGGCATCTTCAATTTGATTTACTGTGATTTCTTCAAGAATTCTAGTGACTATTGTCTTTTATTTATCTTTACAAGTAATTCCCTAGAGGCATCATTACTCATCTACAACACATTTTTCACCTTATGCATTTGTTTTCTTCGGTGATTGTACTAAGTAGACTTTGATTTAGATTCTTCATTTAATTATCTCATCATCACTTGTATTTACTCTTGTTAGCTGAGGCCCCCACTTGGTACTTAGTTTCTCTTCATTTCCCTTTATTCTTAGGAATTTCTAATTTGTTACCTCTAATGGTTTGTGTTATCCAATTTAGCCATTATTTTAAGTACTTGAAAAATTATTCTTGCACTATGACAAAATAGAACAAATTGCCTCCAGGATTGATGTGGAAAATTGCTCAAAACTTCTCCTTAAGCCATGAAATTGTACCAATGTGTTAATGGATGGTAGGGGAGTGTGATTGAAAGAGGGTTTGGCTTGAAGTCATCAAATTTGAGATATAATAATTTTCAAAGTAGCCCAATCAGCCCTTTCTGAAACTGCACTTGTGAAAACTATCTGAAGCATGTCAACTTTCCATTTTGTAAAAATATCAAATCACTTCATGTGATGCCATAACTTGGAGGATTGGTTCATTTGGGACCCATGAGTACGCGTGCACAATAATTTTTCATCAATCTTCTTCTTTTGTAAAATACAAGGTGTCAAAGTTTCCTTTTGTAAAAAAATTCTGGAAATGCCAATGTCAAAACTATGCAAAATCATTTTGGTTTTGGTTTTGAAAAAATACCAAATTAGGTGCTATGACCTTGAAAATTGGCATGGAGGTACACTTTCATGAGGAGAATCTAGGGAATCAATTTTTTTTCCATGATGAGCTTTTAGTTGCTTAATACTAGCTTACAAAAATGGCTACTTTAGCAGATTTAAGACAGTGTAACAACAAACCTTCGTAGGACCCTTCAATTTCACCTTTTGAAACCCTATAAAAAATGATCATAGAGAAGTGAAAATTAGCAGAGATACTCATATATGGTAGATGATCATGTCTGCAAAGTGATTTTGCTTGAGATTGCACTGACTTCATTTTGTGTTTTTTCAAAGTAGGTCACTAGAGTGGATTTTATGCTTGTGTTTCTGAGTGTTGCAATCAAACTTTTCATCATGGCACCTTCAAATTTTGGAAAAATTTGAAGGTTCCAACACCTTCCTCATTTTTCTATAATAAAACAACAACAATAGTATGAAAAGAAGCAAAAGGGAAAATGTGCATTAGCTTGGAGAAATCCAGAAATTTCAAGACTGGAGCCTCCTTGATAGCTTGTTTAATTTTCTTGAATGTCTGACTAGGATCATCACTCCAAAGAACCTTTTCTCCCTTCTTGAACATCTTGGAAATGGGTCTTGTGATTTTTACAAAGTAAGTCACAAACCTTCTTAAAAAAATTATCTATCCAAAGAATGATTGATTGCCTTTGACATTTTTTGGTTGAAGGATCCTATCCATGCTTTCTACCCTTTCAGGATCAATACTTCTTCTTTGGACTCAATGTGCCCCAGTAGTTTTCTCTTAGTGACCCCAAAGGCACATTTCTTGGATTTAGGGATATTCCATACTTTAGAGACCTGACAAATACCTTTTTCTAAGTGCATACAATGATCTTCCTCCTTCTTGGAGTAGGCAGTCAAGTCATCTTGGTATATAGCCATAAATAAATCAATAAAGGCTACATCCATAGCCCTTTGAAAGGTGGCACCTTCATTCGTTAACCCAAATGGCATTCTTACATAGATGTAGGTGCCCCATGGAGTAGTGAATGGAGTCTTATACTGCTTGGGCTCTTTTACCTTCACTTGGTTATAACCTGAAAAACCATCCATAATTGTCCTTGAATGAGGATGTATTCAAATTCCTAAAATCAACACACAACCTTATATATCCATTCTTTTTTCTAAGCAGCACTAGATTGGACACCCATGGAGAATGTCTGATGGGATTTATGATGCCAACATCTCTTAACTTTTCCAGATCCTCTTGCATCTTGCAAGCCAAAGTGGGATTAATTGGTCATTGCTTCTGCTTGAAAGGCTTAGCATTCTCCTTCAGAGGAATTTCATGCTGAAATAACTCCTCTCTATATGCTTTCAAGTCATCATATGACCAAGCAAAGACATGTCTATATTTTCTTAGTAAGGAAATTAACACTTCCTTAACCTTAGGCTTCATTTTATTTCCTACATACACTTTCTTATGGGCATTTTGAGTCCCCAAATTCACTTCCTCTAGGTCCTCTAGATGAGCAGTAGTTGTCCTAATCTTTCTTTAATCTTGACTGTCAAAATCCTTTTCAAGTGCTACAAGGCCTTTGGGAATTTTATTTGTCTTTAACTAGATGACCTTCCAAAATATTGTGCCCTTCCCATCTAAATTTTCAACAAATCCACCAAATTCAATCTCCTAAACTTCATATTTGTCAACACATTTCAAAAATTGGAGAATATCCTCATCATCATTGAAAATCTGCTAGTTATGCACATTGTTAGGAATGGAAGGCCTTGACTGTACCTCAACCTTAGATATACCTATAAAAGTTATGTCATTTTTCCTTAATGCAATGTTAGCAAGTAAGTCAAATACTTTTTCTTGTCCTCTTTCCATTCAGTCAATTCTAAAAGCATCAAACTGCTCAATGGAATCCTAGACAACATTTTTGTACTACTTCAATCTGTTGTTCTTGCAAGCATATTTGGCCCTTACTTGGGATATCACAAGCTTAGAATCACCAATTACCATTAAATTTTTTACTTCTTGCTTCTTATCCAATCTCAGAACCAGTAATAATGCTTCATATTCTACCACATTATTCATGCAGAAAAAAGATAAAGTGGAAGAGAATTTGTATGTACTGCCACTAGGTGACACAAATAATATCCCTGCACATGACCCTCCCTTGGAACTTGAACCATGAAAGTACATTTTCCAAAGTCCATCTTTGTAAGATTATCTCAAAACCTCATTTTCTATAGGCATAGGGCACCTATCAACTTCTCTTAGTACTTCTTCCACCTTGAAATCACTGATATCAATTTCTATGAAAAGAATTGTGTCATCTTTAGGAGCATGCTCCAAAATATGTGGTACATTTTGTTCTCACACAACTTGAATGTCCTTACCATCAATGGGAAATTTTTCATAAGACATGTCACATTACATACTACCTCCCATATATGCACTCCATTTCCAAGATAGCAACATTCCATAGTTAGGTGGGATATCCACCACTACCACACTCATTTTGAATTCTTTGTTTGGATAAGATCCCAATATGTAAGGAAGTTCATTTATCACATAAATAATAGGGACCCCTCTTGAATCCATGACATAGCACTTACCATGAGTGCTATCAACTTTTAGTCCCAATGCCTCCATAATTTTGGCTAGCATGATAGTATTGGATGCTCTAGAATCAATAATACATTTTTTTTATAAAATTTCCCTCAACAATCAATGTTAGGAAAAATGGATCAATTTTCCCAAGACAAGAAGTCACTAAATTTCCTAGGAAGATATGGGGAATCTCAGTGATGACTCCCTCAACCTCCTTTTCTTTCTTATACTTTTCACTCACTTTGAGTGGAGTGGGAACCACTAAATCGTTACAAGCTATAGTAGCACCATTGATAAGGGCTACTACCTTTTGCTTATGTTCATCTATTCTCATCATTTCAAGAAAAGGAACAAATACTTTTACTTAGCTAAGTAATTAAAACATATCAATAGGATTATACTTGGGTAATTCAATTGGGAGGATACCTTATTTATTTCCGCTCTCCTTCTGTTGATTTTTGGTTATCTTAGCTCTATGCTTGGCATCCTTCCTTGTAACTTTAGGATTTGGTTTATGTGTCTTTATCTTAGCAGTAGGGGATTTGGATTCTGCATTAGCTTTTGGCTTATCTACTTTCTTAGCCAAAATTTTATCTCCCTTGATCTCCATAGCTTTGATTGTTTCTATTTTATCATCGGGCTTGTATTATTTTCCTTTAGCATTATGCTCCTTAATAAAAAGACCAGTCGGTCTTCCTTGTTCACCACCGACTGTTCTATTCCTTAGATGATATGAACTTCTAGATTGGGTAGCGAAGGCCACATTATATCTTGCAATCTCTTCATCAGAGGGCCTTCTCAAGGACACAACATCTTCAATTGCTTCCAAATTATATACCTCAGTATCACTATCAACATCCTCATCAAAGAGAACTTGTTGGTGATGTGTAATAGAAATTTTCCTTTGATCATCTATGTGCATTTCAAGAGACTCCATATCATACAAGCATTCACTATTAGCAAAATCAGAATCACCCATAACCATGAGTATATTAATATACTCCTCATTTTGTTGATCACAGTCTTCAGGTATATCTTCTTCCACCTCAACCATTTGTGCAACTGCACATTGCTAAGGAGAATGTGGAATTTGGTAGACTATGCACCAAGGGGTGTCTTCAACAAAATTTCTTGAATTCTTCTATAGAAGATCCAAAGGGACCTTATTTTGGGTATTTCTTTGATTATTAAGAATAGGATTCCCATTATACCAATTGGTATTATATGGGTGATCCTGCAACTGAGGAGGTCTTTCATTCCATTGATAATTTTTTGGTTGAACCTTTTCTTGTTTTACAATTTTTTCATTTATAGTTTTCATTAAATTATCAATCTTATCCTCAAGAGTGCCCCCTTTAGCACCAAAAATTTTATCCTCCTTTTTTGTATTTCTGAAGAGTTTTTTGTCATTTCTTCTACCAACTTTACTAGTTGCTCTACTGATATTATCAATATGCTTTGCCATCTTGTAAGCTTCCCTCAATATATGAGGATTCTTATCCAGCAGGAGATAACTCATTTTTGTATCAAAAGCATTGCAATAATTTACCAAGCACACATTTTCATTCAATTTTAGATGAGGAGGAAACCTCTTCCTAGCCTTTTGGAACCTTGTATTGAACCCAACTACAGACTCATTAGGAGCTTTAGCAATGTTATTAAATTGATTAAACAAGAAACTTGAATCAGTCTTGTCACCATATTGCTCACTAAATATCCTTTTAAATTCCTCCCAAGAGCCAATGCTCTTAGTAGGAAAACTCCTATACCACTCTCGAGAATCTTCAATGAGAGACTGGATAAAAAATTTCATCATGACATCCTCTGCCTTCTCAAATTCATACATAACATTGGAAACTTTTTTGAGATGGTCTTCACCATTCAGAGCATTGTTTTCACCAAATTTGACTATAGGAGGTCTAAAATTTTTAGGAAATGGGTTGGGATAGCCAGGTATTCTAGTGAAACACAATTGTTGATATCTATATACTTGGAGTGGTCTCCTAGTATGTTGATCTCTATGAGCATCTCTTTTCTCATAAGCTCTTTTGTTGTTAGATTGAACGTTATGCTTACCCTTTTCACTTTTATCACTACCATCTCCTTTCATGTCTCCTTCATCATCTTTAGAATAAAAATTTTTATTCATATTATTTCCTCCACCTTCACCACCCTGATCCCCACCACCACCTCCACTGACAGTATGTCCCACAAAATTCTTTCTTTAGGATTCACTATCTTTGTGTGCAGAGCTCAAATCCTCTGGATTTGGTGTAGACATTTTAAGAAAAAGAAATCTCCCTACCTATTTCTGAATTGGAAGCTTCTATTTCAGCTTTCCCCAGCTCTTCCTACAGTTTTTCATTTACCAACTCCAATTTTAGGATCTAAGCATCTGGGGGCACAATGGATGGAGTAGGATTAACTTTGGCATTATTTGTGGGGGTTTTAACAAATGAAATATGGGTATTGGTGTTGGTATCGAAGGTAGTTTTATTTCGTTGATCAATGGGCTTCTTCCCATGATCTGTAAATGATGTTTTCTTAGTAGTAGTAGAAGGATACAAGGCTCTGGAAGTTGAAATAGATGTGGTATAGGTACTAGCAGTAGAGGTTCCAATTTGTATTGTTAATTTAGGAATTCGAGGGGTAATATCAGCGACCAACTTGGAGACATTTTCTTCAAAGGCCTTCCTCCTAGAAACATCTTCTCTCATCTTTTCTACCTTTTGTTTCTCTTCTTCTTCTAAGGCTTGCATGTCTTTTTCTATGTCTTCTTCATTTTATAAGACATCTCCAAGCTCACTCACTGCAAGAGTATAATAAGGCTAATCAATGGGTTCTTCCTCAAAACAAAGGTTTACTTCTATATTAGGAGACTTTCCCCTTCGCTTGAAGTTTTTTCCATTAAAAATAGACTCGACTCTGGGGGTTAAAGGTTCTAAAAACTCCTTATTCTTACTCCAAAACTCCCATCTATCCTCCTCTCCTAAAATTTCAAGCTCATTATCAAACACTTGCTCAACAAGAAAAGTTCCTTGATCTATATTAGACATTTCAACTTCAAGTGCCTCTTCCTATATATTTGCACTACTTACTTCAACATTAAAATTAGGAGATGCATTAGCAGGGGAATCAACACACTTACTTGATTTAGAGCGTTTCTTAACCTAGGAGGTTGCTTCTCCTTTGCAGGTTTAGATTCTGCCTTCTGCTCAAAATGATTTTTTTTATAACTTCTAGTCTTCTTCATGGTGTCAAATATGTCAGAATCCTTCTTCTTACATTCCTTTTAACAGTTTATCTTTGTACTGGTATTAGTGACTTAAGAGTCGCCACCCAGAATGCTAGGAAATAGAAAGTGATTGCACTTTGACTTTGTACTTGCAACCTCAGAAAATATTTTAAACATAACCCGACACATAATGAAAAAATGAACCAAGACTTGATGCATATGATTGGGTATGACATGACTATTGCAACAAAATTTAAAATAATTATACTTTAGATAGTAAAGAATAATATAATAAAATACTCAACTCTATCTGTACTAGAGCTAAACTAGAGACTTTGGACTTAGCTAATCCCCAACAAAGTTTCCAATTTGTTGGCTATTTTTAAGAACCAAGTTGATCTTCATAAATACTTATGGAATTTTCCATTTCCAATACTTATTACTCCAAAGGGATTGGCCAACAAATGAGTAAAATATGCAAGAATTCTACTCCTACACTTTGGGCTCTATAAAACCTGAAAGGGTGATCCCACAATGTATGCTCAAGAATTTGTATGACCACTATTTCAATACATTGTACAAAACAACTAATCCTCATACAATTACTCAACAATTTAGTATATCAAACAAGTTGGAAACTCATTTATTGATATCCTACACTTGGATCATGAGAATAAAAAAAATCAATAGAAAATAACTACAGTGATACTCATTTGAAAGTTTGTGAAATAAAAGTGATTAGATGATGAATCAACCCAGAAACTAAATTATGAATAATTTACATGAACTAGTGCCTTATCCCAAACATGGAGTCAATATCAACCTATCCAACTAGACAACAACTCAACAATAGCAACATACAATCTCAAGGAACACTACATTACAACACTCCCCTATCACATTCATGATCATCACTGCTTATAAATATCTTACAACCTAATTCTTATGAGTTAACAATCTCATCCAAGCATTTACATTAATTCATTGAACTAATAAGAAGGAAGCAAATTAAACATCCATTGAGAAAAAAAAGATGAACAAAATAATCCTTGATTACTTTCATTCATAACTCATAAAATGAGTACAAAGGAGAGACAATAACCATGAAATTGGTATCACTCTATATTGTATTTTCTATATTGTTATCGAAATTACATACATAACAACAGACTCTGAACTTAAGACAAAAATTAAAACATGCTTGATATTTCTTTTACAATGCATAGTGTCAGTTTCAAAAAAATGAACTCCTACTTTCTAGCCCTAAATTCCTTCTTATAGAAATGAAGGAGCAAAACAAGCCTTAGGCTAGAAAGTACACATGTCAATACCCTATTGGAATGCTATAATAAAGATTCCTTATTCAGTCACTCAACATTCCAAAGAGTGGGAAACATGTGTGAAATAAAAGTAATCTTCATTCATCATTGGAGATCTAGTCCTATTTTCAAAAAGTATCTTCAAAAAATTACCTCAAAATTTGTGCCCACACACACCAAGTGGAAAGAAAAAAATGCATGAAAGAAATAGAAAAGAAAGGACAAACGATAAGTCCACATCTATGGCCCTATCACCAATTCAATTTGAAGAAGATGCACTATATTTTCTATACTTTAGGGTATGTGCAGGATCATGATGGGCCAAAAAGTGGCAATATGATGGGTATTCTTTTACCCAAAACTGATTTTAAATGAAAAGGGTTTTTAAAGGAGATTCTCAACTTTCCACCAATATAAATTATGCTTTACTTTGAATTTAATAAGTAATTATTATTCAGTTTCTATTTGAAATACGACTAAAGTCCTGATTGATAGGCCGATTGAAAAACATCTATAGCTTTCAAACGGTATCACATTTTTTGAATCCAAAATATGCATCATATTCTATGCTTCGCATACTATAGGATTAAAAAAATAAAATTGAATTTCATGAAGTTTTGACCAAGTTAATGTGGTCAGACATGCGAGTTTTTAATATTTTTTAAAATTTGTAATAAAAAATTCATAATTAATTATTTACTTGGAAAAAAATTACAAAAAATATGCATCACATTGAGACATAAGTTCTCTACTTATATGTAAAATCTTATAAAAAAATATTATCATTTTATTGTGGTTAGGGTGGTCAGACAAACACCTACTTCTTATTTTTTCCTTGAAATTTAAGTACTACTGCATTAAAATTTCAAATTTTCACCAAATAGATTTTTGATTTTTTTAAACAAACCTAGTAGTTTAGAAACTAAATTCAATTTTCTTAGATTCTATTCTTACATATTTTTGAAATAATATATATAACTTATTCAAATTTTTATGTCAAGTTGTCTAACTCTAATTTTTCTGAATTTTTTGCCACTTAAGGGCCCATTGTTTCCATGATGGTCCTGCACATACCCTTTAGCAAAATCCTAATCTATACTAAATATAGGCTATGCAGTGCATTTTCACCAATCTATTATTCATCATGTTTGCAGACTTTAGAATAAAAAATTTCAAACTACCATCTTGCCATTTCTTATTAATCTACTATCCCCTCCAAGTATCTTCCTCTCCATGCTAGGAATTCCTTTCTAGTAGGCCAGTTGAAATTCATGACCTCATTTACACTTTCTCTATAAGGCTCATACTTGGTGACAATTTGGTTAGCCTCCTTGTCAAATTCTAGCAAGATAGTCTTTACACGAGCCAACATATCCATGTTTCTCTTCAATGTGTCCATATCATATTTTTGACAAATTGAAACTGCATGATCTAAAATAACATGATTCATTTCATCTTTCCATTCCTGTAGGGTTTTTATACTACCATCATCCATTAAAATAGATGGAAGGAGGCCATGACATGATTCATGAAAGGATTTCACCAACTCTATTATTTTATTCTCCAAAGGTTCAATATTTCCCCTATACCACTCAATCTTACCCACAAGAGTAATAGTGGGCTTAAATTTTTCAGGTGGGTTGGCATCATGCCTAGCTCCAATTGACATCGATATCAATTCCTTCATCCTAGGGATCCATGCTTCCATAAGTGGAATAGCTCTTTCCATGTCATTGTCAAAAAAATTTATGGCAGCCACCATGGATGAATAACTATAGTGAATACTATTCAATCTATTATTCACTCTTCTTTTCAAGTTAGTGACAATCTCCATGTTTCTATTAAAAAACTTCCTATCATGATTATCACATTTCTCTTTATATTCTGTTAGCTGCTTGAGCAAATCTTCCCTGCTAATATCTTCCTTAGCCTATGGCATTTCTGATGTACTAGGATCTATTATTGAAATGGGTACACTCCCCATGTTGTATGGCATAATTTCCCATTAGGAACTCACTTCAGTGGTAAATTGAGGGGGTGCAACTTCTGGTGAAGCAATAGGGGAATCAACATCGGTCTGCCTATGCTTTCCTGGTTGTAAACATTGCAACTTATCCTCCAATAAAGCTACGTTTTTCTACATCTACATAGTGTGTTGTTCAAGATTCCCATATTTAACTAACCAATTATTGTGTTCTATCTTGAGCTTCTCCTTTTTTGTAGTTACAGATTCTACAGTGGCCCTTGTGAATTTTGTAACATGTACTAACATGTTTGCTACCTCTATAGTTGATGTTTATGGTACCCTCTTTATTATCAACCCTCCACTGTAGTTAGGTGCATCCTCAGCAATGCCAGGCTTCCTTGTACTTAGGGCTAGAGACTAGATAGCTAATGCATCCCATTGCTCACTAAAAGAAGACCCTTGTAATGCAATTGCAACCTCCTCTTCTAATTTTTAGAGAGGTCTATCACATCTCTTTATTGTATCAAAGGCGATGGCAAAAGCTAAATCCCATTATGGAAGTAACAAAATACCACTATTTCTTACCAATTCTCGACCCTCCTTTGTAGTCATCTTTTGGAATTTAGCCCTCATTTCATTCAAGACCTTTGTTTGGATGGTGGCATCAGGAAATTCTAGATGAAGGATTCTTTCTATAGCCAGGTTGTTGACATATTCATCTCTTTTAGCTTTGTATGCAAATTCCATAAAAGCCTGAGACTTTACAAATTCATCTAAAAAATTTGTTCATTCTTATACCCGCATATCATCTTTTCCATTGAGCCCAGTGAGATTAGATTTACTCAATCTCGTACCCAATTTTTTTGTTTGCCTCATTACTGGTGCAATGCGAACTCCTTGCATTTCCTGCTTTGATACCCAAATTTCATCATCAAAGTCTTCATCAACATAGTCCACCAGACTATTCACTTCAACCTTTTCCTTTTTTAATGGTGGCTCTTTTGGTGGCGATGCATTAAGTTGTGGAGAATCAATATCCACAATTTCAGGATTTGTTGGCCTTAAAGGAGATGGTGGTGGTACTTGTGACATAGGAGAAGGTGCTTTGTGCTCCTCTTGTCGAGAGGGAGTAGGAGCTACATCATTTTTCTTTAACTTACTCTTTCTCCTTACAAAGAACTTTATTCTTAGTTCTTCAGGAACCTGAGATGTAGATTTTTCTTCCATAGTAGGGACTTCTCCCACACTCTATTCTTCTACAATGGGGGTTTTCGCCTTATCCTTACTTATCACCCCTTTAGTCTCAAGGTGGCCCATTATTGTCTCAAAATTCTTGGATACATGTTCCACCTTTTGCATTGTATTTTCAATCTCTTGAAGAACCTTGAAGTCAGGTTCTTCCTTCTTTATCTTTCTTTGCATTTTATTGAAGGAAATCCACCTTGCTTTTCTTTTTTCTTGTTCCAAAAGCTAGAACATATTTCTTATCACATCCTCCGAATACTGGAAGATGTGCACAAATTTGTAGCTCTTTTTCCTTTCCTTCAACCAGGCCATAAAACCTTCAGGATCATATATGATCCTCTCAACTGATCTATGCATGTAGTAGTTCTTCAGTATATCAAATATTTTATTCCAACCTCCTTTTGTCATCACAAAATTAGAAAAGCATGTATACAAAGGAAAGAATGTTCATTTTCCTTGATTTAGTAGATGTTCATTTTCCACACTTCCCAATTGTCACATCACCTCAAGAAACCCAGTTCTCTTTGGCACAAATATTGGTAGCAAGTGAGGTGAAAAAATGAAACAATACACTCTTAAAATATTTTAATCTAGATATCAGATGACATCTCCCCAATTGTGATCAACTCCTAGTTGAGGCATTTCCTTGGGTCTCAAGAAATAATGCATGGCTATGGGAATTCTAGGCATATTCACAACCAACACTCTCATTAATTCTAAAGCAAACGAGTTTTGAAATGTCACATAATCATATGTCCTATCATCCTTGTCTAAAATAGTAGTCCACCATTACACGGGAAAATCCAATTTATCCTCTTTCCTATCCAAAGTCATATTATGCCTGAAGTAAGGTGCACCTTTGAACAAAAACATATGCATCAACAATGAATACCAGCTAAACCTTACTCCATATGCACCTTTCTTTAACCTTATCAAGCCCTCATGAATATTTTCTACAAGAAACCCCACATAACCATACACCGTATAATATTGGGGTTGCTAAATATTGGTTTCCATATACATCCATGCCATAGGCATTCCTGTGACAGGATCATAACCAATTATTTGGAAAATAGAGTAAAATGTCTTTTGGAAGTAGGAAATAAAATAATTAATAGGGAAAGGTTCCCGATCATATTTCCCTATTGTAATCCTTCGGCCTGTAGTTTTTGATAGATATCTTGGAAGAATGTGTACTTTGAATGCAATATTAGTCTTATCATATTCCTCCTTGAGAGTATTTTCATTGATCTTAGGAATTTCATTACTCCATCTAGTGAGTTTGAAAACATGAGAAAATTCCTTCTTGGTAATTTTGGCCATTCCCTTCCCATCATATGTTTTTATAGTTCTTGTAACTAGGTCATAATTATTGGCCATTTCTTTGAAAAAATCATCATCCATGTAGACATTGGGAACAATCAACTTCCCTAGGTCACAATTCCAAGGATTACCTATTGGAATACCTAGGCTTCTATTCTTGAACCAAATATAGAACAATTCCCACCTAGTGTAAGGAAATTTGGTGTCCTTAATAGAATTATTCTTGTAAATCAAACCCTCTACTACTTGTGGATCTCAGAGAAGTAGCTGACCCTTAGGTTTTTCACTAGTCGAAGGCAGTAACTGGTTAGTAAGGTATTTATTCAAAGGCCTTTTGGGAGCAAAATATTTTGCTTTAGATGAAGACGTGACACTTTTGATTGTGTTTTGGGAGCCATGACACAAAAAGTATTACAATTCAGGGTTTTTGGTTTCTTATACATGACTTACAACTCAAATAAGGTGTTGACATTAATTATGACAATGCAGGACCAACCAATTATCCTTTATGAAGGTTAAACCTTAAAATGCAAAACCAAGAAAAAAACCTAATAGACTCAAAAATTTGGGAAACCACAATTCTATCAATAATTATGATGGGAAGGAAGTAATTCACTTAATGGTTCTTTCACAGGTTTATAACCATAGCCTCAATACTAGAAAAGCATGAAAACCATGAGACAATCTCTCCAAGTGTGTAGAATATCCTTTACAATACTCAATTGTGTTTCAAGATAGGTTTTTATAGTTTTGCAACCTTCTACTTTGGTAGCTCGACATCCTTTCTTTCATTAAGGATTTATTGCGCGAACCAGAATGACTCACTTTCCCTCAAACTAAGTTTTGAATGCCATCCATTGATCACGCGAGCGTGTTAATTAATGGATGATCCAAATTTAGTAAGCTTGATTTGAAAATCCTGATTGTACACAACTGCAATACTTATCAAATTCTATAAAGCCACATGGAACCACTTGTTGGTGATCTGCGGGCTCCACTATTCCTTTCTCATTGTAGCTATAATTTGTTGTCTTCTTCCTATTGCCCCTGTGAGTCCTAACTTGTGTGCAAATTTCATCAATGATGAGATGGGGAAGGGCTGAGATTAATTCCCACAACCTCTTCATACTCACATATTAATCCAAGACCAATTTCCTATAGACTTATTATTCTTATATCATTAAAGACTCAAATTAAAAGATCTCAAACACGTACATTATATCTTCTTTTAGTAGCACTGACTTTATTCTTTATGCCTTGTGTTGAAATATTTGATTAATATTGCCATTGCTCCAATGCTTCCACATCCTCTGGGTTATTCCACATGGAAATAGCTTGCCACCCCATTGGGAATAAGACAGAAAAGGTAAGGCTCACACCAGATAGTGAGAAGTTGTTAGGATTGACCCACGTCACTCGCTATCGACCATTCATTCACTTCAAAGCTTCGAACATTGACTGCTTGGAAACACTAGGCCCATAGTTAGACTCACCACACAGTAGTCGCTCGCCAACCCATTTGAATATTTTAGTGAATAATTAAAAGGAGCGGATGTGTAGGGAATGGTCAAGACAGCCACATTACTCAACACCCACTATTGGTCTTCTCTCAATACCACCATCCATCCTCAATATAGACATCAATCTCACCCATACACAAGACGTGTGGCTTATGCCTGCTAACCCATGAGGATAAAATAGTACGCAATGAAATAGAATGGGTGCATGGGGAATTACCAAGATCTTCTTGTGACAATCAAATGGTCATCAAAGATCTTCATATTTTCACATGCTGAAACTGTTAGTCTTAAAAGAGGGACCCAACTAGGTTGATAGGACTATAACCCATAAGATTAAAACCTAAGGCTCGAACAATTTTAGCATGAAATATTTAGCCTAACTTTGGAAGAATTAAAATAATGGGCTAACATATAACAACCAATAAGACTAGACCAAAAGGCCGGTCACTTTATGTATTTTGATGGCATAAGTCGTAACTTAAAAGACCTAGAGTCGACAACAAGGAATTAACAGAGAATTAAAACCTTGGCGAGGAAATAAACTCAAGGGTTTTTCAAGTAGGATCTCAGGTAAACTAAAACCCTTAAACAGTGATAGTAGCCAAAACCCTAATCCCTCAAATACAAACCTAACCTATAATTTAACAATATTATGAGATGGAACATGAAAATTTTTGGAGTTCCATCATGTCCCACTAGAGATATTTTCCTAGCCATTTTTCCAGTAACCTGAAATGATCTAACTGGTCTCTTTCAGGTTGGAGTTTATTTGATCTAATCACCATTACTTTCTTGGCCCTATTCCCTAATGCCTCTGCATTTATTTTGTTCCATTCTCTATTGCAATCCACCCAAATCAAATTTTTAGGTGAGACCCAGGGACCCTAACCCTTATTCCACCCCTTCCTCCTATCTTTGCCATGATTGTTGCCCCAATTAGGGTTTTGTCCAACGAATTTTCCCCATTCATGAAATTCGTGCATCCCATTCCAACTGTGATTCCTCTTAAAATGAGGATTCACCCCTTTCTTTCATTTCCAACTTCTACCCATTGACCTCTTGCTACCTTCCCCTGGCTCCTTCCATATGCTTTTCTTTCTCTAATTCTCATTGACTGCTCATTCTTTGATCTGCTCTAGTGAAATTTCTTCTTCAGTGTCTCTCGACCAATGCTTTTGACCTCTAATTCCCTTAGATGCCCCTTCCTTGACTAGTTTGTTTTCCTCCATCACACTAGGGATCATGCCATTGAACCTCTACTCTTGCGCCATTTTATTATCCACCTTAGTGGTTATTAATTCTTAAATGGGATTATACACAATAATTTTTTAAAGCAGTAATATCTTAGAAGATATATAATATTACACATAAATGATAAGGAATTATTTTTCTCTTTCATTTATGTTAAACTTCTAAAGTTGAAATACAACCATTGGTCTAAATAGAGTATATGTAGATATAAAATTACCAATAGACCTAGACATCAAACTTTGAAATAGAGCCTTTAATTTTTCTTAAGTAAAAAATTATTAATAGATAGCTAGAGGCTTTCAAATCAAGAAAAATTCCTTTTTTCTTTAAATCATCACATATATTTTATTTTTTATCAAATCTAGGCCAACATCATTCCCCAAGGCAATACAAAATTAGCAAAAATATAAAATTATCTTATAATCCAAACATTTAAAGAAAAATATACTACTTTATCCTAAGTTGATTTCAATTTTAGAGAATCTAATACTATGAGTACATATTTAGAATATAATAAAAAGGTTCTTGATGTAAGTAAAAATCAACTCCTAATTACTCAATATTTTATATGTTAATAACATGTTAACAAGAATTAAATAAATATACTATATCTTATATTTAAAATAAATATTAATCAATTTTACACTCTATTAAAATAGATAATATAACATCTTCCATATCTATAAAGTTTTAAAAAATGATATATTGATTATAAACATAAATTTACAAAATTAGAAAATACAATATAACAAATCTTGTATAAAATATAATTTAATGCATTGAAATTAAAAATTTCTATTATTATTATTATTTTTTAAACTTAATTATAAAAAAAAATTGATGTTCATATCCTTCATAAACTATTCAACAAAATAATCCAAAAACACCTAAAACTTAACAAACTTGGATAGTTTTTTACATTAAGAAAATTCACAATGAAGATTATTTCATTTTAACATGACATTCCCTTAATAAAATAAAAAATAAAATTATTGATACACGTAAATATATATCTCTCCATTAGATCATATATTTTAAAAATCAATTTACTTGGGTGTGGGTCTTGTTTTTGACCATGTGTAGATCACATGGTGTAAACACTATAATAAAAAATGGATGATTGTCAACTACATTGTAGAATAGATCTTCTCAAGTCATTTGTTCAAGTACTTTGCACCTATTTTTTAATGTAGGTTTTTAACATAGGAACAAATTTCATTTAAATGAGAATGAAAATTTTCTTTTGGAAAGACAAAAAATAATATTAAATATAATTAATAAAATATTTAATAAATAATTTATTAGAACATCATATTCAATGTAATTGGTGTACAATATTAGATGGATATTTAAATTAATGTGAAAAATATTCTTAGAAAAATATTTTCTTTTATTTAAAATTTACTAAAATGTAATAGTATATGAGTTATGAGATAATTTATATGCTAATTTACTTAAATCACTATTTCAATAATTTATTATTAATGGAATAGTTTGTATTACTATATATATATATATATATATATATATAACATTTAAGCTAGTATATTTTAAATTTAATTATATAATATAGTACATCTATATACTCAACATATAAATATAATGAACATCAAAAGTTTACTAGAAAAAAATTAGATGACGACAAGCAGTGGTGCGGTGTTGGGTGGGAGTGAATGGGCAAAATTGTTTTTGAATGGCAATGGCGAGCAGGGTTTGGGCACGCCTCTTTTCCCTTCGAGTAGGGGTGGCCGAGTGGACCATGGGAGTCCTTATGTGGCTAGGGCTCCCACTGGTCCTTATATTTGTTGTGATATCCCTCAAAAGTCAACATTACAAGTGTTTAGTGATGTTGCACAACTTCTGCCTTCTCCACATGCCCGTCTCCTAGCTGGTGGTTACCCTATTTCAGGATTTCCTCATAAGTCCTTTTTGGAGGCAGTCTTTAAGGATTGTGCTCGATCTATGCCTGCTCTAGCAAGGGTTAGACTATTTCCCTCTGTCTGTGCTTCCCCTGTTGTGGTCTGTGGACTTGAAGTTGCTAAAAATGAGGATTTCTATTTGAAACAGGGTGTGGTTTGCAAGTTTAATGGCTTGTGGGCCTCCCTTCCCTATCTGCATGATTGGGTTTTTGTCTCTTGGAAGCCTATTGTCTCTAGGCAAATTGAGCTCTATCCCAGTGCTAGGGGGTTCTTCCTAGCTACCTTTGCCTCCATTGCGAAGTGGGACTGTGTGTTGGATAGGGGATGGATATGGGGTACTCATTCATGTCCACTAGGCCTTGGTCTCATTCTTTCAATCCTCTTACTAAGCCATTGAATACCAGACTGGTTTGGGTCTGATTGCCAAATCTCCCTCTCCTATTTTGGGAAGATTCTTGTTATGAAGCTATTGGCAACACCATTGGATGCTTTTTGAAGGTTGACTCGACAACTCAGGATTTGAGGTATACCACAGTGACTCGTATTTTAGTTGATTTGGAAATCTCCAAACCTCTCCATGGTGATGTGATCTTAATGGTGGAGGATAGATCTTGGATGCAGCTGCTAGACTTTGAGGGCCTCCCCTTTCGGTGCAGGAGGTGTTTTTCCATTGGTCATTTGGCCTCTAGTTTCCCTCTTGCTCGTAGTAAGGGCAATGCTACTTGGTGGAAGAATGCTCTCTCTGACCATCTCATGGTTGGTTCTCCCTCTTCAGATGATTCCTCTAAGGAGGGTGACCCTCCCTTGACTATTTCTCCCAAGCAATCAAAGTATTTTTAGGCTTCTCTTCTGGCTATCCATTCTGCGGAACCTTTGTTTCCTCGATCTACTGTCGTTGTTTAGTTGAAACCTGCTTGTCCCTCATTGAATGACTCTATTAGTCCTCTGATTGCTCTTTTCTCCTCTTCTTCACTTTCACCTCTCTTGCTATGTGGTGGCTGCTCGCTTGAGGTGGCTGTTGTGGTTCCTCTCCCCTCACCTCACTCGGTGGACCTCGATTCTGAGTCTTCCTGGTTGGTTGTGCTGAGGAAGAAGAAGGGACTCTCAAAATCCATTGCTAATTCGCAACCTCAGGTTCAGGAAGTTAGATTAGTCCCCTCTGGTTCTAGGGTTGTCTAATCCTTGTTTATTGTTCTACAGTTGTCAGTCAACTCTTTTTGTTTATTTTTCTCCTAGTTCATGTTCTGTTTTAAACTAGCTTCTTTTTGGCCCTTTGGGCTTTTTGTGTGAAGGGTACAACACCCTATAAATTCTGCTTGTCTTATCAAAAACATATAAATATAGTAAAATCACTAAAATGTTTGATAGAAAATTAGTAATATCATAATTTTTTTTATAATAGCAACTTTTATCACTCTCTTCACAAAATAATAGAAATTTATGCTAAATCCATGTTTCCACATATTAAATATAGCACAATTAATCTTAAAACCATTCATTTATACTAACGAATCATTCAAACAACTATAAAATTTAAAATTAGTCAAATAATATTTATATTAAATATTTAAATATTCTACCTTTTGTTTCATTTCCTAATATTTTTGTTACAATATGAAACAATAGAAGTGGATCTTATTGATATAAATATTTTTGAAAAAAAAAAAGTTAAGAAAAAAAAATCTATTACATTCAATGTATTCATATAATATATTTATTTAACCACCCAAAATAGTATTTATATTCTTTATTAATAAGATTAAAATATTAAATTACTGTGATAATTATTAGATCTCAAGAACACTTTAAATATTCAATCCAAATATATAAACATATACATATCCATGATCATTAAAATGTATAAGGAGAGACATCATAATCCCATAAATAAGACACTAGTAAAATATAAGTAAATCCCTACTCTTTAATGGAGGCCATTGTGAGGTAATTATGCACTAAAACCACTATAAACTTGGAGGATATTGCACATTTACTTTTCAATTGATACTAGTGTCCATTTCATTCTTCACTAAGTTGGGGTAAACCATACACACCGCTCTATATGGTGGATGAAATATTTTGTCACTTATTTTTTATGAGAACTAAGTAAAGTTTCTATAAATAAGAGGAATTGTCCATTTATATTCTCTTAATTTTATTAATTATATTTTTTCTTATGGTTTCTATAAATGAATAATTAAATACATATATAATTGAATATTAAATAAATGGAAATGCTCACAAAACTTATTAAAATGTAATTTTTAAGGATAAATAATATTTAAAAAGTATTTTAAACTCATTATTTTATTTTTTACATTTTTATTGATATTAAAAAATATCAATTATCAATTATAAAAAATAAAATTAAAAGGAAAGATCCTATAGTGTGATGGTGGGATTTCTTATTTATAGTGCCATCAACCAAGGTTTAACCTTTTGGATTCATTCTCTATTGTATCAATAATTGAGATTGATTACCCGTCAAATTAACCTAGTATTTACTTATAAATATTTATAGGGAGACCCTATAGTGTGATGGTGGGGTTTATTTCTTTTAGTGTAATCAACCAAAATTCAAACCTCATGGGATCACTCTCTACAACTTCAAAAATTAATATTACTTAAACTCTAAATAAAGATATCCTTAATTTGGAAAATTTTAATTGGTTTCAAACTAAGGATTTTACTAACTAGAGAAGTTCCCAATGGAGACCTCTTGCTCCTCCCACTCCTCTTCCTATGCTAGAGATATTTCCAAATTGCAACTTTCAAATGTTGGTACTATAGGTTTTGGCTCTTCAAAGAATGTTTTGATGGTCAAATTGATGCCTTCCTAGGCTCTTCCATAAATTATTGAGGGAGTTAGGGCTTCTCCTCATGTTTCTATATATTTCTTGTGTGATGCATTAAATCTAGCACTTTTTGTAAAGGAACCTTAGGGGTTGCTAGTTGTTGCAATGAGATTCTCTAGTGATACTTCTCCAAAGTGTTTGGTTTAGGTCCTTCAACCCCTTTGTCCCATATAACACCTGCATCCCATGTATCCATCACTTCAAGCAATGGGATTTTGGTGGGCTTCGAACCTACTTCACTTTGCAAATACTTTGATAGTGTAGTTCATTATTAGAATTCTTCCACTAAGAAGAGAAATATGAAAAAATATCTCCTAATATAATATCCAAAAAGAGGATATAAAGTCAAATATTCAACCACTATCCATATATTCAACCAACTTAACAATCTAATATATACCCCATAAATTTTTTATTGAAATGAATATTTAATAATAAATAATTAATCTAAAAAATAATTATAAAACAAATTTATTACATTTAATCTTAGACAAAAATGAAAAGGTAATAAATTTATAGAATATTTTCATATCATTTTGACAAATAATGTAGAAAAGAAAATTTGATATAATTTGTATTTGTATTATAAAGGAATATCTTTTCCATTTGGATTTTATTTTGAAGTTGGTTGAAAGCTTTTTAAATATTATGAAAATTTTGAAAAATAAACTACTTTATTCTCATTTCAATCTCTAAATATTTATTTTGAGATGTTTTTTATAGCGTTCTTTCAGGATATCACATTACTATTAGGTATATAAAATTTAAAATATAATTGAACAAGTAAATAAGTTATAATATTAAATTCTTTAAAAATAATATACAAATATTTAATATTTATTAATTTTTAAAATGAAATAATAATTGTAAAAAAAAATGAATGATTTTTTTTTAATCTATGCATTGGGAATTATGGTTTGTTATGGAAATGGTACTGGCCTTATCAATTGGCGACTGGAAGTAGACTTGGCTAAATTTGGAAAAGTTTTATTTTCTTCCTATGGCATTCGTCCTCAAAAGGCTACTCTCATTGGAAAACTTTAGGGGAACGACTGATGTTTCAAGAAATATTTCATTTTCGATTAACTTAGTGACAACTTTTCACATGTCATGTGATATGTTTTGATTAGAGGGAAAAAAAAGTTTTGAAATGGAACCAAAACCATATACAAACATGTTTTGAATGGACCCAAAACCATTTAAAAATAGGTTTTGAAGGGACTTGAAACCCAAACTAGGATGATCATGCTACTAAAAGAAAAAGCTAGGAATAACCAAGAGTAAAACAGAGAAAAAACCTCAGCCCAAACCAACAGCAAACCCTATTTCCAAACAAAGAACCAAGAAATTACAGGGATCTTGAACCCATAGGTTTTGAAGGGACCCACAATCCTATACAACCAGGTTTTGGCAGAGACCTTAAACCCAAGAAAATCACTTGCAACAACCAGGAACAACACACTAGTTATTCAAGAAGATAAGCCTCTCCAAACCACTGGTAGAAACAACTAAGTCATAGATCAAAAGAAAGAGAGCCCCAATATCAGAAAAAATTGATCCCAACAACATTCCCTCTCCACCTCTAGGAGAGGTCACCAAAAATACTCAAGGCTCCAATAGTGTCCCACAAAATCTAACTATTCTTTCCACCTCTATAGGAGAAAAAACCAAGCTCATCCTTGCCACAATAGCCACAACACCCCTGCAAACCAACACTCCACCTAAATAAGAATGAGATATGCCTCAATGGGAAATACAGGAGTAAGCCTTCAGCCACAATATACACCCCAAACCAAAAAGGATAGGACTCCACCTCCATAGGAGAGGTCTCCACCTTAAAAGAAGACCTCGTATCCAAAGAGAAGGAAAAAATTGCAATAGGAAGGAAGAACTTAGCAAACAACAATAGAAAAAGCAACTGGGTCATCAAAATAATATCTGAATACCACCCAACTCATAGCATCTCCAAAGAAACCAAGAGAAGCTTCAGCAAAAAAACTCCACTAGACAAAGTTGAACCAACACCATCTCAGCACACAAGAACTTTTCCTCAAAAATTGTAGAGACATCCATTAGCAATCTAACAAACTGGGTCTTGAAATAAAACATGGGAAACCCCCCAACCAATAGAACCATCTCACAACAAAAGTCTTCCAAGAAAGACACACATCCTTTCCAAGAAGCCCAGAAAGAGAGCCAAGCCAACCAAACTAAAAGGGAACTTTCAAGACCATCCAAACACAAACTTTTAGCAACAGTGGGGAGGGACAAAAACCACTCCATAATAGCCTCCAAAAAAAAAAGAAACATTGAAGAACAACCTCATGAGGCTCACCTAGCCCAAAAATAGGTAGAGATTCAATGAAATCAAAGCACCAGAGGGTAGAAAGACAAGCCTCAAAAACCAAAGATCCACACCCTCATAGGGGTCCAACCAAAACACCAACCCCTAAGCACAAAAGATGAATAACAATGAATAAGGGGGATAAGCTAGGAGTAGAGGAAGCAAGGAGACATGTACTCTTACAATAAAAAACACCCGATAACACTAGAGAAGGTGCACACAACACCCACCAAAGAAAAGGGATGAAGAACTCCCCAACTGAGTAGCAATGCCACACCACCATAGGGGCCAACAAACCAACATAGGCTCCAAACTATAATAATAATAATGAACATCCACTTACAATTTGGAAGCCACAACCTGGCCGACAAAGACAACTCCAAGACAGGAATCCTCCAAGGAGTGGTTAGAAGAAAGCACCTAATCACCCACTCCCATCACCATGAAGAGCCAAACAAAAGGCCATAGAATAGAGTCTTGGCCCAAATAAATAACCACACCCACCTGTAGACAGCAGGGGGGCGCAAAAAGACACTAGAAACACTCCATCAAATAGGAAAGCCCATCCACCAGAAGCCCAAGCCATAGAAGGAAAAAAAATTCTGCAATGCCAAACCACCATCTTTAGAGTCACCAAAGATAGTCTATACAACACCAACAACTGCATCCCCACCCGGATCATCGTCATCTTTTGACTCAACATCTCCAATAGCCAAAGCCTCACTCAGATTCAAATTTCGTCTCCTGCTCCTGCTCCCACTCATCAAAATTTTTAGGTATGTCATGTGATATGTTCGAATTAATATTCCTTGGCATTTGTGTGGTACTGGCATTATAAAATGGAGGCTGCAAACATGCTTGGATAAATTTGGAATGTTTCCTTTTGTGTTCACTTTCAAAAGATTTTTTTTCATTGGTGAACATTTGGGGAATGTTGGATTTCCTAATGAATTTTGTGTCACCTTTTCACATGCCATGTGAAATGACTGAAATAATAATCTTTTCCAATGCTTATGTATTATGTTGGCACTAGGAAATTTCAAGCATTCCCAAGTACATTTATTAAAAAATTAATGGATTTGCTCCTCCTCACCGCCTTGAGGTACAATTGAATTGCAATTTTGATTATGCTATTTCATGTGAGGCTTGTCATATGGGCTTCATCTACTCCACCATTCTATAAAAATGGTATTCTAGTGGCTTTTTTCTTACTTCTATTATTGGAGCAGCTTCACCATTCTCTATTGGTCTAATGGATAGCCTGTTTCAAGTTTTTGTTCCTCCTTGAACTCATGAAGTATGAGATTTCCCGATGTTCACTCTAGGGAAATTGCAACACACATTTGTAATTGAATGTAAACATGTACATGATGCAATTGAATTGGTTTTGGGTTGAATAACTTGAGCTTCATGTTTCTTCTCTTCTGCATGAAGTTGCTTCGAGGTTTGTTTCAAATTTTTTGGATCCTTTGGTGTGTGGAGAGGGTTAAGTTTCTTGTAGGCACATATATCCTTCCTCACATTTTCCCACTTTCTACTCTACAATAGACATTGGAGAACTATGATATTCTCCAGGGCATGAAAACTATGGGTGGAATATTTTGTAGGAAACGTTTACTCTCTAACAGGAGTTTTACTTTGATTCTCTCTTGTATAGGTAATGGTTTGCTAAGTGATTTCCCAAGAGATTTTAACTATTGGCTTCTCAGGATTCAAAACATATATGGGAACTCTTTCTATGATGCTATCTAGGGGTTGTATGATGCAATTCGCTTCTTAATTAAACATGCTCTCTTTGAGCCTCATGCAAAACATTTTTTTTCCACCTGTAGTTTTGGCTTCCTAAGAAAAAAAATCTACTTAAGAAACTCCTCCTTCTCTCAGCTTCTTAGCTTTCTCCTCTTTGGTTTTTGATTTTGGGTCCTTCATACTTGCATCTTTTTCTTCATCTAACTCATTCTTGTTCTGCTATTTTGGCTATCTTCTTGTCTATTTTACATGATTGGTTTTCTTTGGACTAGTGGTCACTGTCAACATGGCAGCTTGGAAATGTTTCTCCGTTGTTGGAAATGTGCGAAAATATATGTGGTCCTCTATGATGGTATTCTGAATGTGCTCCTTCTCTGTGGGATTTTTGCTCGAATGTCACTTCTCTTCTATGCTATGTAAATGGTGATAATTTCTTCTATTCATTGGGGTAATTTTTGAATTGTTTCCCCATTTTGTTTCTCGTCTTTAAAGCCTCTCCTTCCTCTTCTAGTTTGATCTTCTTTAAGCATTTATTCCTACTCAAAATTAGATTTTGTAATACTCTTTATATTAATAAAATATTTTTCAATGGCTTCACCACTTTTATTCAAAATAATAATAATAATTATTAATTAAAATATAAAAATCTCAAATAAATAAGATAGTTCATATTGATTTCTTGATATTTTGTGGATCGATCCATTAAATATGTATATACTAATTTATAAAATAAAGACTATAAGATTATAGTAAAGAAATGGTCAAAAACATTGTGATAACCATTCAATTTTTTCAATAGGAGTTGAAGAGTTGCTAGGGAAAGCGGGCTAGAGATGATCAAGTGGAGGCTTCATAGATTAGTTCTAGGAAGAAGGGAAAGAATGTGGAGAGTGATCCTCTCACCCTTGAGGATGACATTGGAATAAAGAACTAGAAGGATTTGAATTTCGAAGAAAAGCTCCAATTCCTTTCCAAGGAATGACAAGCAATTAAGGGTCTTTGCCTCCACGAAGATCAATAATTGGTTTTTTGTGAGTGTTGGTCATTGGATAGTCTTGTGTCTTTTTTGCTGGTCTTCTCTTTAGTTCTTTTTTTTAGTTTTTAATTTGTCACTTCATGTGAGAAACTTCTTCTTGGCATCTATGGCCATTTTTTAATAGATGCAAGTCCTTCCCATTTTATCACAATCAAAACATAAAGGAATTTAAATGAAGATACATTAATTCATATTATCTCAAAGGACAATGTAGATAAGAAAAAGGATAAATATTATATATTTTAACAAACATTTAGTTTTATTATTTCATCAACGTTAGTGAAGTTAATCAAAGAGATGTATCCCTTGAACTATAATTTTTTACCCACATAAGAAAAAATAATATATAAGGGATAAAAGTGTATACTTTATATTTACTTTTCTAGAGATTACAAATATATTTCCACAATCCTTATTTAATTTTATTTATGAATATTTATATTTTATTACAATTTCCTTTGTTTTAACCTAATGATTATTAATGACATTTTTCAAGACACAATTTTCTAGAGATTGATCATTATTGTGTCATCTTACGCACAAAATACTTGGAATCGAACAACTAAGGACTTGTATTAATAAGTGATATAGGTAAGATTAAGGAATGGGATGGGTGGTAGAATTCTACTTATAGCAAGAGGACACAAGACCACTTATAATAGTACATTAATGTCCCTATGACACCAAGGAACATGAAGTTAAAAAATTCTTAAACAGGTCTAACTCTACATGAAACTGCACTCCCCTTGTTCGGATTAATTTTTCATGAACATGGAAAATCTTATGATATTTAAATTTTATTAAACTATTATATTTAATGTATTCTTAGGTGTATAGGATATTAGTGGAAAATAATTTGCAATAATATTCCACCTATAGTTTGTAAATAAAGTCATAAGAGATGATGGTGTCCATTGGTAGAAATTATTAATAAATTTCTACAAAATTAATTATATCCTCAAGTTAGACTCTTGAAAATAAGGGAAAGGTGATTCTTGGAGTTCAATATAGGTGGGTTTTAGCTTTTCCAAGTTGAAAACTTGGAAAGGAGAGAAAATGTGACTGTATAGATGCCAAAATGATTGGATTTACATATTCTAAAAGGAATTCCAAGGAGTGAGATGTTTTATTTTTCCAAGAGGATTTTGAGCACCATGTCTTACCATGGTATGAAATCCTATAATTTGGGAAACTTCTAGTCGAATACCTCTTCTATAGTTATTATAAATTGGATCTTTGAAATGGTTAGGAGATACGTCTTTTATTGCTTTCATAAATAGTTCATAGGTACACAAGCATTGTTATATTGGAGATGAATAATGACTGAAGGATGGTGTTTCTTTGTAACTTTGTTTGAAGAAGAAAATTAATACTTGGCCTCTCTTCTTGGTAAATTTTATTTCTACAAGGATTTTTCCACATAGATGTGTAATGTGATTTTTTGATATGATTTTTCCTAAATTTATTAATGATATTGTACAATTAAGCATACTTTCATAAATGGTGTTTCATGAACAAGAATACTTAATTTGAAAATTGTATGCTTAAATATAGATTTTGATATTGTAGTAGTTCACCTTTCTTATCCCAACATTTTATTATCAATTCATGTCCACCTTTGGTTCTTATCATTGGAAAGTTTTTTTGGGATGTAATAGGACTTCTAGTTATTTTTTATAATTTCTAAAATAAAACCATGGTTGTGTCTACATCTGATATGGATAATGAGAAATTTGATGGATCCAATTATGATTTGTGGAAGTTGAAAATGAAGGATTTCTAGAAGAAAAAATATATGGACACTAATAACAAAGGAATATAAGCCTTATAGTATTGACCAAGAATTCTTGGAGAGGATTGATACAAAATAATGGTGGAAAATATGGATTTCTATTGTAGACTCTCTCCTTTTAAATTAATAAATTTAGCATACCAATATTTCCCTATGGAAAAGAATAGGTGAAATTTATCAATATAAAATGGTTTTGAATAAATTGTATTTGAAAAGAAATTTATTTTATCTAAAAATGAAGGTGAATTAATAGTTGATAATTTAAATTTATTTAATTTGATTTTTTAGGGTATGTGCAGGATCATCATGGAAAAAATAGGGCCTTAAGTGGCAAAAAAATTAGAAAAATCAGAGTTAAGAAACTTGACGTAAAAATTTGAATAAGTTATCTATATTATTTCAAAAATATTTAAGAATAGAATTTGTAGAAAATTGAATGTAGTTTCCAAACTACTAGGTTTTTAAAAAAAAAAATCTATTTGGTGAAAATTTGAAATTTCAATGCAATGGTATGCAAATTTCAGGGAAAAAATAAGATGTAGGTGTCTGTCTGACCACCTTAACTACAATAAAATGATAAAAAAACTTTATAAGATTTTAGATATAAGTAGAGGACTCATGCCCAAATGTGATGCACATTTTTTTGTAATTTCTTTCTAAGTAAATAATTAATTATGAATTTTTTATTACAATTTTTAAAAAAATATAAAAACTCATATGTCTGACCACCTTAACTTGGTCAAAACTTCATGAAATTCAATTTTTCTTTTTTTAATCCTATAGTATGCAAAGCATAGAATGTGACACATGTTTTGGATTCAAAAAATCTGATACCATTTAAAAGCTATAGATGTTTTTCAATCAGCCTATCAATAAGGACTTTAGTCATAATTTGAATAGAAAATGAATAATAATTACTTATTAAATTCAAAAGAAAACATAATTTATATAAGTGGAAATCTAAGAATCTCCTTTAAAAACCCTTTTTATTTCATCAATTTTGGGTTAAAAAATAGTCGTCAGCCACATAATCATCATATTGCCACCTTGTGGCCCATCATGATCCTGTTCATACCCTTTAGTTAATTAGCCTCTATAGCTACTAAGATAAATGAGGAATATTAGTATATTATTCTTCTTGTTTATTTTCCTACATCATAGGATAGTATTATTCTTGCTCTAAGTTGAATTCTCTTGTTACAACTCTATTGGCCTTATAATTAAGGAATAAACCCACTACATATAGTACTATAGATTCTCTTAGAAAGTCTCAAAACTAAGGAGGATCTAGGGAAGAAAAGGGGGTCTATAGATAAGTCTATATCTTAAGTCCAATCAAAAAATCCTATAAATAATAAACTGAAGTGTTGGAGTTTTTGTAAAATAGAACATGTGAAGAAGAAATGAAAAAATAAGAAGAAAAAATTGGATTCTTGTATAGAAAATATTCTCAAATAAACATATTGAAGCTTTAAGTATCTCTTAAAATATTATGTTTGATGATTATTGGTTGGTTGAATCAATATGATCATGCCACATGACTCCTCATAAGGAGTGGCTCTTCTCATATTTGACATACAATGATAGGAAAGTATACATTGGGGACAACAATTCATATCTAATAGTTATTTATAGAAAGGTACAATTATGTTTGAATGATGAGAGGATACTCAATTATTTTATATAATCATTTTTTTATTTTTTTAACTATAGGAATCGGGTAGCCCCCATATAAACTGTAGTGCACCTGATAAACTTTTTTCATGTGACTAGTGATGGTGGCACAACATGCCCTCTAGTACCATGGGGATAGGGGGAGACTAGATCTTGTGGCCTCTTACCTGCAACATGATGATTTTTCCAATCGAACAAGGCCCTCACCCCAATTATTTTACATATTCTTGGATTAGCAAGAAATTTACTTTCTATTTATAAGTTGAATGACTTAGGAATACATGTAACATTGGATAAGATAATTTATAAGTTGGTGAGAAGAAACTTAGTGATAGAAAAATGTTCAAGAATGGGAACCTTATTTACTTTGAATATCACTATTATTTGTAATTCCACATATTTAACTAGAGAATATTAAAATGAATGTACGAGCGGTACTGTATATTAGGTGGCATAAGCAAAAAGTATTTAAAGACTTTATGAATAAAAGGTGGGTTCATGGTATTTTTTAATCTAATGATGATTTTAATTTTGTGTTTTTCCTTTTTATAAACATAATAAGTCACCATTTCTTTCAAGAAATTATAAAGAAAAGATAAAATTTACATCATATATATGTTAGTTCTACTATTAAATATTGATATTTTGTAACCATCATTGTTGATTTTTAATATTCACCTAGATTTATTTTTTGTGATATAAATATAAAATTTTCAAAAAGTTTAAAGAATTTAAAAGCCTTACTAGAGAAGAAATGAGAGTGTAAGACAATTTTTTTGAGATATCTAATGGGATTGAGCATTTTTATAAGTAATTTGATGAGCTTTGTAAGAATGTAAGTATAATTAGAAATAATACTATGTACAAATCACATTGACTAAGGTGGTAGAAGAGATGCACCAAAGCTTAATGGAGATACCAAAAGTATGTTAAGTGGTGTGTGGTTGGATAGATTATTTTAAGTAAAATCTATGAATACTACAAGTTACTTGATAAATAGATATCATTGTAAGGTTTTTAATTTGACACCTTTTGAAACATGGATAGGTAAACTTGTGTTTCACATTTACGGGTTTTTAGTTGATGTTTATGTTAATGTGCTAATAGAAAATTTATTGAAAATAGACCTAAAAGAATACAAATACATCTTCATCAGATATGGTGAGAATATTAATGGTTACAATATTTCAAATCCTCTACCCATAGAATTTTTATATTCTAGAGATGTGATTTTTAGGTATTTTAGAGATAATTTTTTTTGAAGATACCAAAAGATAAAGAAGGGAAAAATTGAAAAAAAAATTAAAAATAAGATTCCTATGTGGAAGAAAAATATGGATTGGAAAATGGAGAAGAAGAAGAGAGTTCAAGTGGTATTTCTAAGCATGTTTACCTTAATGAGGTTAAGGAACAAGGATAATACCTTATGTAACGCCCGTCATGCAAACCCCAAAGGACAACAACTATGCACACATTTTTTTTTTTAAATAACACAAAGTAAACATATAAAGAACCATTATACATTATTACATTACACGATAACATCTTAAACATCTAAGTCCTTTGGGGCACATGAGGTCACATCGCACAAAACTAACCCAATACAAAATATTTATATAAAACTAAATAACTTAACTAACTTTACATCCATCATAGGCATAAAATAACCATTTGCAAAAGATAACATCCAAACATTCCTAAGCATAAATATAAATACATCGCATGATACAAACCATAATAAATCTCATAAATCATGAATGATTACAAGGGTGCATTTACATTACATGATCATATACATGAGTTATATCAAAATCTCTCATACATGTGGGGTAGATAAATCATACAAGTTTAATATTAGAAATACATTATGAACATTAGGTACAACTCCATCTAGAAGATACTGTGTAGAATGAACGTTGATGGGGAACCCAACGGGTGCGGACCACGTTCCACCTGACCATGTGGGTTTTAGAAAAACCAACCCCCTGTGCTCAGAGGTGACAAGGAAGTGACCGCGACCAAGAATGCCAACAAGAATAGCTCCAATAAAAATAACATAGCAACAATAACTCCAATATTAACAATAAGAGATTACATAGATCATAAATGAAAAAAACCAAGATCCAATCATAATAAACACAAGACCATAAAACACATCATAAATAAATCAAAGGAAACAACCATTAACCACTTCCAGAGGCAAGTAAGAAAGAAAATCATAAGGGCAACTAGTGGAGAGTGTCATCGCATAGTCCTACATGGGTTATCTCAGCCCTTCCTCCTACATGAGGCATCGGCCCCCATCTATGGTTATCCTGGCCCTTCCTCCTACTTGAGGCACCAACCCCATATGGTGACTCATGTGGAGCCATTAGCCTCTCATGAGGATGAGGCAATGACCTTGCAAACCACAACCTTCTTAGTTTACCATTAGTCTGCGAAAGCCCTAATGGATAAACGAGGTATCCAAGATTATCTTATTATGTTATTACTACCCATCCCCTTAAATTATTTTATTAGGTTTTCACTTGTTAATCTAACTCTTACGTGGGTTATCCTGACCCTTCCTCCTTTTGAGGCATCGACCCCCACGAAGAGCCACTCTCCCTAGAGACCCCAAAACATATACAAAACCAAGGGTTGTACCACATAAAATGACCATTAAAAATCTCAACCAAAAAACATGCGAGACATTACCCATCTCACTAAAAGCACATAATCAGAGTCTCAACAATTCTCATACAACCCTTTCAAAATAGTGATACTCAATAACTTACCACATCAAAAGTACATAAAGAGAGATACATCGATTAACAAATAAGCTCAAGCCTCTAGAAGCCTAGGGTTCACAATATCCCTAAACCGGTTCCTAAAGCAAACTAGGTTCCCACACCGAAAAAGCCAAAACAATGACCTAATGAAATAACGAAGTCAAAGCTGATTTACAAAATAGAATAACATAATAATGTTCACACAATGTTAATCAATTCGTTTATTCATTTACAAATCTCCATTTTCCATAATAGAATTTTGAAATAGTAGTTCAATAATAATTCTGACATATATATAATTTTCCCTTTCTTCATAATTCATAATTTTGCAATCCTAAAAAAAATCAGTATATCTTTACATTTATAATTTTATATGTAAACATTTTGTTTTATTTAATTTATTAAATAAATCTATTATGATTAATTTCTGGGTAATTAAATCATACCCATAAAATACACATATGCCACATATATATATATATATATATATACATATATATACATATATATAGTTAAAATAAAAGATAAATAATAATAATAATAAAAAAATAAAGTCCATACTGTTAGCATAGTGGACTGCACATAATAGTCATCATGACTGTTGCATAGAGCAGTCTGCAGACTGTTGTGGGAAATCCCACTTGCTAAAGAGGGGAGAGGGGGAGGGTACGGCCAACATCGTCCCTTCCCTTCAACCAATTTGTTTTTAAAATAAAAATTAAAAATCTACAACCCCTGCTGATGCATAGGTTCTTCCCTTTTGAATAGACATTCAAAAAAATTGTTTTTTAAATAATATATTTATAAATGAGACCTAGGATGGTGGTAAAGGCTTTAACTCATCATCCTAATAGGCTTTCAACTTTCAAGCAAAGGTACCAAATCCTAGGTCTCATTGTTTTCAATGATACCATTTCTTCATTCATGGCTTCCAACTAGGAATCTAAATCAAACATATTAATTACCTCTTTCATAGTCCTAGGCTCATTAGTGCTAGTAATCAAAGAATAGGAACAACTCGAATCCAATATGGAATATCCATACCTTGCAGGTTGCCACCTTTCATGTGTAGACCTCCTCACATGCTAAGGCTGAGGTTCTTCTTCCTATTCAGAACTCTCAAAACTGCTTGAGCTCTCCTCAGATTTAGGTCAACTTGGTGTTCATAGTTCCTCCTTTTTTAGAGCTAGAGGAATTTCAACTACATCCTTCTTCCTATCTTCTTTCATCTCTGGGTGTAGATCAACAGTGGAAGGTTTCATCTCATGAAAGATTACACTTCTATTGTATAGTACCTTCTCAATAATTGGATTCTAAAGCTTGTATCCTTTCATACCAATGCCATAACCAATGAAGATACACGTTATAGCCTCATTTTCAAACTTAGATATTTTCTCATTAGGTACATATGCATACGTCTCACATCCAAAGACTCAAATATGTCTTAGAGAGGGCTTCTTACCAAACCATGCAAGATACATATGCATGGTTTGGTAAGAAGCCCTCTCTAAGACATATTTGAGTCTTTGGATGTGAGGCGTATGCATATGTACCTAATGAGAAAAGATCTAAGTTTGAAAACTAGGATGTAAAGTGTATCTTCATTGGTTATGGAATTGGTGTGAAAGGATACAAGCTTTAGAATCTAATTATTGAGAAGGTACTATACAATAGAAGTGCAATCTTTCATGAGCTGAAACCTTCCACTGTTGATCTACACCCAGAGATGAAAGAAGATAGGAAGAAGGATGTAGTTGAAATTCCTCTAGCTCAAAAAACGGAGGAACTGTGAACACCAAGTGTACCTAAATCTGAGGAGAGCTCAAGTAGTTTTGAGAGTTCTGAATAGGAAGAAGAACCTCAGCCTCAGCATGTGAGGAGGTCTACACATGAAAGGTGGCAACCTAAAAGGTATGGATATTCCATATTGGATTCGAGTTGTTCCTATTCTTTGATTACTATCACTAATGAGCCTAGGACTATGAAAGAGGTAATTAATATGTCTAATTTAGATTCCTAGTTGGAAGCCATGAATGAAGAAATGGTATCATTGAAAACAAATGAGACCTAGGATTTGGTACCTTTGCTTGAAAGTTGAAAGCCTATTGACTGTAAATGGGTATTTAGAAAGAAGATTAGTCTGGATGGTAGTGTTGAGAAGTATAAACCTAGGTTGGTTGTGGAAGGTTATTCCCAGGTAGAGGGAATTAATTATGGAGATATATTTTCTCCTGTAGCAAAGCTGACATCAATCAGATTTCTATTATCACTTGTAGTTGTGTATGACTTAGAGATTGAGTAGATGGATGTGAAGACAAAATTTCTTCATGGATAATTGGAAGAAGAAATGTATATGTCTTAACCATAGCACTTTGTTGAAAAAGGTAAACAAAATATGGTTTGCAAGTTAAAGAAATCTCTATATGGTTTAAAACAATCACCTAGAATGTCATACCAGAAGTTTGACATGTTTGTGTTTTCATTGGAATTTGTAAGATCAAAATAAAATCATTGTGTGTATTTTAAATTTGAAAATGGTCAGTTGCTTATTATTTCCCTATACGTGGATGATATGTTATTCTTTGGGAATAGTAAGGGTATGATTTCTGATTTTAAATCTCAGTTGTCAACACTATTTGAAATGAAATATTTAGGGGCATCTAAGTACATTTTGGGAATGGAAATTAGGATGGATAGAGGAAGTAGAAAAAATTGGCTCAACCAGAGAAAGTATATTAATTGTACCCTTGATCTGAAATTTAGTATGATAGATTGCAAGTAGTTAGTTGTTCAAGTGTTGCAGGGAATGAAACTCTCTGTTGAAGATTATCCAAAATCTCCTACTAAGATGGAGGACATGATCAGGGTGCCTTATGTGAGTGTAGTTGGTAGTTTGATGTATGCAATGGCCTATTCTAAGCTAGACATTTCCTAAGCAGTGGGCTACATTGGGATGCTGTGAAATGAGTTTTTAGATATTTGAAAGGTACTTCTCAGTATGCTTTATGTTATCATGGTAACTCAGAAGGTTCACACAAACCTATTAGAATTTGTGGATATATGTGGATTTTGATTAGGTAGGGGACATTGATAGTAGGATATCCACTAGTGGATATGTGTTCATATTAAATGGTGGTGTAGTTAGTTGGATGAGCAAGCAGTAGGTTGTAGTCACTTTATCTACTACTGAGGTAGAGTATATGGAAGAAAATCACATCTGCAAGGAATCCATTTCATTCAGATGTTTATGTTCTGATATTGGGTTTAATGTAGGGAAGATTACTATTTTCTATGACAATTAGAGTGCTATTTGTTTGGAAAAAATCCTACTTTTCATGCCAAGACAAATCATGTCGATGTTCAGTGTCATTTTATTCATGATATGATGGAGGATGGAAAGGTTAATCTGGAAAAGGTGGATACTCTAGAAAATGTTGTTGATGCATTGACAAAGCCAATGAATACGCTTAAGTTCAGATGGTGTGCCAATTTAATGTACCTTAGGGCTTATCATTTACAGAAATTTCAAGCATTGGAAAGGGTTCAGTGAAATTTTCATCAAGTGGGAGCATGTTGGAATTATGTGCCTCAAATTCACTGGTGTACACCCAACTTGGTTGTCATCAAGTTAGATTACACCAAATGATGAGTTCAAGCCTTTACCACCATCCCATGGTGTCTCATGGAGTGATTAGCAATGGAGCAGTACTTACCACTACCTTGTAGAGGTGTTAGATTGAACTTGTAGTAGTGTAGTGTTACCACCACCCCACAATGCTTCCATGTTGACTAGTGTGGTATAGCGGTGGTTACCACTACCCTGCACCAATGGTCAAAGGTATCCTGTGGTGGTACGGTATAGTCACTGCCACACCACGATGGTGTATGAAGCTTGGTGCGGTAGAGTGACAGATACTGCCATACCATGACAAGCTAGTTTTTGTATAGTGATGTAGTGGTGGATAGTGGATGACTAGATGTCTTTGGCGAGATAGTGAGTTATTGAAAGTTAAATGGTTAGTAACTGACTGCCTATGTGAATCAAATCAAATTGACTGCTTGGTTGAGTGGAAAACATAGAATGAATGTGAATAGGCATTGTAATGTTCTAGAATGTAGTGAGTACTATTTTCTTTGATTTGAAAGCGAGGTTGATTAGAAAAATGTAATGGTGTTGAAGTTGATACTATGAATTAACATCTGAAAGCACAAGTCTATGAATCTATATGTAAACTTCATTAGATGTAATACAAAGTGACTTTTCTTGGTGTGTGGGACTTTCTCTCGTAAGTTTTTTCCCACATAAATATGGTGTTTAATTCTATGTGATGGTTGATTTCCTATTATGTTACTTGTGAATATGTTTCATAATTGGTACTGTAATTGGAAATTAAAATGAACTATCTGTAATTCTTTCCTGAGAATTGGCACTAGGAAGGAAGTTTTGCACTTATCTTTCCTTACAAAAACTATAAAAATTAAGAGATTTAGATATGTAGTAGAGGCTCCTGAAAGCTATAGACAAACCCTAACTCAGGACCCATTTTCCCCTAGGCGAATGAGTCCCATATCCACTTCAATTGAACACTATTAGTGATTGGTACACATCATCTTACCTCTCTCTGATATGTGATGTGATTTTTGGTTCCATTAGTATTGAGCTTAATTTATTAGATCTGAGTTGTAGATTACATTTTGGGTTTGATTTTCCATTTTTAATCTTTCTCCCCAAAGTGTTGTTTAATCATGATCCTCATCCTTGTAAAAATAGGAAATTAGTAGATTCACACTTTGAATTGATTCACCTAAGGGTTTTTAGCCATTTAATTGTTTGGATCTCATTTCCTAATGAAATAAAAGTGAAATAGGTCACCTAATTAGTTCATCAATCCCATTTTGGTGAACTACCCATTTTTCTTTATTTCATTTCTATGAACCTGATGTTTGATCATTGCAATTTTCTGATTTTGGAGTCCATTTTCACCTTAGATCTATATCTTGCATTCATTTTCATTTCATTGCATTGAATTGAATTTCATTTAGGTTTGTTTAACTTGCATTCATTTACATTTCATTTAGGGTTTTAGGATTACATGTTAGCATCTCTTGAAATCTAAAAAATATAAAAAAAATCAATCATTTGGAAATAATTTGCATAGAATTGCATTATAGCTCATTTACATTTGAAAATTGAAGCAAAATTACACCTCAAATTAGGTCTCCTAGTTGCTCATTTTGTCATCTTTTTCATTTGCATTCAATCTTAATTTCAAAGAAAATTCAAAATGTAACTCAGTACTTTAAATTAGAATATGGAAACCAATAGAATCTACTAATAAATTTGTATAATTTTTCAAAAAAAACCCTAACCTAGAACCCATTCACCCTTGGGTTAATGAGTCCCTAATCAGGGTCATTTCTTGAATTTTTGGGTATCAAAACGTAAATTTCTTCATTCTACGTTGTTGTTTTCAGCTTTTTGTTTTAGTTTTTAGAATTTTTGTAACTTGGAAATGATCATATTAAGCTTCATTTGATAAAATTTAGTGCATTTCGTAAATTCAAAATTGCATTTACAAGACATAATTTTCATGTTTTTGCATAGCATAATCATAAAATTACCTTTCTATAAATTGGAAAATCTAAAAAACCTCTTGCATTTCAAACAATGGACACATCCATTGGTAATCTATGGAAGTATTTAACATCTTTAGTTGATGTTTCAAGTTGTGTTTCCGAAAATGATCTTGATGCAATTGAACCTAATCATTCTCAATCAACTCCTAATGAATTTCCTTGTGAAGTTGACATCATTGGAGAAGATGATGACAACATGGACAATTTCATAAATTATTGCCTTAACAATATTTAGAACAATTCATCCTTTTACCCTTCCACACAACAACCAACAACCCCTACCATCCCACCATTTGAGATGTTTGGTCTTTTAAATCCTAAAATTGAGTCACAAACTAAGCCTAAACCTCCAACAATGAGTGAACCTAGTTCCTCTAATCAAGTGCATACCTATCCATCTTATGTTAACAAAGTGATCAACACACCCATCAACCTACAAGAGACTTATGACCAAGGCTTTAATATTTTAAGAAAAAAAGGATGTGACAGAACTAATGAGCATGAAATTCACAAACTTTTAGAGCAACTTCCTATTGAAGGTACTAAAGGACTAGGATATCAAAATCCTTATCCCTCTACATCTAAGGATATGAATGTCCTCCCTCATAATTATGAAGTAATGTCTCACAAGGATGATAGAATCACTTTAGGTCCTTCTCCTTCCAATCAACCTCAACAAGATCCTCAAACAAGCAAGAAATCCAAACCTTATAAAATCAAAAAAATGTCATTCATACATAAACACAAATTGAACAAAAAATTTCACACCTTCTTCATATGGGATATATTACATTGCCACCTCCTAGTAAGGGTAACAAGCCTAAGAACATGAATTATTGCACACTTTATAGAACTCTTGGGAACCTTACTAATGAGTGTCATGCTTTAAGGAGAATCCTTGATAAACTTGATATGATAGAGATAGTCCCTTAAAGCATGCACTTTGCTCCTTGCCATGTAATAGTTGTAGGATCATAGCATACTCACTGTTACATGTTTAACATTCATTGAAAATCATTTTCTTTATTGCAAGGAGCTCATTCTCATCACTTATCTTGACTCATCCTTTCCCTACACTTAGTGGGGACAAGGGGTTAGATAGCCCTATCCTAGTTCAACACTTGATGTTGTCCCTTTGGCTAGCTGTCTACCTTCCGTATGTATTGATCAAGATTGAGATGTAGATGACCTGCAATAGGTTGAATCACATGTGCCTTACTAGTCCTGTCTTTATTTTCTTTTTCATTTTTCTTTGTGTGATTGCATGTGCATAATGTGATCTCTGCGTACTATTTTGTTTGATGTATCTCTCTCTTTACGTGTATTCCTCTATTTGTATCTACATTCTTCTATATGTTGTAATAACTTATCTTTTCATTTGTCTTGTCTCTTCCTTTTGGGGATGGCGCAAGGTGTCAAGACATTTAGATCTCTTACATGTTGACTCAAAATATTTTTCTTTGTTTTTTCTCTTTATGTGTCATTCTTCCTAATCTACGAGTATTTTGGGAATGATGTTGTTTCTGATATCTATAATCACATTGTAGAAAAAATATACTAACCATGAATCCATGGATCCCTTATGTGTTCTAGGATTTCATTTTGGGGGCAACTCCTTCCTCTATTTTTCATAATGTAGCTTCATTTGGGAACATTTAACTTGGCATAGGGCTTTCTGAATAATCTCTCATGTCTTTTTTATTTAAAATGGGGGCATTTATTGGAATTATTTTTCACACTCCTCATGTGTCATTGTGTGATTTTCTTTCTTATGATGCATCTATTTCTTGGTGGTATCATTGGGTTCGATGTCATCCAAGAGCATGATATTTCTTAGTGTATGACTTTACTCTTAGAGGTGATTTATGTATTGCATTCCCTGTGATAGTGAATCTTTTACCCTTGACTTGTCCTCTTTTGGAGACACTAGGCATGATGTTCCCTAAGAAGAGACCTTACATGAACTAAGCAAGATCCCTTTGAACAAAATATTTACTTGGATTTTTGTTCATAAGTGTTTAGAATAATACAACTTGCTAACCTTGTGAAGCCAAAAACCCTTTCAAGGCCACCAAGCATAACACAATTTTCTTTCTAGTGAAGAATTGTCCTTGTTCATAGGTGCTTAGCATAATGTAGCTTTTTAGGCCTTGTGAAGCTCGAAGTCTTGTTTTATGGTGCCTTATTAAAGTTGTCAAAGGGATAGCTTCCATATTCGTATGGGAGCCTAATAAGATTCTCTTATTTTCCACCCATTGGAGGCTAACCTAGTGGATATTTAGAGGTTCTATTAGCCCAGAGTCAGTGCACGTCATTGTTTGCATAGTGGTCATCGAGTTCATCTTGTGAACTTTCTTTTGGAAAAATAACTAAGATGTGTTCCACATCGTGTTGGACAGTCGAGGCTTGATATTCCCTCTTTTTTCTCACCTTTTCCTTAGGTCTTTGATGTTGTATGATTGAGTCATCTTGTTGTTGTTGCATACATATGTTTTGAATGTCTACTTTAGTGTGATTTTTTTGCTAGTTCTCATCCTCTCACTAAAGTGGAGACTAAATGTTTTGTAGAAAAATGTATCACTTTTAAATTTTCACACCTAATTAGGAATTAAAATTAAAATGAACTTAATTATGCATTAATTTAGTGTTGTAATATGTATTTTACATATTCACATTAATTTTAGGTCCCTAGTAATTAAAATGGGATTAATTGTGTTGTATTTTAGTGTTGTAGAGTGTACCCCTTTACACTTTCACACTTATTTAGGGCTCCCTTAATTAATTGGGCTTGATTTTCCTTAATTGGCCCCTTTAATTCAAATCCAAGCCTAATTAATTGCATTTTCTAAAGAGGAAACCCAAAATTCAATAATTCCTTAACATACAACTTCTCATTGAGCAATATGTATCCTAGGTGGGTGACCTAGGGCCTGTTCTCCCATGGGTGAATGGGTCCTCCCTTAGACCTAGGACCTAAATTTAAATTATGTTTTTGGTGGTAATTTAATGTTTCCAAATATATATTCAGATGTTGGCTTGTGTTATTTGAATTTCTAGAAATCAATGTTACATATCTATATATAAGGTCACTTCACTATATTTCACCTAGAAAATTTTCAAGATCTAAGAGAGAACTTTCAAGAGAATCTCAAGAGAAACTCAAGGAATTCAAAGGAAGTTTTAGTGAAGAATTATTACAACAATTAAAATCCAATTGTCACATTAGAGTCTTCTTGCATCATGCATGTTTTTGGAGCTAATTTGACGATGTAGGTTTCATGATCCATTCAAGCATTCAACGAATTATATCAAGTCAAGATTCAAGATCAAGATCCACATCCATTGAATCTATTTCATGCAAGTTATAGATCTACATTCCAAGTTTCATTCAAGGGTTTGTCCAGTTCTGACATTGAGTTGTTCATTCATCATTCCTTTCATGCTATTTTATTTCATTTCAAGGTTTGATTACCAAAATGAGGTTTGAACAAGGCAACCCCAATTCACCAAAACAAAGTATTTTTCCCTATTGATTTATGTTTGTAGATTTGGGTGGAAGAAATCTTGAAGATCTCTTGAAGAGAAAAATAAAAGAACTTTTCAAAGTCACAAAAGTTGTCACTCACAAAAAATCACTTGTAGAATTTATTTCTGGCTTTCTGAACCTAAAATTTGGGAAAATTAAGAAATTCAGATATGTAGCAGAGGATCCCAAAAGTTGTAGGAAAACCCCAACTCAGGACCCATTCACCCCTAGGTGAATGACTCACAAATATACTTTAGTAGAGCACTTTTGGTGATTGGTGCACATCATCTTACTTCCCTCTGATCTATGATCTAATTTCTAGTTCCATTATTATTGAGCTTAATATATTAGATCCAAGTTATAGATTCCATTTTTGGTTTTATTTTCTATTTTTAATCTTTCTCCCCAAAGTGTTGTTTAATCAGGACCTTTGTCCTTGCAAAAAAAGGAAATCCGTAGATTCACACTTTAACTTTATTCACCTAAGGGTTGTAAGTCATTTCATTGTGTTGATCTCATTTCCTAGTGAAATAAAAGAGAAATAGGTCACCTAATTAGTTCATCAATCCCATTTTGGTGAACTACCCATTTTTTATTTATTTCAATTTTTAAATAAAATTGTAATGAATATAGGTCCATTATGAAAAATAATGACCGAGATTAAAGACTATGAAAAATAACAAACATAGTAGGAAAATCTAAAAAAATAATGTACTCCACATATCCGTTTATGTTTTAATGAAAACAATTTGAGAAATATAGTTTTGATTATGAGTAAAACAGGTTTTGAAAGTACTCGAAACCCTTTACATAGGCAAAAATATTTTGAAAGATAAATTAGGAAACATCAAGTAGCCAAAAACTTTAACAAAAAATAAAAAAACTAGATGAGTAGCAACAACCTATTTTAGGCTCTTCAGAATCTCTACTGCCTCTAAATCCTTAGTAATGATACAGTCATGAAGCTCAATAATGTCAGTAATATCAATTTTGGGAACCTCAACAAGCTTCTTCACATGACTATGTGTACAAATACTTGGTCCAATAGCAACCACAACAACCTTTTTACCCTTGCTCACACCATCATCACCAATAGCATCATCCTTGACCCTATCATTCCCCTCCTTATTATTCCACTTTTTCATTTTATCATTGAGAATGATAAGGCTCAAAGCACTATTTTGGAGGGATACCTCACTAATCTTGACCAACTTACCGAGATCATCATAAACCTTAATTGATTATTCCTCTAGAATAAAGATCCACTTTTCATGCTCATCTTTCAGAGTAGTCACATCCTTGGCAATAGTTTGGAGAATTTCCAACTTCTCCTCCTCCTAATTAGTGGCCCCTTCTTATTTTAATTCTTCTCATTTATATTTTTTAGAGCACTAATCTTTATGCTAAGTTGGTTGAATTAAATTAAAATCCATTTAATTTTTTTGAAGTAATTAATAACACCCACTCTATCCAAGCCTAGTATATATTTAATTTCCTCTCTATTGCAATTTAAGATGTTCAAATATTTATAAAATTTAGGAATGGGGTTTCCCTCATTACCCACCTAATACTCCATAGGATCTTTACCTTTGTTGGTACGTGAATATCCTTTCCCTACATATCCATCATCTTAATGGGTTTGAAACATTCCTTTTCAACATCAGCTAACTAGTTCTTACCATCTAACTTACCTTCACTAGAGATCATCTTAGGAGTTATCTTATTCTTCTTGGAAGTCAAAGACTTAACCTTGCTACTAGATTATTCTAGGATATTTCTTTGCACTGTAGATAAAGGAAATTCCTCACCATCATCGCGGGCCTCCTTATTAGACAACTCCAGCTCCTCAATATCATTGCTACTCTCCTTCATAGGGCTCTTTATTTTCATAGTAGATATAGGGACTTCCTCACCACCCTCACTATCCCCCTTATCCATCTTTCTCTTCTTAGTAGTAAGGGGAGTGATCTCCTCATCATCATTACCAATATGGGATTCCCCCAACCAAGAGAATTGAGCATTTTTTTGAAGGGACTTCTTAGCTTTCCATAGCTCTAACAAGGGGTCCGAGCACACCTCCATTGAGGGTTCAACATTATCCTCTTCAACCCAATCAACATCCTCAACATCCTTGCCAGTGTCATACCTAGACTAAACAACCTTTCCAAGAATGGTATTCAAAATCCTTCTAGGTTTAGGAGAAATAGAAAGACTTTGCATATTCCATGATTAACATTATCAATGCTTCATGAAGGATTGGGGCTCTAGGGTTTTTTCTACGCTCTTTTATACCATTATCTAACAAAGACAATAAATAAAAGATATTATATACTTGTGCTTGAAATGGTTAAGAAGTATAAAGCGATACCCAAACAAAGAGGTAGATTACCCATCAAGGGTAAAATACCTCATAATAGCTTTAGTCATCTTAGCCCAAATGACCTTAATATAATTTTTGGCATAACTAGTGCAAGAGATTCTCACCAATTTAACCCTCTCATTGTCTTTAAAATAGGCATTAAGAGGAGTATCTGAAACCTTTTTATCCCTATTAAACTTCCTACCATTGATTTCCAAACCAAAAATCATACCTATAAAATCTTTAGAAATGTCAAACTTGAATCCATTCATAGCTTGGACCCTTTTCTTCCAACCCACCACAAACACCTTGGAGACCTATGGATCATACCCATGAAGACGCTCAATGTGGAGAGATACACCTCCTATAATAATTCTCCACACCCATTCATTTCCTTTTATGTCTTTGTCGAAAATAGGCTCAATATGACTACTTTCACTCCCCATATTCTCAGAATAGCCAAGTTCAAAGGGAGCCAAAATGAACCAACTCAAATGAGAAGACAAAAGAATAGCCAGAGAGAACAAAAATATACCACCAAAAATGGAAGGAAATGGACCAAGAAACACCCACAATCCATGTAAGCTACAACTTGACATGACAAGCAATAGTCATTATCTAGAATGGCTACATGAACTCAATCCTTCCATAGTCCTTGGGAATCATGAAGTTTACATCAAAGAAAATATTCCAACCAAATATCAAAAAGTTAACCATCATTAAAAGGATATTGGCTTTCATGGGAAATGATGTTTTTAACATCGAAGGGGAGAAAATCAAAAGACCCCCATTCACTAGGAAAACTTGACACCCCTAGGTTAGTAAAGTGGTCAACAACCCTATTATCATGGTAGACATGAGAACTAAAGTATACTAGCTAGAAGGTTGCAATTCTTTGAGGCGATTTATGATATTAAGATAGTCTCTCAAGCCACACTCTTTTAAAACCTTTCAATTGAGCCAATTTTAGGTCATGGTAAGTTGCAGGTGCTTCTACAACATGGTTTGTATGAATTCCCAAAGGGAGTGACACAATAGAAACAAACCTACCACAAGAATTTCTAATCACTCCCCCACAACTAGTAGGTCCTGGATTTCCTTTAGCTACCCCATCAAAGTTAACCCTAACCCAGTCTAGCAAAGGAACACACCAACAAATATTATCTTTGAAGGACTTTGCTTTCACAATCAAAGAAGAGATATCATAAGGGAGCTTCCAACGCTGACCCACCTGAAAATCATAATTACTAACAAAAGCTTTAGGACCAAGAGGATTAGCATCAAATACCAAAAGTTAAAAGTTATCCATAATAGCAGAATGGATTTTAAGGAACGCCCTATGAGCAGCCAAAGAAATATATTGAGATAAATGTATTTTATATTTTTGTCTAAATTTTTTGTTAATATGAATTCAAAAATTAATAATAGAAAAAATATTTTTAAAAAATTATCAAAATATATGCATGCACTATAAATTGGAGCTAGTGATGTAATTCCAATAAATCATGAAAAAAATGTATTAAAAGTTATGCATTATAGAATTATGTCACTCAATAAAAAATAATAGAAAAGTAAAAATAAAAGGTGATCTAGAAATCATTATTTTGTTTTATTTTTTAAATATATTTTGAATCTACATAGAAAATATCACAACTCATTGTTTTAAATTATCATTAGATTCATGATTATTTGTTCCCTATAATGGACACAAATTAAAAATATTAATTTTTTTCTAAGCCTCCGAATTAGCAAAAAAAGTGGGACACACTATTATGGGATCACCAATCAATAGAATAATATTTATATAAATCATGGAAAAAGAATCACTCACAATTGCGTGATCTCTATAGAAATTTTGAGGCCATTTCCAATTAACTTTATTCTAGCTTCATGTTTTCTTATGTCATGATGCAGGGGCATCTTGATGCACCCTTTTTGAGGAAAATTGTTAAATCATGTTGCTAAACTTTTTTTTTGGTTGGATTTGGGTCAATAAGGTCATGTAAGACAATTTTGAGTCATTTGAAGTCATTCTATTATGTTATATGGTGTTCTAGACTCATATTGTAAAAATTTACAAAAGTTGCTTAAAAGTTGTCAAAATGTCATCAAGAAAGTTGTAATTGTTGTCATTAGAGTTAAAAAAGGGATAGATGGTTAGTTTTTAGTTGAATATGATTGGAACATGTTAAATATGTCTTGTAACACCAATTCCAAGGGTTGGAGAGAAGCTTGAATGAGAAACCAATTCATTTTGCACATTCTTTATTGCATTTTTCTATGAATAGTGACTATAATTCATGTGGTACGGATAGATATAGTCTTGAAAACACTTTAAGAATTTGAAGGAAGGTTTTAGCTTTCAAATTTATTTTTTTGAGATATTTTCATCAAGTTGTGGGTGAAATATTGCATTTTCGGTGATTGCAGGTCAAAACCCTGCCTAGGGTTTCCACCATCCAAAAACCATGAAAATTTGTGGAAACCTCTGATCCATTCCCAACCACATTCCTACAAAGTGAAAACCCATATTTTTCACTTTTAAAGGAGATATGTTTCATATAAAATTTAGATTTACAGTGAAACTGACCTAAAGAAGCCTAGTTCTTGGTTGTTTTGAATTATATATGCATTGTTCATCACTAAAGGGTGTAGAACCATAATGGAATGTTGTTAAGGGCTACATAAGTCTGAGAATCCATACGACAAGAGTTCTTCCATTTTTTTTGAAGTCATTTCCTAGAAGGCACCTAGGGGCAACAATACTTGATTTGCATAAATAATTGCATTGACCACTTCATTGGGTCATGAATGTTTGGAAAATCCTTAGAAAGTGTTGGAATAGGTCTACACAAGTCAAATACATCATGTTAGATGATGTCCCATTTTTTTCCCTTTGTTGTGTACCATTAGGCTTTAGGGGTAAGTTGCCAAGAATGTACAAAGGTGCAGATTTGCATTGTTTGCATTGAGATCTTACAGTTTAGAAAGTGATTAGGTTTTTGTTTTGAGTCCTTCCCCTCTGCATCATTTTTGGTATCAGAGCCCAAATATCTGGGCAAGGAAAGATTGGACATATTATTGGTGAGATAAAATATTTGATGCTTTGTTGAATTTTATTTGGTCTGAAGAAACTTGTTGTAGGATGTTTGAAGGCATTGAGAAGAAGAATTGAGAAGAAGCAAGGTGAAAGAGACTTGCTTGAAAAAGGAGAAACAACACATTGCAAATGCAAGTGTTGAGGAGAATAGCCCATGGAGACTTGAAGAGTAAGAAGTTTTTGAGTGAGGAACAAAATAGAGAAAGAAGTGATAAAAAGAAAAAAGAAAAGGAATAGAGAGAAATATAGATAAAATTTCAGCAAGAGATAGGAGCCATAAGAGAGGATTTTTCAAAAGCAATGCAAATTATGGAAGAAAAAATAAAGAGTATAATAATTTGTGTATGATATTAGCATATCACCATTAGAAAATTTGTCAAGTGGCTGATAAAGGAAATTGCAGAAATAAGAAAGAGGAAACAATTGAGAAGAAAGATAAACAAAGTAATCAAGATGATGGAAGAGGCAAATCCATCCAAGGAAGAGGAAAAAGATGAAGAAAATGAGTCCATTGAGACTCAAAATTTTATTTCTAACAGTATTTGTGAGTATGCGTTTACAGGTACAGCAAAAGAAGTGGTTGAAGCAATGAACTAGTAAAATGATATATTTACCGAGGAAATACAAATGATTGAACAAGAAGCAAACAAATTGATTCAAAAGAAGAACATAATAAAAGATATTTTGCAGCAAACTATAAAGAAGCAATCGAAGCGCGGGGGAAACAAATCCAAATTGTGAATCTTGGAACTGAACAAGGTACAAGTGGAATCAATATGTTTTCAACTTTGATTTATGATTGGAAAAATTGGAAGAAACATTTGAGCATGAGCATCAATTTTTTTCTCTTTGGGGAGTATGGTCTAGGGGCATCCTGATGCACCCACTTTGAGGAAAATTGTGTCATGTTGCTACACTTTGTTTTTTTGTTTGATTGGGGTCAATAAGGTCATTTAAGAACATTTTGAGTCATTTTAATTCATTCTATGATTTTCTATGGTGTTTTGGAGTCATATTGTAAAATGTCCCAAAAGTTGCTAAAAGTTGTCAAAATGTTGTGAAGAAAGTTGTAATTGTTGTCATTAGAGTTAAAAAATGGGTAAATAGTCAATTCTCAGTTGAATATGATTGGAACATGTTAAATATGTCTTGTAACATTGATCCCAATGGTTGGAGAGAAGTTTGAATGAGAAACCAATTCATTTTACACATTCTTTATTGCATTTTTTGTGAACAGTGAATGTAATTCATGTGGCATAGATTGGTATAGATAGGTACAGTCTTGAAACCACTTTGAGAAGTTGAAGGATAGTATTAGATTTAAAATGATTATTGTTGGAGATATTTTCCTCAATTTTTGGGTGAAATATTACATTTTTGGTGATTGGAAGTCAAAACCCTACCTAGGGTTTCCAGAAAGAAAAATTTAATCATGGGCAGAGTTTCCACAATCCAAAACCCATGAAAATTTGTGGGAAGTTTTATCCCATGCCCAACCACATTCATGCAAAGTGAAAACCCATATTTTGCATGTGTGAAGGAGATATGTTTGACAAAAAATTCAGATTTGCAGTGAAACTATCCTAAAGAACCCTAGTTCTTGGTTGTTTTGAATGATCTACAAATTGTTTATCAGTGGATGGGTCTAGAACCATAATGGAATGTTGTTAAGGGAATGCATAAGTATAATAATCCATATGACAAGAATTCTTCCCTTTTTTTGAAGGCATTTTTTAGAAGGAACCTAAGGGAAACAATTCTTGATTTGCATAAATCATTGCATTGACCCCTTGGTTGGGTCATGAATGTTTGGAAAACCCTTAAAAAGTGTTGGAACAAGTCTACACAATTCAAATACATGATGTTAGATGATGTCCCATTATTTTTTTCCTTTGTTGTGTGCCATTAGGCTTTAGGGGTAAGTTGCCAAGAATGTGCAAAGGTGCAAATTTGCATTGTTTGCATTAAGATCTTGTTTGGAAAGTTTTTAGGTGTTTATTTTGAGTCCTTCCCCTCTGCATCATGTCTTGAATTCCAACTTGGTCACAACCCCATGATTCTCATATGCATAATAATTCCATTTACACAATTCTTTTACAACTCTACTCTAATTTTTTTTTCATGATCTAATTATGATCAATAACTTATAAATTAATATACATTATTTTGTAGGTATAGACCTTAACATTATGTGTCAATATGGAAGATATTTTTCTATATCCTAACTAATATCATGTGAAATCATCAAATATTGTATCCAACATTAGATTTCTTAGTTTATTTTCCATATTTTTTACTATGGCATGAATGCATGAATCATGTAGAATCATATGCATTAAAAGTGGGGTTAAAATATCATGGATAAAAATTGATTGGGGGAGGCTACCAATAGCCATTATAGGTAGCTTCATGCACACTAAGCTCTTAAATGGTATGTTAGATTTCAACAATTATTTAATTTTATTTGTATGCAACTTAAGAGCTTATTGCTATTGTTTCAAATTGTAAATAGTTATGATGAACACAAGAGGATTCATTATGTACACAAAGGTCAAAATGTGGTCATTTAAAGTTGGCGTTCGATACATATTCTCTAGTGTCTCAATAATTGTTTGCATTTCCCACCACAAAATTTGCACAATTAATCAAATAAATATGCAAAAATGCCCCAATAATCATGCACTATTTGTACCTATTGGATAGAAAATTTTCAGCCCAAGGGTTTAGGACCTAGGGAAACAAAATTTCTATGATCCACATTCAAGGAGGCCCTAGAGATCTCAACCTCAAGCATGCAAAGGAGAAAGAGATCTTGCAATAGGGCTATCCTAGGGGATCATTGTAAAATAATGAGTGGTTCACCACCAAGTTAAGACTTGGAAAGAAAAAATCAATGGAAGATGTAATTCTAAACCCTAAAATGATGCAATATTTCACTAAATGACTTAGAAAAGTATGTGAAATAGAACAAAAAGCTGCAAGATGAAATGTGTGCACCTAGAGATCTGAAGATGATTGGATGAGGCTCTAAAATGCTGAAAATAGTGACTTTAATGTTGACTAGGAATCATATGCCAGGCTAGGTGAATCAATCTTGGATCTGGGTTTCTATGTAGAAACATGAATCTGGTAAATGGGTATCTAAATTCATAAAAATCTGAATTTTGACCTAAACTAGGAATCATATGCTAGGAATGGCATATGAGTCTAGCTAGGGTTTTTTAGAACATCAAGGTCTATTCTTATCTCCTATATCTACTCTTTTTGCTCTTGATTTTCGGATCGAAAACCTTGATTTCAGACCTATAGATGACCTTTTTGTGAAGATAGCAACCTTGCAAGTGAGGGGACAACTCCAACAAATTTCTCCAAGCTTGTAAGCTAATATTAAAAGATCCTTCATGATCCAATAATCCTAGATGTGCAATCACACAGAGAGAGAGAGAGAGAGAGAGAGAGAGAGAGAGAGAGAGAGAGAGAGAGAGAGAAAGTGTTGATTGTTAGGGAATAGGGGTTTGCTTGGTCAAACCCCTTTGAAGTAATTAAACCAAATGATGAAACAATGAAACAAGGACATGAAAAATGAAACATAAGACATGAAACATGAATAATGATACCTTAAATGATGTCTTGTAAATTTGCAACTCAACATGAAATGGCCATGAAGTCGGATGGAGATCTAGATCTTGAGAGAAGTGTATAACAATGCTTAGCCTTGGATCTTGAATGCAATATCATAAGACTAGCTCAATAACATGCTTGATGCTTGATATCCTTGACATGATGTTGTATATTGAATTGCTGAAATAAATGATGAATAATCTCCCCTTGAATGCCTTAGAAATGATCTTGAATGCTCTCTTGATGATCTGGTAAATTATCGGAATGCCTAACTCTTGAGTTCTTGACTTGATATAATAAATGCTTAACGAAATAATGATTTGAGACTTTTTTTATATAGGAAATCCATCTAATATAGCATAAATTAGATCCCACAGGCCGACATTCATGAAATTTGAACTTAAAACCCAATTTTCTTACTCAAAACTTTTAAAATAGGCCAGATGGGACTCATACACCATCATTGGTGTATGGGTCCCACGTGCCTTATTTTTCTTGCTAGAGTGTTGAGGAGTGAAGAAATTAAGTTTATTTGTTGATATTGTCAGGATTTTGGGTAAAATATGCCTTTGGATGCAAAATATAGGGTCTTAGGGGCCTATATTAAGGCCATAAATGCAAGGGGGCCCAAAATCCAATGTGAAAGTGTAAATAAATATACTTTACAACATTAAATTAAGGAAAAAATAGGTCTATTGAACTCAAAAGGGAACTAATTCCAATGTGAATGTGTACAACACATCAAAAACACTAGATTAAGGCACCATTAGGTCCAAGGGCCTTAAATTTAATGTGAAGGTGTAAATAAATACACTTTACAACATTAAATCAAGGAAAAGTTAGGTTTATTTAGCTTTAAAAGGGCTTAAAACCTAATGTGAATGTGTAAATCACATCACAACACTAGATCAAGGCAACATCAAGTCTAATTTATCATTAATTATTCCTAGATTAAGTGTGAAAATGTGAATGATGACATTTTTTGATAGTACATTTAGCCCCCACTTTAGTGAGAGGATGAACTTGCTTCAAACTCACACTAAAGTAGACATTCAAGAGGGGTTCAAGTGTATCGATGCGAATGGTTTGGGGTAACAAAGATCAAGGAGGTGGTCAAGCCCCTAGGATCCAAGATCCTACATCAACTGACATAAGCACAAAAGGAAAAACACAAGGTGTATGATTTGCAGCAAAACAAGATACGCAAACATATAATGCCAAAGATATGAAGATGAAAGGAAAAGAAATAAAAAGTGGGGATCAAGCTTCCACTATAGGATCATAGGTAAGTTGTTTGTCCAAAAATGCACACTCACTCTAAGGCAACATAACTCTTGGTTGTCTGTTGGGTGAGTAATCCAAGAAGGTCATGCCTCAAATCGGCCTCCCCTCCAACCATACCAAAGTTATACCTCTTGATAAATTTGATAAGGTTCCATACAAAACTGATCTTTGAGCTTCATGAGATGAGAAAATCTTCGTATGCTTGGAGCTCATGAACAAACAATGAACTTCAAGCTTCATGAGGAAAGAAATGCTTCATATGCTTGGAACTCATGAAAAAACAAGATGGCTCAATAGGCATGCAAAGTGTGTTATGCAAGGTGGCCATATAACTAAAATTGTAAATGCAAAATAGTGTAAGGAATGTTCAAAGGGATTTTGCTTAATTTGTGCAAGGTTTCTTCTTAGGGAACATCATGCTTAATTTCTCCAAGAGAGGAAAAGTCAAAGAAATATCACACTCTTAGAGGAAATCAAACCAAATGACACCACCAAGAAAAGTACACATCGTAGGAAGAAATAAAATTGTGTAGTAAAACATGAGTGTCGATGTGTGCCCCCACTTTAAAGTGGTTGCTAACATCATTGTTGTGGGCAAGTGCTTTAAAGTAGAAGAACACATGAGAGGTTATTTAGAAAGCCCTATGCCAAGTCATATGTTTCCGAATCAAAATACATCATGAATAAGTATGTCACATATGAGTTAACTTAAGGGATGTCATCCACATACCAAGCTTTCTCTTATATGTACATGAAAGGTGGCATGGTCAACTAGCCAAAAGAGATGGTGACAAGTGACATACGAGGACAAGGATATCTAATGCCTTCCCCCCCCTTAGTGCAAGACAAGGATGAGCCAAAATTAAAAGATGAACTACATGCTTCAACCCATGGAAGACCACCAGAGTCCTTAAGATATTGAATTTTGTTACTCAAAGCCTTACACTCATTAGTAGTAAGACCATGAACTCTACGATATGTAAAAAATCAAGTATTGTAATTAAATTTATTTTATGTTCTTGGAGGGAGAGATATCAAACATTCTTGGAGTAGTCTCGTTAAGATACTCTCTTGATCAAAAGTAGAGGATGTTTCATTATTTTGTGACAAAGATATCTCTTGCTTAATACAAGGTTTCATACATACACAAGACTCTTTAGATTGCGATATTTTGTTCTCTCCTTTAAAGGAGGGCGTAAAATCTAATGAATTCAAATCATTAGTGCTTTGACTAATGACGTTGACATTAAGCAAATATTTCTTTCTTTCTTTCAAAGGATAACAATAAAGACCACTAGTGTCTATCAGTTAAGGATGCACTACTATTAAAGTTAGCTTAGAGGAATCTTTTATGATAGTGTTGATATTAAGTTAAGGATTTTTTGTGTCTTTCGAGGGACAATATCCAAGACCACTAGTCTTTTATTGCATGTGAGGCTTTATAAGGATAGATATACCTTGTTCTCTAGCACCACATCCTTTTCCACTATATCCAAGTTGTTTCATACGATCATAACCTTTTCCATAAAGTTTTTTCATTTCTTTCGGATTCAGAGGTTGTTGATAGTCATTTTCATCAAATTTTGTTGTGTATGTTCTCTTTTCTTCTAAAATGGTTGAGGTGGATGCTTTTGAAGGGTCTTCCGAATTTTTTGTTGAAATTACTATTTTTTCTTTTCCATTTTTAGAGTCTTTGTTTATGATCTTTTATTCTCCCACGAATGTTGGTTTGAAGTCTAAGGAACCCCAATCATCTTCTAATAGATTTGTTTCTTCCTCAATGTGTTTTTCTTTGTCTTTTTGTTGCATGTGTTCTACTTGTGTAGTTGGTGTCAATGTTTTCAAAGGATTTTCCTTGTTTTCTTCAATGCTCAAACAAATTTTTGGTTTAGGGTCAGCTTCGAGTGTGTACACTTTGTTGTTGTAAATATAATTCATTTTACGATGAAGAGTAGAAGACACCCCATTAATTGCATGAATCCACAGTCTACCTGAAAGGACATTATATGAAATATCATTAAGCATAACATGAATCAGTGTTTCCAATGTGTCCTTTCTAGTTGTAATAGGAAAAGTGATCACACCGAGCAATTGTTTTCCTACATTATCAAATTCCTTGATAGATAAAGAGTCAAGTTGAATTTTTGATTTATCCATGCAAATTTTATCCAAAAGGGATATACCACACACATTAAGGACAGAGCCATTGTCAAGGAGGGATCTTTTTATCCCCATATGATTATGTATACCTATTATCATTAAATCATCATTTTGTGTTTACACTTCCAAAGGAGGGAGCTCACTTTGGTGGAAAACAATGTCATCATTTATTCCTTGAATCATGGCTGCTATATCATTTGGTTGTGCATTAGAAGGGGTAGGAACTTTTTGAAAAGAAATTTGAATCATGTTGTGGTAATGAGGGGAGATTTGAATAAGGTCCCATAATGATATCTTGGCATGAGTTTTCTTTAGTTGTTCGACAAGATCATACTCATTTCCACTTTGTGGAGGAAAATGAGGAGGACTAGGGAAGATAGGATTAGGAAATGGGAGGGATGTTGAAGTTTTTTGTCTTGGTTGCAAATTGTTTCTAGTGTTATATTTATGAGAAATGGTATTATGAATCAATTTCTGTGACACATTATTCTTAGGTGGATAAAGGAAAAGTTTGGGTTTATTTTGAGTTGGAAGTTTGTGTGTAGGTGGGTAAAGCATGAGTTGAGGTTGAATAATATTAACATCCCTTAGTGAAGGAGAGTATAATGTTACTTCATCATCTTCATCTAAGGAAAATATATCAATGTTATCATTTTCTTGCACCATGATATCCTCCCTAGGAGGAGATTTTTTAGGAGAACTACAAGCTAGATGTTCATGAAATTCAAAGGTTGGTTCTTCTAAAATGAATTCATCACCTGTAAGGGAGTTATCAATGGTTGTATTGTCTTGTCTATCAATGATGGAATTCTCTTGTTCAATATTTTTGTCTAGGGGAAGAGAGACACATAAGATTCTCATGACTTTCATTGATCAAATTATCTTCTTTACCAATAGTAGAGATATTAGGATAAGGTCCAATTTAATTGTTATGATTGTCCATGATCTAATTCTAGTTTTCTAAGGTTTCATTCTCTTGTGCCCTAATATCTACCCTAGTAGGAGAGATTTTAGGGAGTAACAGACAAGATGTTCATCACATTCCATGGTTAGGTTTTGTAAAGTAGCTTCATCACAACTAGGGGAGGCATCCAGAGAAGGAGAATAATGCTTTCCAATGATTGGATATTTTCATTCAAATATGTATTTCCAAATGGTAGGAGAATTAAGAAAGGGAGAAATGAGATTTTCATAACTTCCAAGTATATCTTCTAACACAAAACTATCATATTCATTACTATGAAGGATATTAGGAGAAGAGCCAATGTGATTATCATGGTTATCTATAATTACATACCTATGCTCTTGTATAGTTGCAAAATTGTACCCCTTGCAATTTCACATACATTCTTGCATATGATTTAGTGTCCACTCCCCTAGCACCTTGTATAGGCTCATTTTAGCCCCTGCATCAACCTTTTTCCCTTCTTAGGGTGCTTCAGCACCCCTTTTCAGTAGCTACCCTTGCACCCCATCTTTGCTTCAAACCATGTTTTTTTCTTGTTCTTGTCATTTTGTAGCATGATGCATTTGGACACTAGCATGCCACGTAGATGTCTGCATGCCACACTAGTGTCCTACGACGTTTCAATGCTCAAACAACTATCTCCAAGCATGATTGCCACTTTTCCTCACCTTTTTCGGCGGTAACCACCTGGGATGCCTTGTAATGGTTGGAGAAGCTTATTTTCTCTCATTAAAAAGCTATCCTTTCAATTCATTTGGCTCTCTAACTTTTCCTAGCTTCACTTCTAACTCTATTCTACTTCTATCTTCCCTCTTGCTCCTTGTCTTCTCTCTTTTCCCTCTTTTCTCTCTTGCTTGCACAAACCTCTCACTTGTTATAGCAGCTTCAAGCTCTCTTGGCTCTTTTAGCCTTCTCTTCTGCTCTTGTTCTCCCTTTTTGGATTGCTTAAGCCTTCCAGCTCTATCTCCCTCATCTCATGCTTGTGAGCATCTTGGGATTCCATATCCCCTATCTACTGCATCTCTACTTTGTGATATGGGTTCTCCTCCTCAAGCAAGGATTGCCTTTATCACTCACACTTGGTGGTGCAGGTTCTAATCCTAAAGTGGGTTTTTATTTTACCACAGACTTTTTCCATTTCGGTTACACTCTCTCTTTCTATCTGTCTATTTGTGGAGGTGGGAACACCAAAACAAGGGTTTCACTAAGGAAAACCCCTATACAGACCCAACACTTTCTCTCAATCTTACAGACACAAGTATTGAAGACATTCATGTGTTGGAGGCTTCATCATTTGCATGGTTGTAAGAATTTCCTTTCTTCTCTTTATCTTTGTCATTTATACTCTTCTTTTCAGTTTCGTTATATTTTGTTATTTTCCTACATTCTGGAAGTTCTCAGCAATCAGAGTAGAAGTAGCTACTTTTCTATTTTCTATCACAAATTCACTTCTGGTCTCTACCAGACGCTAGTGTGCTTCTGAGATGCCAGCGTGTTGCACTATCTTCCATATTTTGTGTTGTTGTCCATTGGCCGACAGGTTGTTAGTTTGTCCAGAAAATATTTGTGACTTGATATTTCTCATTCTAGAACTCTCACCCTATTCCAGAGGTAGTTTAGTGTAGTTCACCCCATGAGGCTCTCTAAATGAAGAGAACTTGTGAGCAGCGAATCCCCCTTCTCTACATTTTTGTGAACCCGGAGTGAAGAGGGTATTTTTCAAAAAACTAGGAATTTATTTACCCCTACTTGGTGGGGTCATAGCTTTTGACTCAGTGCTCGGAATTCAAAACCGTTTGCACCATTGGAAAGGTCTCCTAGAGAACTAGTTCATTTCATGAAATACAAGTGCCTTGATAATTGAATTATAGGTACTGACACAATTTTCAACCTCAAATTTCACTTCGAAGACCTCTGAAAATGCAAATTACTAGAACATAGAAAATACCAAAAAAATCATAATGGATTTGATATCTTCTTTTATTAGTTCAGTATCATTTTTTTTTCAAAATGTTAATGATATTCCATTTCATGCATGTGATAGTGGCTTGGATTTACCCATGTCACTTGGTGTCTTTGATCCTTCTCATGAAAGTCCTCTTGCTGTAGAGGATATTTTGTTGCAAGAAGATGAAATCATTCATACCTTTATTAATGTTACTCTACCTTCTCTTCATTCCAATGCACTCTCTTCTAGAGATGTTGCATTCGTGAATGATGAATCTCATCTTTGTTCTGATGCACTATCTTCTAGAGATGATGCATTAGTGAATGATGAACCTCCTTCCACATCTGATCCTCCTTGGATCGATGTTGAGAATATGTCTTCAAATAATTATTCCACTAGTTTTGATGAGTCTGTAAATGTAATATATGTCTCTGTCGCCACTCAAAGGCCTACGAGACTAGTCATTTATGTGACTTTAGCTAGTCCTTCTCTAAAAAGGGTTTGTTCTATTCATGGTGTTCCATTTGATAGTGACTCTTCTAACCTTTCTAAGGCTCCCTCTTATGGAATGGTAGCCCATACTTATGAGAATAGTATGAATAAAAACCAATCCTTCCTCAAGCACCTAAACCTATGACTAAAGCACCTAGTGATTGCAATATTTTTGAGCAACTCCAAGTTACTCTGGCTAAGGTCTCACTATGGGACTTGCTTCAGTTTGATTTGATTTATCAAGGTATGCTTTAGGAAGCCTTGCAAAAGATCCTCTTGCCTTCTTCTACTAGGCTGATAGATGTTAAATTGTTGATGGTGTATATTCATGTGGATTCATCGAATATTATGTTCTATGTGCAGGAAATATCACCTCTGGAAGTACAGAAGCAAGCGGAACCTCTGATGATTATAGTTAACATTAATAATATTGACACTAGGCGTACTCTCATTGATTCTAGTTCGGTGCTCAATTTATGCAGCATTGATCTATTGCCTAAAATTAATATTGATTCATCTTCTCTTAATGATTCTTCTCTTAATATTCATGGGTTTGATAATGTTGGTCAATAATCCCTAGGCAAGATAGTCTTGCCTTTGAGGTTGGGACCCATTACTATACTCACCCTTGTATATGTTATGGAAAAAAATTACCATATAACCTTCTTCTTGGTAGACTGTGGATTCACACTATGGGTGTAGTCCCATCTACCTTGCATAGATCTATTGAGTTCATTTGTAATAATAAAGTAGTCACAATTAAGGTTGATCCTGATGCTATGCACTTATGTGAGATGGAAGTCGTTGGTCAAGCTTTAGTTGTTCCTACTCTTATTCCTTTAGTGTCTTCCAATGTGTCGATGTTTACTCTATCAGTACCTACTACAAACAATACTCTCGAGATAAATGTCCCTGAGGAAGATCCTTCTAAAGGAAGAAATATTAAGTCTACTCCTTCTACCTCTTCTCAAAAGAATGCATGTCTTGGTGATGATTGGGGTTCCTTAGACTTTACAGATTCCTTTAGTGGGGAACATAAAGTCAACCTGATCCACTCAAGCCTTCCAATAGCATCATACAAACCTGTTATCAAAGATGGTTAGTCTTTTGTATTATAGGGCAATGTGAACACAAATTGTAGCACTCTCTATGGAGATCCTCCTTTGTTTTCTTCTATCTTTGTATCTTCCTCTTGTGAGTAGCCAAAATTTTGTCCACGAGAGAAAGGGTTGCTTCCTACTTCTCATTATTTATCTGAGCAAGAGCGTATTTTGTTGTAGCTTCTAAAAGACCGCTTAATCACTCTTCCTTCTCCTACATGCAAGAAATCTCATAAAAAAGAAAAAAATTATTTTTGTGCATACCATAGAGTGCCTGGCCATTCCACTAGTGAATGTAAGGCCTTGAATGATAAAATACAACTTTGTGATTCTGGTTCCATCACACTCTCATTTGATTGACACACCCACCTTCTCTTTGCATGACATGTGATATCGAGGTTTACCTCTATCTTGTATGTTCTAAGCATCTTGCATGATTCTCCTTCCCTCTATGTTGGGGGCAGTGATAACTTTTTCAGGAGATGTGTGTTCTTCTTAAGGACCCCCTATCTTTTCTATATCTTTCAAGTGAAGTGTCTCTTGAGTGGACCCCATTTTTCTTGAAAGGTTCCCAAGGGACCCCCTTTGAAAGTTTTTAGCTCAAATGAATTCTTTGCATCTAGCTTGGGGGCAGCCTGACTAGACCTCACTTTTCAAATAGCACGTCCCTTGAGGGGATCCCTCTTCTTTTGAAGGGTTCCTAAGAGACCCATTTGAAAGCTTTCCAATCTATTGATGGTTTGTGTGATTTTCCACTTACTTTCCTATGTGGCCACTTCCGCTTTGCAGGTGTGCATGTGAAGTCACTTTCTGTTGAAAATATGTGCCTCAATCTCACAGGCTAAAATCCCTGGAAGAGCAAAGTCGATATGACCTTCATTGTGTCTGGCCAACTAATAGCTGTGAAACATTTTGAAATGTTCAGGTCGCTAAGACCTTGTTGATGTCTTGCCGAATGGAGCCTATCGTTGTGACAGTTTCTATCTCTCACTGCTCGAGGAGATCTCTAGCTGACATGCCATTCTTATCAGATATCGGGGAGACTCTGGGCAACAAGTGGTGTCAGGGAGACTTGTGGTGAAAGAAGTTTTTGGGGAGAGACTTGGACATTCAGTATGTCTCATACCGACAAGAGAATTCTTGCTGACATCTTTACACTTGGAGTCTTTGTGGTAACACAAAGGATTCGGTGTGAAGTCTTGGCGACAGGTGTTGGTCTCACTGAATGCTGATCTCAGGGAGACTTGGATGTTTGGTATGAAGTCTTATTGATATGGAAAGTCTCACTGAGAATTATTCACTTGGGGTCTTCGGGGTAACACAGAGGCTTCGCTATGAACTCTTGGCAACATATGTTTGTCTCACTGATGCTCATCAGGGTAACATGGAAGTCTCGGTAAGAAGTCTTGCCAACAGTTGGTTCTCTCGCCGATGGGTATGAACATCAGTGTAACCTCTTGGCGATAGCGGTAAGTCTTTTCGACTGTTGGACATTTTGGAATAACATGAAGGTTTGGTATGATCTCTTGGCGAAGGAAGATAGTCTTGCTGATGGGAATACTCTTGTCTATGTGACTTTGGAACTTCGGTGTGTTGTCTCATCGAATGGAAATTATCTCACCGATGAGAATGTTGAGGTCGATGTAGCTTGTGTACTCGGTATAACGTCTTGCTGATAGTGAAGACTCTTGGCAATAATGACGATCTGGCTTTATGGCATTAGGGAGACACGGTTAGTGTCTCACTGACATGCGAATATGTTTTGAACACCTTTGACCGAGTGATGACTATCCTATGTGGTGAGTCTACGACCAATCAAAGAAGTTGAATGGGAACCGCTAGCAGTTGGACTATTGCGGCTGTTACTGAGAGGAAGTTCGACAGATAGGGGCATCATGGTTATACTCAAAGATTGAAGATTGTGATCAGTTGGATGGTTCGATGGTTGCATGAATAGTTGGATGAACAGTTCGATGAGTGATCAGTGAATGTAATTCTGAGTGTATTGTAACTGGAGTGTTCTGTAGCAAGGTTGATCATTGTGAATGCTGTTGTAAATTGACATCAGAGAGAGTGAAGCATGTACTATGTATGTAATTTCATTACTATAATACAAAGGGGTTTTTTCTTGGTGTGGTGGGTTTTTCTCTTGTAAGGGTTTTCCCATGTAAATCTGGTGTTCATCTGTGTATGATTATTTATCTGTTTATTGCTTTCAAGTGTATCTTAATTGGACTGTAATTGAAAATTTAAAAGTATCTTTGCATTCTTCCCTGAGCTTTTGACGTTAGGAGAGTTGTTTCTGCACTTAGCTTTCCTTACAAGTGGTATTAGAGCCTGGCGAGTTGTGTTATCCTTGTGGGTATGTTGGATTTTTTGAGTCAATTTCTGTTCAGTGGGAGTCTTGTAGAAGTTTGGTAATTCAAATTATAGGTTAAGATGGCAAGCATGTGAGGAAAGATTGAAATTGAGAAATTCAATGGCAATATTTTTGAGTTGTGGAAACTTAAAATGGAAGATCTGTTAGTTGATCGTAATCTTTGGATTGTTGTGTCTGGACGAAGCCTACAAGCATGAAGCAAGAAGATTGAGACCTTGCAGATAGAAAATCTAAGGGGCTGATAAGGTTCTGTTTAGCAAACTCTGTTCTTCTGAATCTTCATGAATAAAATACTGCATCTTTCTTGTGGAAAAGACTGGTAGCTATTTATCAGGGAAAGTCCTTGGTGAATAAATTGTTCTTGAGGAAGAAGTTGTACTCTTTGAGAATGCTGGAAGGAGAATCTGTTGTTGATCATTTGAATGCTTTCAACATGATGATTGCACAGTTAACATCTGTGGGTGTGAAGATTGATGAAGAGGATTGTTGTATGATTTTATTGTGTTCTTTTCTAGACTCTTGGAATCACTTGGTGATGGATATTGGGAGTACAACATCTAGTTTCAAGATGGAAGATGTTGTTGCTTCTTTGTTATCAGAGGAGATGAGAAGGAAATCTTCTGAGATGGCGAAGGAGGCTCTTGCTTTTAGAGGTAGATCGAAAGATAAAGGCAAGAAGAAGGACAAGAAGTCTAAATCCAAATTAGAGGGGAGATCAAAGTCTCCTGGCAAGAAGTCTAAGGTGAAGTACTGAAATTGTGGCCAACCTAGTCATGTCTGAAAGGATTGTAAAGAGTAGGAGAAGAAGAAGAATTATTCTTTCGACAATGATTCTTCTCAGAGTGATGCAGACACTTTCATTGCAGCCTTGGCTACGTAGGCATCAGATAATGTCTGGCTGATTGATTATGGAGCATCTTTCCACATGACATCTCATAGAGACTGGTTCACGAAGTATGAAAAATACGATGGTGGAAAGATGTATTTGGCAAGTGATTCATCATTGGAAATAGTTGGCCGTGGAAGAGTCAAAATTCAATTCCCCGATGGAAGAGTGAAGGGAACTAATGATGTAATGCATATACCCGGTCTGGCTCAAAAATTACTTTCTGTTAGTATGCTGAATGATATTGGAGTGCAAGTCATCTTCTCTAAAAAATGGCTGTAAGATGACTAGAGGCTCTATGGTGCTAGCAAGAGGTGCTCGTGTTGGTACCTTGTATAAGCTTGATGCACATGTTGTACAAAGCAATAGTGTCTCTGTAAAGTCACAGAAAGCTACTCATGGAGGAAAAGAGGAAAACATTCCTGATTCTGTAAACTCTATGGAAGTTAAACTTCCAGCAAAAAATACTATGCTCTGGCATCATAGGCTAGGCCACATTGGTGAGAAAGGTTTAAAAACCTTGAAGAATAAAAACCTGGTTGAGGGGCTTGAAGATTTTAACCTTGAATTTGAATTATGTGAACATTGTATATATGGTAAACAACACCATGTTTCATTTTATCCCAGTCCTCATAAATCTTCTGGTTTGCTAGATTATATTCATTCTGATGTATTTGGTCTAGTGAATGTTCCTTCTTTGTCTTAGTCAAGGTACTATGTATCGTTTATTGATAATTATTCAAGAAGAGCATTTGTCTATTTTTTGAAAAGTAAATCAAAAGTGTTATGTTGGTTTAAGGAATTTAAGAACCTTGTAGAAAATCAAACTGGAAGAAAAATAAAATGTTTAAAGACTGATAATGGCGGTGAATTTTGTTCTGATGATTTCGAGAGGTACTGTAAAGATCATGGGATTAAAAGACATAAGATTGCACCTTACACTCCACAACAAAATGGAGTTGCAGAAAGGTTCAACAGGACAGTGATGGAAAGAGCATGAAGTATGCTGAGAAGTGCTAGCTTGGAGGAGAATTTCTAGGCTGAGGCAGTTGCTACAACATGTTACCTAATAAATCGCTCTCCGAATTCGGCTCTTGTTGAGAAAACACCATTGGAAGCATGGTCTGGTAAGAAGCCTCTCTGAGACATATTCATGTTTTTAGCTGTGAGGCACATGCACATGTGACGTATGAGAAAAGATCTAAGTTGGAGAACAAGGCTGTCAAATGTATTTTTATTGGTTATAGTGCTGGCATAAAAAGATACAAACTTTGGAATCCTGATATGGAGAAGGTTCTGTACAACAAAAGTATTATCTTTTGTGAGCTAAAGCCTTATACCTTGGATATGTAGTCAGAGAAAAATTCATAAAATAAAAAAGATGTAGTTGAAATTCCTCCGACACCAGATAAAGAGGAATTGAAAATTCAAAATGTACTTGAAACTGAGGAGAGCTCAAGTAGCTCTGAAAAGTTCTGAAGAAGAAGAAGAACCTCAGCCTCAGCAAGTGAAGAGGTCAACTCGTTAAAGAAAGCAACCTGATAGGTATGGGTTTTCTTTGATAGATTCTACTTGTTCCTATGCTTTAATTTCTAGCACTGATGAGCCTAGGACTATGAAAGAGGTACTTAGAATGTCTGATTCAAACTCTTGGTTGGAGGCCATGAATGAAGAAATGGCATCATTAGAAAAGAATGATACTTGGAGTTTGGTTCCCTTTCCTAAAGGAAAAAAAGCTATGGGCTACAAATGGGTATTTAAAAAGAAAATTGGTCTGGATGGTAGTGTGGAAAAATACAAGGCAAGGTTGGTTGTGAAGGGTTATTCTCAGGTAGAGGGAATTGATTATGGGAAATTTTTTCTCCTATAGCTAAGCTGATGTCCATTAGATTTCTTTTGTCACTTGCAACAACGTATGACTTAGAGGTTGAACAGATGGATGTGAAGACAACATTTCTTCATGGTGATCTTGAAGAAGAGATTTATATGTCCCAGTCTGAGCACTTTGTGGAAAAAGGTAAAGAAAGATTGGTTTTCAAGTTCAATAAATCTTTGTATGGGTTAAAGCAGTCTCCTAGAATGTGGTACCAAAAGTTTGACACTTTTTTTTTTTCATTGGGATTTGTAAGATCAAAATATGATTATTTTGTGTATTACAAAGCTGAAAGTGATCAATTTCTTATTATTGCTCTCTATGTTGATGATATGTTGTTCCTAAGCAATAGTAAGTTAATGATTTCTGATCTTAAGTCTCAGTTGTCTGCAAAGTTCGAAATGAAAGATCTTGGTGCAGCAAGGTATATTTTGGGGATGGAGCTAACCAGGGACAGGAATAGTAGAAAAATTTGGCTCAGTTAGAGTAAGTATATCAAGACTGTTCTAGAGATATTTTGCATGAATGATTGCAAGCAGCTAGTTGTTCCAGTTTTGTAGGGAATCAAGCTATCTATTGAAGACTGTTCAAAACTTCCTACTAAGATGGAGGACATGACCAGTGTACCCTATGCTAGTGCGGTTGGTAGTCTTATGTATGCAATGTTCTATACAAGGCCATACATTGCCCAAGCAGTGGGAGTTCTTAGTCAGTTTATGGCTAATCTTGGAAGGACACATTGGGATATTGTGAAGAGAGTGTTCAAATATTTGAAGGGAACTTCAGAATATGCTTTGTGTTAACATGAGAACTTGGTTGAATCACAGAGAACTCTCAGTATTCGAGGCTATGTGGATTCTAATTGGGCAGGGGACATTGATAGCAGAAAATCCACTAGTGGATATACTTTCATGTTGAATGGTGGCGCAGTTAGATGAGTAAGCGGCAGGCTATAGTCGCTTTGTCCACTACATAGGAAAAATACATGGTAGCTACACACGCTTGTAAAGAAGCAATCTAGTTAAAACATTTGTGTTCTAAGATTGGTTTTGATGCAGGAAAAATAACAATTTATTGTGACAATCAGAGTGCTGTCTTTTTGGCAAAGAATACTACTTTCGATGCTAGGATGGAACACATAGATGTACAGTACCATTTTGTACGAGATATGGTGGAGTATGGAAAGGTATCATTAGAAAAACTGGATACTTTGGAGAATGTTACAGATGCATTAATGAAGCCAGTGAGCAAAAAAAAGTTAAGGTGGTGTACCAATTCGATGGGCCTCAGTGCCCATGAATTTCAGTAGTTTTGTTGTGCTTTGGAGGTGCATCTGTGATCTTCGTCAAGTGGGAGATTGTTGAAAATATGTGCCTCAATCTCACAGGCTAAAACCTCTGGAAGAGAAAAGTTGGTATGGCCTTCATTGTGTCTGACCAACTAACAGTTGTGAAACCTTTTGAAATGTTCAGGTCACTGAGACCTTGTTGATGTCTTGCCGAATGGAGCCTATCGTTGTGACATGCTGATCGCTATGACAATTTCTATCTCTCACCACTCAGGAAGATCTCTAGTCGACAGACCATTCTTATCGGATATCAGGGAGACTTGTGGTGAAAGAATTTTTTAGGGAGAGACTTGGACATTTGGTATGTCTCATACCGACAAGAGAAGTCTTGCTGACAACTTTACACTTGGAGTCTTCACGGTAACACAAAGGCTTCGGTGTGAAGTCTTGGTGAGGGGTGCTGGTCTCACCGAGTGCTGATCTCAAGGAGACTTGGATGTTCAGTATGAAGTCTTATCGATATGGAAAGTCTCACCAATAAGTATTCACTTGGGGTATTTAGGGTAACACGGAGGCTTCACTATGAACTCTTGGTGACATATGTTTGTCTCACCGATGCTCATCGAGGTAACATGGAAATCTCAGTAAGAAGTCTCAAGCTGATGGTTGGTTCTCTCGCTAATGGGTATGAACATTGGTGTAACCTTCTAGCGATAGCAGTAAGTCTTGTCAACTGTTGGAAATTTCAAAATAACATGAAGGTTCGGTATGATCTATTGGCGAAGGATGATAGTCTTGCCGATGGGAATACTCTTGTCTATGTGACTTTGGAACTTCGGTGTGTTGTCTCATTGAATGGCGATTGTCTCACTAATGAGGATGCTGAGGTCGATGCAGCTTGTGAACTTGGTATAACTTCTTTCTGATAGTGAAGACTCTTGGCAATAATGACAATCTGGCTTTGTGGCATCGGGGAGACAAGATTAGTGTCTCACCAACATGTGAATACATTTTGAATGCCTTTGACCGAGTGATGACTATCCTACATGGTGAGTCTACGACCAATCAAAGAAGCTGAATGGGAACCGCTAGCATTTGGACTATTGCAGCTGTTACTGAGAGGAAGTTCGACAGATAGAGGTGTCATGGTTATACTCAGAGATTAAAGATTGTGATCGGTTCGATAGTTCGATGGTTGCATGAATAGTTGGATGAAAAGTTCAATGAGTGATTAGTGAATGTAATTCTAAGTGTATTGTAACTAGAGTGTTTTGTAGCAAGGTTGATCATTGTGAATGATATTGTAAATTGACATTAGAGAGAGTGAAGCCCATACTCTGTATGTAATTTCATTACTGTTTTACAAAGGGGTTTTTTCTTGGTGTGGTGGGTTTTTCTCCCATAAGGGTTTTCCCACGTAAATCTAGTGTTCATCTGTGTATGATTATTTCTCTATTTCTATTATTGCTTTCAAGTGTATCTTAATTGGACTGTAATTGAAAATTGAAAAGTATCTCTGCATTCTTCCCTGAGCTTTTGACGTTAGGAGAGTTGTTTCCGCACTTAGCTTTCCTTACACTTTTTGACTCTCTAGAGTTTGCTTTCTTTTAGTTTCCTCCATGCGAGAGATCTTGGTGGATACCTCCCTATAGGTCTGAAGGTTTGTGGTGAACTTCTTCTGAGCTTCCTCCATGCATGAGATCTTGGGGGTTGCTCCGCTATAGGTCTGTGGATCTGTAGGGTGCTTTCTTTAGGTTTCCTTCATTTGAGAGATCTTGTAGGACACCTTCCTTGCAAGTCTACGGGTGTGTAAGGAAATTTTCTAGGTATCCTTCATGTGAGAGATCTTGAAGGACACATTCCTTGCAGGTCTATAGGCCTATGAGGTGCTTACATTCTTAAATTCTCTTTCTTCTCTTTTGCATATACTAGATTGAAGATCTGCATCTTCTTCATCTTGAGTATATGCCCTTCCTCTCTTCATTTTAGAATTCTTCTATGTGTTATGGGATGACAAATAGTATTGAGACAACCTTCTACATCGAGGTCTCTTTCACTTTGCTAACTCAAATCCTTTAGCTTTTTATGTTCTAACATTTTTGTCTAGTATAGGACTTTCTTGTCTAATGCATTTGTTTTGCAGGTCTCTAGCCTAGGGACATTCTTCCTTGATTCAAAGAGTTGTCTGCTTCCACTACATTATCCTTTTGGCATATTATGTTATTTATGTTAAGTAGATTTACTTTAGCATGCATAATAGCATAGATTCATATGCCCACTAAAATGGGGGAAAAATGTATAGTCACAAAATTGCACCCCTTGCAATTTCACATACATTCTTGCATTTGCTTTAGTTTCCACTCTCCTACCACCTTGTATAGGCTCATTTTAGCCCCTGCATTAGCCTTTTTCCCTTCTCAGGATGCTTCAACACCCCTTTTTAGCAGCTACCCTTGCATGTCGTCTTTGATTCAAACCATGTATGTTTCCCATTCTTATCATTTTGTAGCATGATGCATTTGGACACTAACACGCCATGTGGACCTCTGCATGCCACACTAACATCTTGCGACATTTCAATGCTCAAACAATTGTCTTAGAGCATGCTTTCCACTTGTCCTCACCTTTTGTCAGTAGTAACGACTCGAGACGCCTTGTAATGGTTGGAGAAGCTTCTTTTCCCTCATTAAAATCTATCCTTTTAGTTCTTTTGGCTCTCTAAATTTTTCTAGCTTCATTTCTAACTCTCTTCTACTTCTAGCTTCCCTCTTGCTCCTTGGTTTCTCTCTTTTCCCTCTTTTCTCTCTTGCTTTCACAAACCTCTCACTTGTTACAGTAGCTTTGAGCTCTCTTGGCTCTTGTAGCCCCCTCTTTTTCTATTGCTCTCCCTCTTTGACTTGCTTAATCCTTGCAGCTCGATCTCCCTCATCTCATGCTTGTGAGCATCTTGGGATTCCATATCCCCTATCTACTACATCTCTACTTTGTGATATGGGTTCTCCTCCTTGAGCATGGATTGCTTTTATCACTCACACTTGGTGGTGTGGGTTCTACTCCTGAAGTGGGTTTTGCTTTCACCACATGCTTTTTCCATTTTGGTTACACTCTCTCTTTCTATTTGGCTGTCTGTGGAGGTGGGAACACCAAAATGGGGTTTTAACTGAGGCAAACCCCTATACAGCCCCAACACTTTCTCCCAATCTTATAGACATAGGTATTGAAGACATTCATGTGCTAGAGGCTTCATCATTTGCGTGGTTGTAAGCATTTCCTCTCTTCTCTTTATCTTCATCCTTTATACTCTTCTTTTCAGTTCTGTTATATTTTGTTATTTTCCTACATTCTAGAAGTTCTTAGCAATCAAAGTAGATGTAGACACTTTCCTATTTTATATGATAAATTATCTTTTGGTCTCTACGAGATGCTAACATGCATCTAAGATGCCAATGTGCCACACTGTCATTTGTAATCTGCATTATTGTCCTTTGGCTGTGAGCTTGTCAATTTTTCTAGAAAATCTTTGTGACTTGCTCTTTCTGATTCTAGAACTCTCGCGCTATTCCAGAGGTATTTTAGGGAAATTCTCCCCATGAGGCTCTCTGAATGAAGATAACTCATGATTAGCGAATCCCCCTTCTCTATAGCTCTATAATGTCTTCCCAAGTTGGACAAGTAGGATTGTCAAAGCTCCCAATCATTAGATCTCTTAACACCATCATGTCCCCATCGCAAATGTCAATTTCATGGTCATTCACGATTGCAGCATTCTTACAAGTAGGGGAAATGTTGAAGGAATGTGAACTAAGCAAAGTGATGGCAATGATTTCATATTTTGTTGTTATACTATCTTCCCAAGGGGGATGAGGAGAAGGACAAACAAGACCTTCATTATTCTCAACGATTGCATATTATTTCACCAAGATTTTCACTAAAAGGAGAGGTATCAGGAGAAGAACAACTATGATCGTCATGAATTTCTATACTTGTATCTTCTATCACTTCATTCCAATGAATAGGAGAGATAGGAGGGGTGTAGATTTAAGGCAAGCATCAACATTTTAACTCTCTTGCACTAAGAGACTCTCATATCTAGGGAATGCATTGCTTGAATGACTAACATGCTTATTGATTAACTTTTTCTTTGCAAACTTGGAAAATACCGAAACTAACATTTATGAACAATAAATTATGCAAACCCAAAATACAATGTAAAGACCTAAAATGAAATGCAATTTTTAGATTTCAAACAACGTAATTTATTGACTACACTACACAATGATCTAAAAATGAAATGTTGTAAATGCAAATTTGGAATTAATCAATGCATGAGATAAACCAATTTAAGCTAGATTTAGTGAAATGCACGAAATAGAAAGTCAACCCACTGAAACAGATAACCAATGGCAGCAAATAGAAGTGCAGAACACAAGATTTTTAATGTTGTAAAATATAGTTAGAAATGTACACTAGGAATAATTCACCTATAGGGGTGTATGAGTCCTAGTGAGGGTTCTTTTCAAAAAATTCTACAAATTTTAAGTGGTTTTTATGGTTTTTATGTTGTATGATATGTAGCCTAAGTACAAGTGCAATTTTATATGATTTTCAATGATTTGAGATGCAAAAATGCAACCTATATGCACTTTCACTAATGCAAAAATTAGAAACCCTAGAATTCCAATTAACTAATGCAAACCATAATACAAAGGCAATGCGAGCTAGATCTAGGATGATGATGCACTCCAATTTGGAAAAGAAGGTTCTTTCAAGAAGGTCTGGTTCACCAAAATGTGAGATAGAAAATTGTCACCCCAAGGGTTTTTGACCTAGGGCAATAAACTTTTTATGCTCCACATTGAAGGAAGCCCTATAGATCTCAACATCAAGTATGCAAAGGAGAAAGAGATCTTACAATAGGGTTGTCATAGGGGTTGATTGTAAACTAATGATGGGTTCACCACCAAGTTAAGACTTGGAAAGAAAAATGCAATGCTAAACCCTAATATGATGCAATCTTTCACTAAATGACTTAGAAAAGTATGTGAAATAGAACAAAAAGTTGTAAGATGAAATGTGTGCACCTAGAAATTTGAAGATGAATGCATGAGGCTCTGAAATGTTGAAAATAGTGACTTTAATGCTGACAAGGACTCATATGCCAAGCTGGGTGAATCAATCCCAAATCTAAGTTTTTGTGTAGAAATAGGAATCTGGAAAATGGGTATTTGAATCCATAAAAATATAAATTTTGACCTAAACTAGGACTCATACGCCAAGACTGGCATATGATTCCAATTAGGGCTTTTTGGAACTTTAAAGTCTGATTCTACTCTCCTATCTCTTCTCTTTTTGCTCCTCTTCATTTCCAGATCTGAAACCCTAATTTTGGACCTATAGATGACCTTTTTTGTGAAGATAGCAACCTTGCACATGAGGGGAAAACTCCAATAAATTTCTCCAAGCTTGTAACCTAATATTCAAAGATCCTTCATGCTAGGTGATCCCACAATACTAGTTTACAATTTTTGGCCAAACTAGACACTGAAATAGTTTTTTCTAACTAAATCTTCACTTTCGGGCAACTATAGTGGCTAAACCGTGAGGAATTTGAAGATGATGAAAACTAGTGATTTATGACATTTTGTCTGTAGATTCTAAATATATTTTTTTCAAAAATTTTGGAATTAGTTTGCACTTCTTTTTCCATCTCCTTCGAAAACTAGGTTTTCTTTAGTAAACAACATTTTTAAGGAGTGACGCTCATCGTATAACACATAAATTTTTTTCCATGAAGGATAAAATTCTATTTTTTTCAAATTTAGATTTGTAACTATGATATATAGTGCTTCCAATTAGTTTCATAGTCTTTTATTGAATATTTTTTTCTTAATCAAGTTTCGAAGTCAAACTAATTACAATTCAGACATAGGCAAACCGTATAACGCGTAATTTTTTTTGTATTTATCAAAATTCAATTTTCCTTTTTTTTGTTGGATCAAGGACTTCAATATCACGTGCACTCATATTTTCAATTTTTTTTTTGATAATCTGCTATTTTTCCACATGTGCAGAATAGACAGCTTGATTTTTGGTGAAAAACCTATGTTTAATAAAACTAAAAAAAAATACATAATAAAACCAAAACATATTAAAGTTATATTCGTTGAATATCTCATTCCGATGATTACCATCATCCAGTTGGGTCTGTGAAGTCTCCTCTATTTTCATCCTCAACCCGACCTTTGAAGTCTAAAATTCTGGACTTTTTTGGTGCTTGAGGGGAAGAAGGGGGGAAAAGGGGGGTTCGCTCGAACCTGGGTTTGAGCAAAGCCCCTTACCACAAGCCTTCAATTTTGGATTTTTGCCAGGAATGGTGGGCCCCATCATTAAATGGGTTCACTCAAAAGGGGCTTCGATTCGCTCAAACCAAAATTTCGTTCGAACCCCCAAAAACCAATTTTTTTTTGCATGGGGTCATTTTTTGCAACGTTTTCTTCCTCACTAGAATTGTAAACCACTTTTGTGGGTTTACCCTGCTCCAAGACACCTAGATCCGCAATCACACAAAGAGAGAGAGATAGAGAGAAAAAAAAGTGTTGATTTTTAGGGAATAGGTGTTTGTCTTGGTCAAACCCCTTTGAGGTAATTAAACCAAATGATGAAACAATGAAACAAGGACATGAAACATGAAACATAGGACATGAAACATGAACAATGATACCTTGAATGATGTATTGTAAATATGCAACTCAACATGAAATGGCCATGAAGGATGTAGATCTAGATCTTGAGAGAAGTGTAGAACAATGCCTAACCTTGGATCTTGAATGCAACATCACAACACTAGCTCGATAACATGCTTGATGTTTGATATCCTTGACATGATGATGGATCTTGAATTGCTGCAATAATTGATGAAGAACCTTCCCTTGAATGCCTTAGAAACGATCTTGAATGCTCTCTTGATGATCTAGTAAAGTCTTGGAATGCCTAACTCTTGAGTGCTTGACTCGATATCATAAATTCTTATAAAATAATGATTTGAAACTTTGTTTATATAGGGAATCCATCCAATATCCCATAAATTAGATCCCACCAACTAACATTCATGAAATTTGAACTTAAAACCTAATTTCCTCTCTCAAAACCTTAAAAATAGGCCAAATAGGACTCATATGCCATATGTGGCATATTGGTCCTACCTAGATGGGACGTATACACCCAAGGTGGCGTATGGATCCCACAAGGCCTATTTTTATTGCTAGAGTGTTGGGGAGTGAAGAAATTGAGTTTATTTGTTGATATTATCGGGATTTTGGTTAAAATATGCCTTGGGATGCACAATATAGGGTCTTAGGGGCCTATATTAAGGTCATAAATGCAAGGGGGCCCAAAATCCAATGTGAAAGTGTAAACAAATATACTTTACAACATTAAATTAAGGAAAAAATAGGTCTATTTAGCTCAAAAGGGTCCTAAATCCAATGTGAATGTGTACAACACATTACAACACTAGATTAATACACCATTAGATCCAAGGGCCTTAAATTTAATGTGAAAGTGTAAATAAATACACTTTAAAACATTAAATCAAAGAAAAGTTAGGTTTATTTAACTTTAAAAGGGCCCAAAACCTAATGTGGATGTGTAAATCAAGGAGATATCAAGTCCAATTTATCATTAATTATTCCTAGATTAAGTGTGAAAATGTGAATGACATCATTTTTCGACACTATAGTACCTTTAAAGTTGCACAAGTCCTCCAATTAAGTAGTTTTTTTGTAACTACTATATATAAAGTGGACAACTATTGATACATTTGAAATTTTTTAGTTGGCTTTTAATTACGAAATATCAATGAATAATTATTGAAATATGGATAGTAATTGGAACCTTTCCCCTACCCAAAGTTTTATTTCTTCTAACACTTTGTATAAATTAATATTTTAACAATACTTTATTTGACTTATGTCCTCCACTCTCACAACTCCTTTAATTCAAAACTATAGTACTTAATTATTTAGATTATTTCTATGTTATTAAGTGGTAATAAGAAATGTCAATTTCGTGCTAATCAATTAATTTAAATCTGATACTCCTATATTCACGTCACCAATGAGGATATGCTCCCACGTAGGAAACTAAGAGTTTGAAATGTACCTGTAGCCACCTCGTGTAGACCGTTAGACTCTAAGTCATGGAACCAAAAATAGGGAGAAACGATGAATTGAGGGCGTCATACACCCAACAATTGGAGAGCATGGAGGGGGGATTTTTCCTTGTCGCTGGAAGAAAGGATATCAACTCCACATGCATTCCACAACCAGTAGTTTACACACAGAACTGCGCAACTATCCAGGATAAAATAAGTGGGAATTAGTGTTATAAGGGACGCCAATGATTGGGAGAGGGGGTGAGCATTCATTCTACATCGTCCTCGACTGACTTATTTTTAATTTTTGCTTAGTTTCTAGCTATGGGTGGTAGATATCTTCTGTAGATATCCAAGATTGGATAGTGAGGGAGTAGGCAAGAATTTCTTTTGGAAGATCATAGACTGGTCCATCTTTATCGCACCTTGCAAAAGGATTGACAAAGTTACCAGATCATCGTTGCAGTAGAAATTGCTCACAGATATGGTTGAATTGCTGACATGGTGATCCAGGGAAAATTTTATGATTATCGCCACTTCCAAAGAGGATTAATAGATGGAGCTTAGCGTACTCATCTAGTCGAATCTCTCCCTCTCCATTTAAACCAAGGAAGCGTTGGCAAGTAGGTAGTCTGATCCGTCAAGGGAATTTAGAAAATAAGCAATATGTTCTTCTATCGAATTTTTTTAGAGACTATGAATAATAAATGTGATTACTATTATTGTTCTCTGAAATTATTCTCTGATGATAAATTCAAGGAATGAAACGTGTAAGAATGAAAGACAATTAAGTAGTAATACAATGTCTATAAGAACAAAACACCTATTCTTAATGTTCTATACAAAGCCCATCTAAATATAGACGGTGACTTCACTTAGGGTCGAAATGCTCAAGTTGAAACACATTCCATGCATAAATTGTAATGAGTAATCTATGATTGACAAATGAGGAAGGTTAAGATAAATATATCACATAGTCAATGGGTTAGTTCTTTCTAATAGCTATCTTGAACATAATTAATAAATCTTTGAATATGAAAGAAATATGTCATAGACATTATGTTACACCAAAAAATTCTAAAAAAAATAAATTAGATACTATATAGTTACCAAGATTTTACTACAATCTATTTATATATTTATATATATTCACTTGATGTATGAATAATTTGAATTAATATGAAATTCTTCACATGGTTCAAGGGTGAAGTTTTTTATAGGAACAGGGATAGGATTTAGATGAACGTTATTAGGAAACAAACAATGGTCAATTTGAATTTTTTTTATAAGTTTCTCTTTGGGAGTAGAAACCACAAAGGAATTATTTGAGGGATAAGAATCTTAGAAAGGGTTGCTTACCTACTTAAACAGTTCACATAAAACATAGAATATAAAATAAAACTAGATATTTTATGCCTTGATCTCGTTTAGAAGCAGGGTATGTAGATAGTATGAGAAATGATGGATGCTCCCAATACTTAGGCATTTGAGAATGGAGTTTAGGTTAAGATAATCATCTAATTATTTATAAAAATTAAGAAAAATAAAATGCATTCAAATATACTCAAAATAATCGTGTATGGATTGCTTGATTCCTTGAGCCCTTAGGCCAAAATTTGAAGCAAGATTCAATCCTATGAATATTAATTATATACCCTTGAATGATGGCAACCTTGGTACAATTTTAGTAGGAAGTGTGGTTCTCAAGGAAGTGACTCGGGACCAATTAGTCCCAATGAGTCTAAGACTCTGGCTAGAGCACATACTTACTTTTGATGGATGCTCACCTCATTTTAGATGGATTTATATTCCAAATATATGGATAGATAAATTTCTATTAAGTATGAACAAATGACTTAACCATATTATTGGTTGTTATTCCAAGTTGACAAATGTCTATCCCATATGGGTAGAATTTCCCACGTATAATTATAAATGAACATTGAGTAATTGAACAAAAAGTGGTGTTTTTAGGTTAAATGAACTAGGTCCTTACATGCACTAACCAACACCTACCCTAAAACTCATCACCCAACTATCACTATGGTAAGTATTGGTCTCAACTAATCCATATAACTTATATTTCCCCACCTAAGACTATGTTGTGTAGAAAAATGTTATCCTTAAATTAGGCTACACAATGCATTACCTAGTCTATCCATTTATAATTTTGAATCTCTCACACAAGGACTAACTTTTGAGGAAAAGTATTTCTACTCCATTAGTCCATATACCAAAATCACCTAATTGAGTGACTATGGGCTTGCACTTAAATGTATATTTCCTAGATCACTAGGGAAATCAATGATGAAAAAAAGGTTAATCTCAAAAGTTTTTTAAAGATATATTTTTTCAATCAAATATTACATTACTACATCATTTTTATTTTTTCATCATATTTTGAACCCATTCTACATTCCTTAATGATTTATTGAGAATTCAAGACAAGATCATCAATGTTTTTGTTTGTAATCTATGCATGTTATGCTTAGCTTAGCATGATATTATTTTATAAAGGATATTAATAAAATATCAATAAAATATATATTTTATTAATTAATTATATGAAGGTGAAATAAAATATATATAGTATTTAAATAATCATAGAGCACTAGGAAATGGAATATTATATGACTAGATATCACATATGTTATTAGGATTGGGTTGCATGGGGTGATAAAATATTAACCTCCAAGAATCAAAATTATTAACTCATATTATTTATCTAACTCTTATTTAATATTCATATTATTTTATATTTCATCTTCCATAACATATAAAATTGCTTGGATTTGGAGTGAAAACTATATGAAGATGCTTGAATTTGGAGTGACAACCCTTTTGGTAATTTCTTGATTAAATATTTCTAAACTAGATTGGAGAAACCCTCCCTCCCTCCCTAGACTTTTAACTAGAACAAATTATGGAATGACAACTTATTCCAAAGATAAACTACTTTTGGTGGGAAATGATACATGTTAAAATACTCACAATTGATGTTCTTAATAGAAAAGGATTTCAATTTGTTAACATGTGCTCTTTTTTTATGAAGCCTCAAAGAGTATTATTCATTTGTTGTTTCATTCCACATTTGCAAGAGAGGTTTGGTCTAAGGTTCTCTACATTTTTTTTAATTAATTGGGTGTTTCCCTACGATCTTAAGGACTTTAATGATCAATGGAATTACTATCCTTTTACACATCCTATTATTGTGGAACTCTGGAAACAAATTCCTCCATTTGTCTCATGGAACCTGTGGAAATAAAGAAATCATAGCATATTTCAAGAACAACATAGAAGTAGCATGAAGATTTTCTTGAGCATAAAAAAAAAATTCAAGAGAATATTAAATAAAAAAGCTTTGGTCTCTCTAAATTCAACTGGACAAGGTCTATGGTCCCAAAGCCTTGGGTCCATTTGTAAGTAAGAGATATATATCTGTTTCTTTTTCTCAAAGTTAGGAAAATCATTTTTTATCTCCTATTAATGTTTTTATTTTATCTATTAACTACTCCATTCCTCAGTTTAAGTGTGATAGTATTTACTAGTTAAATCAATGTGCTTCAATGTTGACCCTTAGGGTGACAAATTAATCTGATGTTGTGTTGAAGGAGTTTGAAGTTCAAGAGAATGATACTATTTCAGATGGGATTCAAGGGCATAACCCAAAAACTCAAATTCTATCTTAGCATCAATTGTAACATACCTACGAAAAAAGAGCTTGAGTTTTTTGTAAATGAAGCTTTAACTTCTATGGGAGAACAGTTAATTATGGAGATTGCTTATGATCTGATGGGTGAAGTGGAAGAGCAAGATAACCCCATGATATCATCTATCTTTCAATCCCCATTAACTACTTCCCCAAGAAAAAAAATCCTACCAAAAGAGGTAGAAAATCTTTTGTAACTAAATTGCAAGAAGAAATAGAAGCAGGGGTTTAGTTTACTTTGGATTTACAAATGGGAAGCGGTGTGAGACAAAAATGACCTAGGAGAGCCTGTTGCTCTCTTAGGAGGATATGAGGATAATTTTTTGGAATGTCAGAGGCATTAATGCCTCTGACAAGAGAGCCCAAGTCAAGCAACAATTAGATGCTTGCAGGGCTGATCTAGTGTTTCTTCGAGAAAAAAATTCTCTAACGAATCTTTTAGTAATTTCTCTAAGAGCTGGTCTAAGTGGAATTATCTACATTCACCATCATAAGGTGCCTATGGTGGACTTATTGCATTATGAAATACCAAATCAGGATGTGTTAGTAATGTAACTTGTGAACCTAACTAGCAACTAATGAAAGTGACTCATTTCGAGTTATCTTTTTGGGAAATCAATGTGTATGGTCCAACTACCTTAGTGGGTAAGAAACAATTGTGGGATAAGTTAAAATATTCTTTGGATTTGTTGGGTCAAGATAAAGTTATTCTTGCAGGAGAATTTAATGTAATTACATCATTGTCAGAAAAGAAAGGTGGAATTTTCCCTTCAAACAAAGATATGGAAGATTTCTCTTGTTTCATCCAGTACAATGCACTTGTTAATATCATTCCTCAAAATGGGAAGTTTGCATGGACAAATAGGAGAAACAATTTCCTTTAAATAACTAAGTGATTAGATAGGTTCCTATCCTCTCCAAGTTGGATCACATCTGATTATGTGTTATCTTCTGAAATTGTTCAATTTTCAGCATCTAACAATTTTCCAATTTCTTTAGATTTGTCTCTCTATAAGATTAAAGCAGTTCAGAAATCTTCATTCAAGTTTGAGGCAATGTGGCTTAGACATCCTCAGTTTTTAGATTTATTAAGACAATGGTGGTTAGATGCTCCCTTTTTTTGTGGTTCACGTATGTACCAATTGAGCAAGAAGTTAGATTACATGAAACAAAATATTAAAATTTGGAATATTTAGGTGTTTAAGAATATCTTTTCTCAAAAAGATGTGGTGTTCAAGAGAGGGTGATCCCATAATAGTGGTTTACAATTTTTGGCCAAACTGGACACTTAAATTATTATTTTTAACTAAATCTTCACATTCGGGCACCTATAGTGGCTAATCTGTGAGGAATTTGAAGATGGTGCAAACTAGAGTCTCATCAAATTTTGTCTGTAGATTCTAAAAATATTTTTTTCAAAATTTTTGGAATCAAATTGCACTTTTTTTTCATCTCCCATGAAAATAGATTTTTTTCAGAAAACAACATTTTTAAAAAGTGACCCACACCGTATAACGCATAACTTTTTTTCCATGAAGGATAAAATTCTAATTCTTTCAAATTTAGATTTGTAACTCTGATATCTAGTGCTTCCACTTGGTTAGATAGTTTTTTATTGAATATTTTTCCTTAATCAAGTTTCAAAGTCAAACGAATTACAATTCAGACACAACGCGACCGTATAATGTGTAATTTTTGTATATGTCAAAATTTAATTTAATTTTTTTTGTTGGATCAAGGACTTCAATAAATGGTGCACTCATATTTTTAATTTTTTTTTTTTATAATCTTCTATTTTTCCACATGTGAAGAACAAAGAAATTCATTTTCGATGAAAAACCTATGTTTAATAAAACTTAAAAAACAAATAAATAACAAAACCAAAACATATTAAAATTATATTCATTGGATAGCTTGTTCTGAGGAATACCATAATCATTTGAAATAAATTTTAAATGAATTCATTTGATCCCCCAAAATCTAAATCAAAAGTGATTTTTTATCAGCATTTTGATAGGTGTAAAGGAGACGCATTTATAGGTATGGTTTAAAACTAGCGAGGTTCTATCCAAAGGGGTTTGATCTAAGGTGATTTGATCAAACCCTCTTCAATTGGAATCTTTAAAATTGAACTTTTTAAGGCTTAAATCATTATATTTTCTAAAAATATGTGATTTCAGCTAAAATTCGTTCCTCTTAGGAATTGTAAACCACTATTATGACAGCACCCGAGACTTACTGAGGTTAACAATCTTATTATTGCTAATGGTTTAGATAATGCAATATATGAATAGCAGAGACAGCTACATTCAAATTGGAAGGAAGTATTATTAAGGGAAGAAATCTATTAGCGAAAAAAATCAAGAGAGTTATGGTTAAAGGATGGGGATAGAAATACAAAGTTTTTCCACATTTCAACACAAGACAAGAGATCAAAAAAATCCTTATTCTATATACATGACAGTGATACAGGTGCTTTGTTAACAAAGGAGGAGATTTAGAAGGAAAGTATCAAGTTCTTTTCAACTTTGTTGTCAACTAATAAGAATATTTAGGTGTCAAGGGAATGAGAGGAAATTCTTCAAGTGTTCCCAAACTTGATATCTTTTAAAGAAAATGATAAGTTGATGGTTCCTTTTATAATTCATGAAATAAAGGAAGATGTTTTTTTCATTTCCTCCTAACAAAGCTCTGAGACTAGATGGTTTTACTACAATTTTTTTCTAGAAATGTTAGGACTTTATTGGTTTTGACATATTAAATGCACTAGAGGAATCAAGAAATTCTGGTGGAATGCTAAAGAAATTCAATCTAACTCATCTAGCTATCATACCAAAAATTGATTCCCCAAGAACCTTTTTTGATTTTAGACCAATTTCACTCTGTAATGTGATATATAAAATTTTCACAAAGGCTATCTATCTCTATCTTCATCCCCTGATATCTAAAATCATATCTGAAGAGCAGGGAGGTTTTGTCCCTAGAAGGGAAATAATTGAAGGTGAAATTTTTGCACGTGAAGTCCTTCATTCCATAGCTACAAACAAATTATCTTCTATAATTATAAAATTCAATATGCAAAAGGTATATGATAGGGTGGATTGGTCTTTTTTAATGTAGGTTTTACAAAGGTTTGGATTCTCTCATAAATGGTGCAAATGGATCATGTCTTGTCTATCAGGTGCCAAGTTTTCAGTGTTGTTAAATGGTGCTCCTGTAGGTCTATTTGAATCTTCACAAGGAGTGCATCAAGGTGATCCTCTTTCGCCTTTTCTTTTTATTATCTTAGCCGAGGCTTTGAGTAGGTCAATTATTAAGGCTCATGAGTTGGGTTTTATTCATGGAGTTTCTATCCCCAATATAGCTTCATTTGTCACTCACTCCTATTTGTTGATGATACACTCCTTTTTGGAAAATATCTTGTTGCAGAAGCCCGATATATTAAATCTATTCTAGATAAGTATAATTGTGCTTTTGGCCAAAAAATTATTGAAGGCAAGTCAAAAGTGTATGTTTTTAATGCCAAGCCATTGGTAGAAAAAAGCATAGTGAAGTTGCTCAGGTTCCAGCAAGCACAAATACCCTACAAATATCTTGGAATTCCTTTATTCTCTGGCCAAAATAAGATTTCTTATTGGCATTAAATTATCCTTAGCATCAAATCAAGAATTCTTTCATGTAAAGGCAGGTGGTTTTCTCTATCAGGCAAAATTTTATTGGTAAAATATGTCCTTTCATTGATCCCAAATTATTATATGGCCATCCTAAAGGCCCCCAAATCCATAGTTCATCAAATTCAAAAGATTATTAGAGGTTTTTTATGGTCTAGTAATATGGATAGTAAGAAAAAAATACCTTTAGTTTCTTTGGAAACCATGTGCTTAGAGAAGTTAAAAGGAGGAGAAAATTTACACAATTTGGCATAAAGGAATTTAGCATTAAGTGCTAAAATGGTATGGAGGATATATACAAAGCCTCAATTAAAATGGTGCTGAATCATGTAGCAAAAGTATCTAGATAACACAAATTCAACAAGGATATTAAAAGTGTTAGATCCACCTAAAGGTTCAACAATGTGGAATTTTCTTGTATCTTGTAGAAAGGTCATTCTTTTGCATTTATCTTGGGAAGTAAATAATGGTAACTAGGCCCTTTTCAACTAGAAAGACTCCTAGAATGGATATCCAACTATAAATGGTTTGCATAATTTCCAATGTTTTAAAATCTTTTTATCTAAATGTTGGGGTTCAAAGGTTAAAGATTATGTTCACCATGTAGATATCTTAATGGGGAGAGTGACTTGGAAAGACTTCTTAGATGTACCTTTAAATGTTGCTCATAAAACTATACTTCAATCTCTCCTTCATGAAAGAATTGTCTTCATTTCTAATGCATCTGATAAGTTGATATGGACTAAAGCAAAATTTGGTAGTTATACAGTCAAGGAGGGGTATAAATCAATATCACAAGCTGCTTCACAATTTGAGACTCAAAGAGCATACAAGTTTTATTTTAATGCAAAGGTATTGCCTAAATTTGGTTGTTTTGCATAGCTAGCTATCAAATACAGAGTCTTGACTAGTGACAAACTAACTAATTTACGAATTGTTGAGCCATTTCAGTGTGTTCTTTGTGCTCAAGAATATGAAAATGTTAATCATTTATTTCTACATTGTATAATTGCTCAGGCTTGTTGGTCTTTTGTAATAACCAAATTGAATTGGCAATCAAAATTTCCTAACACCATTTGGTAACTATTTTCAAGCTAACCAGAGGCCTAAAGAGCTCTTTATTTTTGTGCATTTGGTGCATTATCCTAGCATCAGTAGTTTTGGAAATTTGGTGGGCACAAAACAAATGCATATTCAGAAAAGAAAAAATAAATATGGATAATCTATTACTCTTGTTGCACCAATCAATTTAAAAGGTAGTAAATGGTTATGTACAAAGGGAAAAGCATGTGGGATCAATTTTTACTGACTGTGACTCAAATCTTATGGTAAGGTGGCCATTGATTAAACTGGCTTTTAAAGGAAGCCTACATCAACCAATTCTAAAAGTGAATAGGGTTAATGTCATTTGGAAGCCACCACCAGATGAGTTTTTTATGTTAAACTTTGATGGGGAAACTAGGGGAAACCCAGGCCAATCTAGAGCTAGTGTTGAAATCTGAAAGGATAGTAAAGGAATTTAATTATGTGCTAAATCTTTTAAATTGAAAAGAGGGACCAATAATGTAGCTGACGCCCAATCTTTGCTTCATGGTTTGAAATTATTAATTTCTTTCAATATTCCTAAACTCCAAAGTGAGGGAGACTCAATAATTCTATTAAATTCTTGTAGAGAATGAAAATTTGAAAAATGGAAGCTTGGTTATATAGTGAAACAAATTTGGTCCCTGGTTGACAAGTTAGCACACTATCAAATTCTTCATACATATAGAGAAGGAAATTTCATGGTAGACCTTCTAGCTAATCTTGGATGTGATCAGACCATTGATGAAGTCACCCATGTTGCAGTTATGGGGAAATGCTCCCCAAATTGGAGAAAATTCTAATAAGGGAGGGAAATTTTTAAATAAATTTCAAAAGTCTGGGCAATGTTTGTAATAACACAAGTCTTCGGGTAATAAATCAACACTTGAGCTATTCTATGATCTTGCATATGTCTGTCAATTGGAATCCATTACAATTGTATGACTTGGTAGTTGATGTGAAATGACTTGGTGGTTGATGTGGAAAGCAACACACATGATGTCACAATAAGGAATCAATGTGATGTAAGTAGCATCTTGGAGTTTGAAGTTGCAGGAAGATGGTATGTGTGAGGCTTTAGATCAAGCTTTGTCATTGTACTACACAAGATTAGCCAAGCTAATCAAGCAATGTCATCGTACTTTGAATGAAGAGCCAACACAAGCCAATGATGTCATTACAATCAAATGAAGGTGTGCCAAATCTAAGGATATCACATTTTTGGTCCTTTGGTTTCGTTAATGTTTTTTCATTTTGTAGGTTCATTCTTAAAATCATTTCAATAGCTGCTCTCTGCACAAATGTCATGTGGTGTGTACTACATTACATTTTTGGTTTTATCCTACTCACGTGTGAAGTCTCTGCATGTTGTACTTGATGGGGACACTTGGGCAAACCAAATTCAACAATGATAGCCTTCAAGATTGTGATACAACAACCTCTATTTTAACAAGCATATCTCAAGCAAGTGATGTGCGATGACAGTGGGGAGATAGTCTGCATAGACTGGTGTTTCTAAAGTTTCATTAAAACTTCAACATCAATGGAATACAGACCCAAAAAAATTTGTGTATTCTTCCTAGTGTAGCATTGGGAGCATCCTTTTTCTGGACATTTGGAGGAGGCTCAATTGTAGATGGTGTTCAAGCTACGAAACCCATGTGACTTCAGATGTCTTAAGTGCATTATAGGTATGGAAATATTCCATCCAAAAACAAGAAGGATAATATTTCCTTCAAATATCCTGTCCATTTTCATTTCCAACCTCCTGGATATGCTTCAATGTTTTGATTCTGTGAATTTAATTGTAGAGAGAATGGTAAATGAATTTTTTCTGCAACATGATGCCCTTTTGGTAGCAGCCCAAAAATATGTTTTTGGTTCGGGTGATGGGTATGTAGGAGGCATCTTTCCACCCCATTTCTTGCCCCACAACAAAGCTTATGTCAATTTCTATGATGCCTTGAAAGCTTCTATATAGAGAAAAGTGACCCTATCCCTTTAAACAGAGCCTTGAGAAGCTACAATCATCATTTGGGTAGGGAGGTATCTAAGTGCTTCAGGGAAAAATATCACTATGTCTCCTTCCTTCTTCATCATAATTGTTATCATGCAGCTAACTTTGTGAACAATCCAGTCCCACAAAGAGCTCCTCTTGCAACAATTCAAGTGGAGCCACAATACATGTAGCAGAACATCCCTCAAAGCTGATTAATCCATGATATTAATGTCACTCCAAATTCACAGAACATGGGAGAGGGAAATGAAGTACAAGGAGAAAATTCGGTCGAGATAATGCAAATGGAAGAATATTTTTTTCCCTGTAAATGCTCCTTTTTTGGTTTTGATGATAACTAACTAGTTGCAATTAACAAGTGATGGCAAGGGTTTTTTGGTGCAAATGGTAAGCTATGGATCAAGTTCAAACAAGTGGAGTCTTTTTTGCACAGTGGTAATCTATGGCTCTTGATCAGACAAGTAGTGTGGAAAGAAAATGGATGGGCTGGTTAGTAATTGTTATTATGCAAGCGACAGTGGTATAAAGTTGACAAGCTACATACATGGAATGAGGGTACGAGGGTATAGTGGAATGGTCTATGCAAGGAAATTGGAGAATGAAAAGCAATTTTTTAAAATAGTCGACATTTTGTAGCATAGCCATATGCAGGGAAAAAGTTTCACAGTATGCAATGGCTTCTTCAGGATTTTTTGTTTCAAGCATAGATGAAAATATGGGACTAATGTATTAGGTTGTACATTAGGCATAAAAATCATATGTGTAGGAAATAAGTGAAAAGTGAAAGAATCGAGATTTGATCAAAGTTTGATCAATTTTGATGAGCAAAACTATATTGTATTTATTTAATTATCTATAAGTTAATACTATATATAGACTACTAGCCTTTTACTGAAAAAAAGAAACAATCTAACAAGAATCAACTGGACCAATATGCTGAGTAAAGGAATGACCATCTCAACCCCTTGTACTGATGGATGGTTCAAGTTTAATTTTGATGATTGTTCAAAGGGTGACCCAGGTGCTCATTGTGGTAGTGGTTTAATGAAGGACCATAGGGGTATTTTTGTTGAAGGATATGCCAAATGCTTGGGAATAGGTACTAGTAACATTTGAGGCAGAAGCGAAAGTTTTTTGGTGGGGTTTGAAGAGGGTTAAGGAAAGAGGTTTTAATAAAGTCACTATAGAAGGTGACTCCAAATTGATTATTGATATTATCAAGGGTATTTTTGAAGCCTCGCGGAAGATTAAGAATTTGCTCAATTATTCAAAAAGGATGTTGGAGAGTCTTGACTAGTTTAATCTACAACATATTTTTAGGGAAGGGAATAAAGCAACATACACTAGCTTTAATGTTCGGCTTTCCTATTTACAGTGGCATTGTTGGAATTATGAGGATGTCACTCAACGAATTAATGAGAATAATTTTCAGTTCAGACATAATTGCTATGGATATTGCTGAAGGTTGGGTGGTGGTTTTTGTTTTTGGTGCTATTTTAAGAAATTTGATTTTAAATGTTAAGATGATGATGTGTGAGAAGAGGATTAGGAATGATGCTCAAATGGATAGATTTTCCTAGGCTAATTGTTGGAAAGTTTTATATCACATGTTATTTATTATTATTTTATGTTGTTTCCTACGAAACAACTTGATGGATGATGGGAGTTGCTTAAACATGATGAAGGATAAAAGGTATAATAATTTAAAAGATGTGTATTTTAAATATTATGTCCTCAAAGTGATTTAGTGTAATAAATGGGAGGCCCACCAAATAATTAATATGACATCGCTAGGTTGGTGTCATATCACTCCTTGCATTGATGAAATTTTTAATTTAAAATCCTTTATGATTTTGTAAGGTGAGATTTTGGTTCACACGAGCCATGAGTCTTTTCCAAGGGTTAAGATTACCTTGTATAAGATTTAGTTCATCCTAAATACTATAGAAATTATTATTAAAGAAAACTGGTGATCCTTCCATAAAGAGGGTCTTAATAGTCCCACTCATCTCATGACAATTGTTTTACTTCACTACCCTTATAGAATTTCTAGAGCTTTATTTAACTATATTTTCTACCAGGGTGATAGTAGTTGTTGGGGTGTGATTGTCGTGTCATAGACAACCTCATGAAGGAGGTGGAAGGGTTTCAAAATTAAGATGGGTAGACCAAGGAAGTGATTTGAACCTTTGTTTTATGTGCCCCTAAAACAAAATGTCAAGCTCTAAAACATATTTGAATAAGCAGGGATGACACCATTTTTTTCTTCCGATGAAGGGATTTAATGATGACCTCATCTCAAAATTCTTTAACTTGTGGAGGGAGAGCAAGCATTCAATTAGGAGTGTTAGCTTTGAGGTTACCCCAAAAATAATTGTAGAGGCCATGGGTCTAGAGTGTAAGGGTTTAAATTTTGTGAAGGTAAGAAACAAGAATTATCAATGCTTCATTGATAGCTTTCTAGAGGAGGACAAGAAGCTAAAGTAGTTAGAGAATGGCTATGATAGAGAGAAATAGCTGGCTCCCTATGGTCTAGTAAGCATTCATATTATGAAATATTTCACATTAGAGGGTAGATATACTATGGTGCTTGGCTATCATTTTTCTTTCTTAAATCACATTAGGAGGAAAGAAAAAATCAATATTCCCTTTTTTATGCTTTCCTCTCAACATTAGAGTAGGTCCAAAGAGTCATCCCCCATTACATCAGGGCCTAATCTAAAGAATTTACAATTATTTTTTCCCTAACCCCTATGTTGGGCCCAATGAACATTATTAAGCCTCTACAAATCAAACCCCTAAAGGAAAATCTGCGTATGCTTCAACTTAACCCTAGCTCTAGTAAGAAGCCAAAGTTGGCTACCTTGAATTCTACTAATTTGTAAAAGTATACCTCCTAGCATTGTGTTGTTTCACAAGACCCTATTGGGTATGTGCAGGATCATGATGGGCCAAAAAGTGGCAATATTATTGGTATTTGTAGGGTATGTGGCTAACGACTTTTTTTTTACCCAAAATTGATGAAACAAAAAGGGTTTTTAGAGGAGATTCTCATCTTTCCACCAATATAAATTATGATTTAATTTGAATTTAATAAATAATTATTATTCATTTTCTATTATAATTACGACTAAAGTCCTAATCAATAGGTTGATTGAAAAACATCTATAACTTTCAAACAGTATCACATTTTTTTAATCCAAAACATGTGTCACATTCTATGCTTCACATACTATAGGATTAAAAAAGGAAAAAATAAATTTCATGAAGTTTTGATCAAGTTAAGGTGGTCAGACATAAGAGTTTTTATATTTATTAAAAGTTGTAATAAAAAATTCATAATTAATTATTTACTTGGAAAAAAATTACAAAAAAATATGCATCACATCCGCACATGAGTCCTCTACTTATATATAAAATATTATAAAAAAAATATTATCATTTTATTATGGTTAGGGTGGTCAGATAGACACCTACTTCTTATTTTTTCCCTAAGATTTAAGTATTACTGCATTGAAATTTCAAATTTTCACCAAATAGATTTTATTTATTTTTAAATAAAACTATTAGTTTAGAAACTACAATCATTTTTATACAGATTATATTCTTACATATTTTTGAAATAATATAGATAACTTATTCAAATTTTTATGTCAAGTTGCCTAACACTGATTTTCCTAAATTATTTGCCACTTAAGGGCCTATTTTTTCCATGATGATCCTGCACATACCCTATTGTTGAAGAAGAAAATTCTACCTCTCCCTCTCAAAAATAAAAAGATCAAGCTAAGCCCTCTAGCTCCAAATGAAAATTCTCTGACCTTGATGAATTAAGGATGACCAAGAAGGTTACAATAGAAATTCTAAATGAAGGGAGGAAGGCTATTTATATTATTTCGGTAGTGTCCAAGGAGAAAGGAGGTCAACTAGATTGGCCAATCAAAATGTTAAGGGGAAGTAGCTAGGTTTTGAAGAAGAGCAGGAAGGGTCATTGAATGAAGAGTATATCCAAGTATGCAGAAGGATGACATACTAGATTTGAGATAAGAATAACTAGAATTAGTGTTAGGAGAGGATCCCGAAGATGACATGACAAGTGTGGAAGAGGAGGAAAAGGAGGAGAAACATGAACATGAAGAGGAAAATGATTCTAAGGGGAATGAAATGAATACTATCTTAGAGGAGGTTGAGGAAGGCACAAAAAAGGACTAGGAGGATGAAAATGTTAAGGTAATTTTTAGCTCAGAGGATAACAAAGAGCTAGGGAGAAGCACCCTCCATTATTACAAGAACTTGATTGATACCCTGTAGGTTAAGGTCTACAGATTGGATAGTTCCTTTAGTATCATGATTTCTATTACTCATGGGATCATGAATAGAGAAATATTTGGAACAGTGTGTAGACTTTCAAAATTCAACAAAATGAAATGTAGAAAGGAGGATAAATAGGATGCTGACATGCCAAATGAGGAAATTTGTTGGTGAAGTTGAGGACCCTTGGAGGAATGACCTAGAGCTGCTTAAAAAGGAATGGAATTTAATTAATAGCTAAAAGGGATAGTTTAAGTTTATTTTGTTGTTTCTTTTTAGTTATGGAGCCTACATGCCTATCTCTCTGATGCCTACATGCCATTTTTTTTAGGCTTACAAATTTTTTCTTTTAACTTAGTTTCATTCTCTAGTTGGCCTATTGGTCTTATTTTGGTTTGAACTAGGGATAACTTTAAGAAACCCCCCCTCAGCGAAGGTGTAAAATCCTGGCGAATCTTTCCTTTTATTTAACAAAAATTATTAATTTTCCTGGAAAATCTAGGCACATTATTAAAAAAATTGTAAAATCTTGGTGAATCTTAATGAATAATTGGTAAAAATAATATTCATAGTGGTGAATCCTAGTGGATAATCACTAAAAAATTTAATTACAATGGTGAATGCCTCCGTTAAAATTTGCATAGTTGGTCGATGCAGTTCCCCAATATTTTTTTGGGTTTTTTGTAATATTGAAGTAGGGGCCCGGGGGTGGCAGCGACGAGCAGGGTCAAGAGGTAGCACCCCTTGCGGGGGTCAAGGGTGTAGATCCCCCTTGTGGGGGTCAAGTGGGCAACACCACCAAGCATAAATTCACTATCAAAAATGCATTGGAGCACACACAGATTTTTTCTTTTTTTAAATATCACTTTAAAAGTAAGACTAAATGAAAACTTAAATTATTACCATTGATTAGCTTTTTAATTGGATGGTTGTAGGTTGATTCCGCGACCTAATACACACGTCTTTTAAAAGGCTTGTTGAGGCCTAGAATTTGTTTTGGTCCACACAATAAGATTTAATTATGTGACCCAAAACAGATTTTGGGTCTCAATAAGCCTTTCAAAAGGCACGTGTGTATTAGGTCACAGAATCAACCTGCAACCATTTGATTAAAATGATAATCGATGATTCAATGGCAATAAATAAAAGTCCTATTCAAGGCTAAAATATCCCTAAAATTAAATGGCAATTTATTATTGTGGCGATATTGCCCCAAGATTAATGGTAGTAATATAACATTACTGGTGAATATAATTAATATTTGTAATTATAGCATAAACTACTGGCGAATCGGTTCCAATGACACATTGTTTAAAAAATAATGCATAGGAAAATTAATTGAGACAAAATTATTTTTTTGTAAAAACCTAGCAATTCAACATCCTTTTTAGCTTGTACTATTCACCATTTCTGGAGGTCTCAATTTCAATTATTCGCCAATTGGAAAAAATTCACCACTAAAGTTTTCCCTAGTTTGAACTGGTGGCCCAGATGCCTTGCTTTTCCATTGTTGTTTTGTTTGGGATCAGGGCCCTTCCCCTACTTTTTTAATAAAAAACATATCAAATTGTAATATTATAATTAATTACCTAAATCAAATTTCTAAATTCACATTCATTTATTTTATAATTTTAAATATAATTTTATTTATAATATTTATCATTTGATAAAGATTTAAATAATAGTGTAAAATCATATATATTCTATACCCTCAAGGTTTAGGATTAAAATATACATTCCTAAAGAAATAAAAATATAATTGATTGGAAATTTGATAAGCTAAGATAGAAAATTGTATATCTCTTCCCAACATTATTGATCAGTATTTTTTCTTCCTAATTTTCATATATATATTTTTGAAATAATGATCTGAGTTAGGAAATATTTTAAATTTTATTGATGTTTTCTATTAGATAAGCTAGAGAAAGGGTCCCAGTCCCTTAACAAAAGAAATTCCTGATCATTATAGTATGCCTATTTTTTTACAAAAAATGTATTAATAATTTAAAATATTATTATCTTAATAAGTGTTGTCATTAAGAAGTTTATAACATAATTAATATTAATATTATGATCCTTATAGACCACAATGAATACTTTAGTGTACATAATCATATTATGGAAAGAGAAAGTATTGTAAGAAATATTCATGATTTTATAATTTTAGAAAATAATATTAACAAAATAATTTAATAAGCATTTGAGAATATCTTATAAGTAGAAATTAACAATAGCAAGCTAGTAGTAAAATATCACCATCTGTAATTATTTAATATGTTTGTTTTCTAATTTTGATATTAATAATGTATTTAATATTAATATCCACATTATTGTTCAAGAAAGTTTTCTTAATATTATCACATTTAAATTGCTTTTTCCTTTATTTAGATGTTTGTATTTCATATTATAAACTATTTTATTTGTAAATTAAATAGATCCATGAAATTTATATTTTAATTATTTAATTGAATCATATAAAAATAAATATTATTAAGTTTATACAAATATAATTTAATATTTTGTATGAAATAACATTAATTCTAACATTTAATCAATTATCTTATATTAGGATGAAAAAAAAAAAACCTCATATTAAATTTATAGTTAATAGAAATGATTTTGTATTTATTAAATTTATAAATGAAAACAAAAATATATTATATAAACATAGTGACTATATGGTAATCATTAGAATACAGTCGAAGTTATTTATTGTAAACATTTGTTCTTCATTTTCCCTTCACTTTTTTTTTGATAGATGACAACCTATGCTTTCAAAGTTAGCCTCAGAAATTCTAAACAATCAACGTAGATGTGAGATCAGTGGTTTATGCATATTTTGAATGTTTTTAGTCTTGACTAATCTTAAATATTGCACCATTTGTTAGAGTTTGCATGCCGCTTATTATGGACCCACCTTATGTTGAAGCTTTATCAAAATCAATAAATGACAAATGGATTTCGTGATTGTCAATTCCCAACAAGGAGAAATCCATGTGTAATGATCTCACAAGGTTTCAAAATTTGTTAGCTTTAAAAACTACAAAGTGTTGCTCTATAGATTAATCAGTGATGAGTTGTATATGGTGGGCCCTAATTTTGTAAAAGTGGCCAAAATATAAGTAGAGTAGTCTTGGCCATCACAATAGATGATACCAATGGTCCATGCATGAGATCAAAGGTTGTCACTATGAAAACATAAAAAAATATTCATTATTGATTAAAGGATGAATGCCAATTCCTAGGTGAGTCATACTACAAATATTAATAGAAATATAAATTGCCTCCCCACAATAGATTTATTCTAATCTTAGGAGGTCCCCAAATCTAACACTTCTTTCTATTGCACCATTAGTTACTAAGGCGTAACCTATTATATAGGTGGTCTTTTGCTTGGTCATTTGATTTAAAATAATGTAATTCATTCAATCTCCCTAAGTATTTTTTTATAATGAATCTAATACATGTTGAATAGAAACATGCTAAAAAAATTTAGGTGTCTGATAATTTAGTTGCCATAACAATTCAACTAGAGTGCTAATAAGAAATCCAAGAGATAGGAAAAAAAATTTATGCAAAATATTAAAGGAGATGTAAAAGAAGATAAAGAGGAGTTTTTTTTGGAAAGATATTTTATAGCAATTTCTATAAGAATATTTATTTCCCCTAATACTAACATCTTGCCCTCTTAAAAAAAGTTTAACAAAAGTGAAATCTACTATATTGTTGTAATATTATAAAAAAAAAAATCAAATTATATATTAATATAAGCCTCTATTAGAGTGATTTGATGCCTTGATAATTTGGTTCATATGCATTATGCTAAATTATGCTCAATTTTTGCAAGTAAATTTATCACAACGCCTTAGAATTAGGTTTTACTTCAATATTTTTTCTTCTATTTCCATCCCAAATAGATTAAAGTTTCACCCATCAAATATCAAATGAAAAACCAAATTCTCAATCTTGGAAGTTACCTCATTGGTCATGTCCCACACCATGATATTTCACATGTTTGTATAGGTTTACATGAAAGTGAAAATTTACATATAAAGCTTTACATTAATTCCATATATGCATGTATTATTTCTACGTTATCAACATACTTTTATTCTTGAAGATAGGTACATGTGTTACACATTCTTTAATATGATTTTATTAAACTCATTTAATTAGAATTATTATATTCTATTTATTTTTTTATTTTTTTTAAATTAGAAAGTAATATTAATAGGATAATTATTTAGGAGTATATATATTTATTTAAACAACAATAGGATACATTAATATATAAAATGTTAGTTTTATTATATAAATATTTTTCATATTAATTCTATTTTCATTCTCATTTCATATTATTTAGCAAATAATTTTTCCTAACATAATTTTTAAATTTTAAATACTCAACATAAACCAATTTTATTTGATGATATTTTTATGTTCCTATTTTTTTTTTTTTCATATGTATTCGACTTTGTTATATTTTTTCTCTTATATATAAAATATTTATTTTATTTAGTTTTAAAATATAATTAAAATATTAGATCTAAGAAATATATAAATTATTGCTAAGTGGGTATGTGCAGGATCATGATGGGCCAAAAAGTGGTGATATGATGGGTATGAGTAGGGTATATGGCTGACTACTTTCTTTTTTCCTAAAATTGATGAAACAAAAAGGGTTTTTATAGGAGATTCTAAGCTTTCCACCAATATAAATTATGCTTTACTTTGAATTTAATAAATAATTATTATTCATTTTCTATTTGAATTACAACTAAAGTCCTGATTGATAGGCTGATTGAAAAAAAATCTATAGCTTTCAAACGGTATCACATTTTTTGAATTCAAAACATGTGTCACATTCTATGCTTTGCATATTATAGGATTAAAAAAAATAAAATGAATTTCATGAAGTTTTGACCAAGTTAAGGTGGTTAGACATACAAGTTTTTATATTTTTTAAAAGTTGTAATAAAAAACCATAATTAATTATTTACTTGGAAAAAAAATAGAAAAAAATATGCATCACATTAGGACATGAGTCCTCTACTTCTTATGTTTTCCCTGAAATTTAAGTACTACTACATTAAAATTTCAAATTTTCACCAAATAGATTTTTTTAAACAAATAAACCTAGTAGTTTAAAAACTACATTCAATTTGCCACAAATTCTATTCTTACATAGTTTTGAAATAATATAGATAACTTATTCAATTTTTTGCGTCAAGTTGCCTAACTATAATTTTTCTGAATTTTTCACCACTTAAGGGCCTATTTTTTCCATGATGATCCTACACATACCCAAGTAATGAATTATTTTGTATTATTCTTCTAAAATAAAAATATTGATTATTTTTATAATCATTTAGATAGAACAACCCCAATATCAAATCTCAGACCTTAATTGTTTTATAAATTTAACCTTTTAGTAAAATGTAATATAATAATTTAAGATTTTTGTAGTTCTTAAATTCTTATAATATTCATGATATAATACTTATTATATAATAATGCTTCTCATATTAAAAACCTAAAATTTAATATAAAAATTGTATGATGGGAAAATCAAGTTTGAAGCTTATAACATGCACATCAACCACAAAATTGTTAGTAAGAAGCTAAAATTCCTAGTCAAGCAATAGAAAACAAATTTGCATAAAATATTGAATGAAAATAAATCAAACAAAGTATACCTCTTATACCATAATTGAATCACTTCTATTGCCCTTCTCCTCTTTTATTTTGTGAAAATATGGAGTGTTGCTCTCATATTTTGGGAGTGCACTACTGATTGGCTCACACTGATAATAATGACAAAGATTTAAATATGGTGGTTCCTAGAATGAAGAGATGGTTGACATATGAGATTGAGAAGAAGATCGATCATCAAGATTGAATGAGACAACTTGCATGGGAAAACTGCTCATTTGAAAAATGGAAAATGTAAGAAATGTAGAATAGAAAAGTGAATGAGGAAATAGAAAAATGTAAGAGATCAATGGAAAAGACAGTGGAAAGTGGATGATTTAACTGAAAGGAATTTAGAAAATAGAAGAGTTGAGTAAAGAGAAAATTGTGGAATTTTTTTGAAAACAAATTAATAAAAAAAATTTATTTAACACCTCATGTGGATAATTAATTAAATTAAATAATTTAAATAATTATAGAAGAACTTAGGTTAGGATAATTACTTAAATAAAAATATTTGTTTAATCATGGAAGAATATTAGATTAGGAATGAAATAATCAAAAATAATTATTTAATTCAAAGAAATGATGAGAGAGAGAATTAGAATAATTAAATAATTAAAAATATTTAATTATAAAGTGTGGAAAAAACTAGAATTGTTTCTGATGATTTTTTCTTTTAATCAAAAGTGGTAAACCACTATAATATTATTAATATAATAATAAGATTATACAAAATCCTCATTTAGGAGGGCATATTGGGAGGAAAGAACTAGGAAGAAAACCTCCGATTATAGCCCAAGAAGATATAGTCAATACAAATAATCAGAGAAAAAATATAGTTTTTACAAATGATCCTAGCGAGAATTATTTCAAGTCCCAACACTCCATATCATGAGTTTACAAAATGTAGAGGCTAATCCTGATCATAATAACCTAACTAAAACTATTAAGCTAAAAATCACTATTTTCATGACTAACTATGACAATAATAAACCCAATTTTCTTTATCACAAGACCCATTCAACAAAAAATAGATTGAGCCCTTGCAGATTTTAGCAGCATCAAACTTCAAAAAAAGATTCACACATACACTGAGCATTGGTCAAAATACCATAAATAAGGCCCTAAAATGACTGAAAAATATTCTTCCATTTGGTCGCCATCTTGAACAAAATTTGTATCTTGTCCCTCGGGTACACCCTGCAAACCATATCATTAGCAAAGAAATCATATCCCACCATCGTGTCTTTATCTTTTTTCACCTCTTGCAATAGCCAAGCCCTATCACAAAAACCTTGATGTCCCCCAGTGGCAGAGATTGCAGCATTATGACCTTCCATCCCTTCTTGTTTTCCTTTCAATTGGTGTCATTAGAGCATTTTCAGTGGGCAATACTCCTAATGGCAAATTTCTAAGTGGGTGAGGAGCATGCTCATGCATGAATGATAATGAGCATTATTTCTCCTTAATATCAAAAGCTATGGTGGCACATATTCTCTTATTGTTTTTCCTAATACCTTCAGAATAACACTGTCATTCCTAAATTGTAGGGATAACATAACTGCTTCAAAATTTTCATCATAACGCTGGCGATGTTTTATATAATCCCTTGGGAATAAACCCCCAGCAAACCCATCCCCTGTAAAAAATTTGTAACCTTTCACTACGCGCAACAAAGCATCATTGTCCAAAAGCTGGGGTTTTACAAATTTTATAACAATTGCTTCCAATTCAGCTAAGGATTGGAAAAGATCCATTGTGTTTGATAAAAAGATCGACAATACCTAAGAAGGGAAGAGCAAACTCCTGGCTCTAGGACATGTAGCTTCCACACCCAATATTGACCTTATTGCTTCCTCCACTCTAGGGCATTCTACTATAAATATCTATGCCAGATCTCCATGCAAAAGATGTTCTTTGAAAGGTTGTTCCCATTGCCTAATTGGGAAATTCACTCTCAATTCACTCTCAGGTTTCAAATGAAAATTAGGGTTAGTTAGATTTAGGGTTAAACTGAGAATTAGTCAGAAATGCTCTCACAGAATGGGGACAATTTTAAGTGTCTAAATGCATCACCTTGATTTATTTTTGATCCAATGCCTATTGGTAATATTGCATATAGAAAATTATAATATTGTTTTCATTGCATAGTAACCCCTTTAGAAATATACAACTTATTTTTAAAAAATGATTTTATTCTTTTAATTCTAACACTTCTAATATTTTTAATCATCAAATCTTAGATAATAATTCATTATATTGAGATTCATTTATAATAGATTGCATTCTATAATTGTTATTTTAATTTTGTTTTGTGTGGATGAGTGGATTTATCTTTAAATATTAAGAATATAATATTGGAATTAAATACATATTTAAAGTATGTTTTAGTGAGGAATAAAATTAGTATAAATAACTTAAATGTATTTATATTAAAGATATCAAAGTGATTCTATTACAATTATGATATAAATTAGATAGACATTTCTCAATAATTTCTAGATAGATGTATTTAAGATATCTATACATAATAAAAACTTATATTTTAATAAAAATAATTTATATATTTCTATCAGTGAAATAGGCATTTGGGACCAATATCCCATATATTAACTGGTAAAATAAAAAAAAGTACAAATATCAAAATGGAGACTTTGTAGGAGTGCCTAAAAATTCTCTAAAGGATATAGTATTTATACATATTCTATTAAACTATCCTATTATATAATTGTATGATGTTTCAATATATAACTATTTACAAATTTCTTCAACCTTAACTTTATCTTCCTCATCTAGAATATATCATTTTTATTTTATAGCAAAGGAATAGTGCACACCCCCAACAATAAACACTCCAAAAATATGTTTAAGAGCTAAAACTTCCATTTCACCCTCTGGGTATGTGCAGGATCATCATGGAAAAAATAGGCCCTTAAGTGGCAAAAAATTCAAAAAAATCAAAGTTAGGAAACTTGATGTAAAAATTTGAATAAGTTATCTATATTATTTCAAAAATATGTAAGAATAGAATCTATACCAAATTGAATGTAGTTTCTAAAGTACTAGGTTTATTTAAAAATATAAAAATCTATTTGGTGAAAATTTGAAATTTCAATGCAGTAGTACCTAAATTTCAGGGAAAAAATAAGTAGGTGTCTGTCTAACCACCCTAACCACAATAAAATGATAATATTTTTTTATAAAATTTTAGATATAAGTAGATGACTCATGTCCCGATGTGATGCATATTTTTTATAATTTTTTTCCAAGTAAATAATTAATTATGATTTTTGTATTACAAATTTAAAAAAATATAAAAAATCGTTTGTCTAACCACCTTCATCAAAACTTCATGAAATTCATTTCTTTTTTTTTAATCCTATAGTATATGAAGCATAGAATGTGACACATGTTTTAGATTCAAAAAATGTGATACCGTTTGAAAGCTATAAATATTTTTCAATTAGCATATCAATCAGGACTTTAGTCATAATTCAAATAGAAAATGAATAATAATTACTTATTAAATTCAAAGTAAGGAATAATTTATATTGGTAGAAAGCTAAGAATCTCCTTTAAAAACCCTTTTCGTTTGATCAATTTTTGGTAAGAAAAAAATCATCAGCCACATAGCCTACACATACCCATCATATCGCCACTTTTTGGCCCATCATGATCCTGCACATACCCTGAACTACATGAAAAAATCCTCCTTATTTCTAATCACTCTTATGATAAATGGAATCCAAGGCCCATTGCAATTAGGGAGAATACTTAGGCAACCCGAGGGTCCAAGTCTAGATGGAACCACAAACCCAACATAGAATTGTCCACAATTTTCTTTAAAACATTTCACACTTTGACCTAATTATCATTTATCAACCTACCTAATGGTGCAACAACACCTAGCATAATGGAAATCCTACATCACCCAAAAAATGATGAATTTGGTTTTGGTTTGTTCATCATTTGTGGTTTGGTTGTGGTTTGGTAGCACGTGCCTGTGACTATTGATCTTTTGCAAAAAATTGTTGGGATTAATCTCTATTCCCATGATCTCTCCATATTTATATTTTATTTGAATAAAAGATTATTTCACTCCCTTATGCAAAACATAATGCCTTAATTTAATGATTTTATTTCTTGAAGTGAAGCTCCTATCTACTAGGTCGAAGGTGTGAATTGGTGTCCAGCTGAGTCAATATATTAGCATTTGAAAATATAATTGTTTAGGAAAATGGGTATGAGAATTTGATTTCTCTTATTTAGAGTAATTGATTTCTTTCCAGCATGGCATGGGTCCATTTGATGAGTGGGTGCCTTCATTTTTTAAGATTGAGAAAAAAAACAAAGACCTAGTTTGATTTTAGCACTGGAAGTCTTTTCCAAAGGGGTCAAAGCATTGAGAGGGCCATAGATTTTCATTTGGCTGATGTAATTTTAATGATTTAGCTAATCAAATTGGACCACATAGCCTACCTAAGAGATATTGCTTTAGTTTGTAAATGAAAATTATACAAATTCCATGCTCATGGACACATATAAAGTAAGAATCATTGTTGGCATCAGATTTTTCTACACCATGGAATGATTTTAATGCATTTTTTAGTATGTGAGTGGTTGGGCACACACCATCTTCCTTGGCTAGGCATGGGTAGTCAACCATAATAAAATACATTTCATTTTCTAGAAAAATCTAATTCTTATTTGGATTTGTCGATTGGTTTTGGAGTCTATTCATTTCTAGAGTAATCAAAAGCATGTAAAATTATTCAAAATGTATATATACAATCAATAAAATTATTTATTTAATTCCAAGTAAGGTGTATCTTATAGTTTTGGAAAGCTGACAATTTTCTCAATAAACCCTTTTGTTTCATCAAATTTGGATTTGTAACAACCCCCATGTTTGTATTTTGTTGTGGTATTTCCTTGATGGATTTCGATAACTGTATATTTTGTAATTACACTATTTGTTCCTTCATTATTTTGTATTGACACCTGATAGGTGTAAATTTGTGACTGTTATGCTGGATTACATGTTTACATGCTTACATGTTTATATGAACATGTTAGGTTGTTGACATGATTATTGTTCATGTTGGATTTCATGCTTACATGGCTAGATATTATGTTGGATTACATGCTTATATTTTTATGTATACATCATTGACCTTGCTTTTGTATGATTATGGACAGGAAAAAGATGATATCATAACACTCGTAACTGAGAGGCTTATGATATTACGCCTCTTTTCCTGATGGTTGATGCTGCTTTAGATATATGATATATGATTCATGCACATGTACTTTAACATTTGATTGGAGTGATGCAGGTACTGAGTATCGACTCTGCCTAAATTCATAGGTTGAGCGTACTCTCTTTCCCTGATGGTGGTTACTGGAGGTAGTCACAGGCCAAATATCCCCTACCCTAGCCCACTGTACCATGTTAGGGCAGTGTTTCTGTGTTGTTGTCTTCCATCTGGTTACCTAGCGGTAACGTCCGGAGCACCCTTCTGCCATATGTGACTTTCCTGCTTGTCTCATTGAGGTATTTGCATTTGGTTTTCATTAATATTTTATGTGTTCATATATATTGTATTTGGATTGTCAGTGTTTTGATGGGTTCCATTGCCATCTTCACATGTTTTGAATATGGTATTTTATGGTGGTTAATTATTTGGGGATTTGAATTGTTATTCTCTTGAGATTTTAAATATTTTATTTCAATATTTACTAATCCTTTTGGGGAAGCCATGTGTATTTTTAATATTGCTTATTTTGTGACTTTAATTAATTGTTCCTTTTGGGGGAACTTTAATGCAAAAATTTATCAAATGCTTTATTCTCTTTTTGCATGGTTTTGGGGAAAATATAGAAAGGAAAGAGAGCTTTGTTTTAAAGGAGGATTTTATTTTTGGAGAGAAAAAGAAAGAAATTGTTGTTTGCATGGTGAAAGAAACCCTATGATTTGGGTGATTGAGTTGGGAGATTGTGAAGGTTTTTAGAGAAGAATTTGTGGGTAGAAAATTGTTGAAATCAGCGCGCTTGTTCTTGCTTGTTGCCTGATTTTGGAGCTTGGTCGTGCCTTCTTCATTGGGAAATTCTCCATTTCGGTTTTGGGCCAATTTGAGGTAATTTTCTGTTGTTATTCATTGATGTTTGGCTGGTAAATTTTCTTTCTAATCTAGGTTATTTCTATCCTATGAAAATTTGAGGAACTCCTTTATGTCTTTGTTTTGTATTGTTTGGAGTTGAATGTTGGATTGTTTTAATTGGTTATTGTTGCTCTGTAGGGTTTTGTGTGACTGATTTTTGTAAATCTCTAGCAAATATGAATTGGGTTTATGGGAAAATTTTGATTTATGGGTTCTTTCTTATTTTTCTCTTTTGCCCAAATTGTTAAGAAAAAAGGTTTTTTTTAATTGCTTCTCATTAACCTCTTGATAAAAATGAAAATTAAGGGTGGATTTCATGGAGGAATTCCAAGACCTCAACTGGGTCTTTGACAGATTTGAAATCTGGGCACTTTTATTTTTATGTGATTTTCTTGCCTAGTTTGAAAAACAAAATGTTTTTCAGAACAACCCTTTAATTTTGGTCCTAAAATCAAAAATAAAAGGTGGATTTCAACTTGAAATGACAAAATATGAACTGTCTTGGGCTTAGATTCGTAATCTAGACACTTTGAGTTTTCACATGATTTCTATGCCTTCATTTCATGCTAATTGCAGCTATTAAATGTGTTTTGTTTACAACAGTATTAGTTGGTTGTTTTTAATTGGTTCCTTTGACTGAAATTGTGGCCTTTCCTTTTATTTCATGTATTCTTGGGTTTCCTCGTTTGGTTAAACGAGATGAACATAGGTCTAGGTAATAGAGTGGTCATATGGAGTGGCTGCCAGGGGAACTAGTAGTAGAGTTAGAGTAAACAAGTGATAACTAAATAAAATTAATGGGGTAAAACACTAATAAGATAATGATTCCTCATGCATTTCCTTGAGCGCTTGTAAAGGCTAAGGATGCACTTGAGAAGGCCCATCCATTTGCAGGGCATTGAGTCATCTGTCTGCGGGGCATGAATTCAGGCATGATTGAGTGCCCTCATCCCTATGAGAGGTGCACTTGATTCCATGTGGTGCCATCCCTTCGAGCATGCATGATGACACTCCATCTGATATGCACTCAATTATCTATCCCTTGGTAATCGTGAGTAGTACCCGTCATGATATTGGATGAGCATTTCTTGTTGTGACTTTGTTTGTGTGCATTGCCTTCCATGTTTTCTTCATGATTGATGTGAGTGTTGGCCTTACCTTTCCTTTGTCTTGCTACCTCTGTTTAGGCCTTGTGACTATCTTCGAGCACTGTGGGGTGGCCTCTTTTGAGTCCACATGGTAGGAAGGCGTTGCCACTGCCATTGGGGACTGGTGTATAGGTTATTGGAGCACCAGTTGGAGTCCTAACCTCTTTTGTATTTATCATTCTAATGATGTATTTTATTCATGGAAATGCTATTGTATTCGTACTTATTCCTTTATGTGGATTGTACTCTCTTGAGAGAGAGAAAGAAATCATAAATTTAATGAGAATATATGTGATGATTATGTTTGGCTTATAGGTTCTAGTGTTGGTATCAGACTCGCGTGTACTATGGTAATTATTTTATGGCTTCTTTCTTTCTTTTTTTTTTATGTATAATTAGAGCTATGTATGTATTTTCTTCCTTTATGTATCATGTTGTTAAGTTTCCAATGCAATACAACCTGCTGTAATAATCTGTGTAGTTGCTGCTAAAGTTCTGGAGCAATGCAAAAAGTTTTAGAGTAGTGATGCTAAAGTTTCAGAGTAGTGCAGAAAGTTCTGGAGTAGTGTTGATAAAGTTCCGGAGCAGCGCTGATAAAGTTCCAGAGTAGCGTTGCTAAAGTTCCGGAGTAGCGCATAAAGTTCTAGAGTAGTGCTGCTAAAGTTTTGGAGCAGTGCTGCTAAAGTTTTGAAGCAACACATAAAGTTTCAAAGTAGTGTTGCTAAAGTTCTGGAGTTGTGCAGAAAGTTTCAGAGCAGTGTTGCTAAAGTTCTGGAGCATTTTCCCTAGAGCTATCTTATTTGCTCCTGTACAGTTTTTCTTTGGAGGGTAGATTAATCCTCTCCCTTGGGCTACATTAGATCATACTTGGCCTTGTATGTGGTCATTTTTAATGTATTGGAAACTTCTTTTGTGTATGTTATCCTTTATGTTAAAAAAAAAATTATCTTGTCCTTATTTGGCTCTTAACCTTCGAGGTTTTATAGAGGGATGTTACAGGATTAAAAAAAGTCATCAGCCATTTTTTGTCATATTGCCACTTTTTGGACCCCCATGATCCTACACTCACCATTTCCAAAAAATATAAGATATGCCTTGTTTGGAATTAAATAGATAATTATTATTGATTTTTTACATACATTCTAACTAAGTCTTGATTGATAGGCTGATTGAAAAACATCTATAATTCTTAAATAATTTCATATTTTTTGAATCCGAAAAAATGTGGCACATTTAATGCTTCCCATATTAGAGGATAAAAAAAAAAACTCATAAATTTCATAAATTTTTGACCAAGTTATGGTGGTCAAACAAACAAGTTTTTTATTTTTTTTAAGTTTTAATAAAAAAATCATGACTAATTATTTACTTACAAAAAATTACAAAAGAAAATGCAGCACATGCGAGCATATATCCTCTTCTTATATTAAAAGTTTCAAAAAAATATATTATTTTTTTCTTGTACTTAAGGTTGGTCAGACATACACCTACATTTTATTTTTTCCTGAAAATTTAGTATTACTCCATTGAAATTTCAAATTTTCACGAAATAGATTTACTTTTTCCAAAAAAGGAATAGTGTCATATAAAATACATTCAATTTTCTATAAATTGTGTTCTTATATATTTTTCAAATTATGTTAATAACTTATTCAAATTTTTATGTCATGTTGCCTAACTTTATTTTTCTGAATTTTTCATTACCACTTAAGGGCCTAGTTTGGACCCCCATTATCCTGCACTAACCCATGTATCAACCATTGCCAATAACAGAAAGGCCATGCAAACATATAAGCATGGATTTTTTTTTGGGGTTACCATGAACACAAAGAGGTAAAAATTATGTTTTTGTTGTAGTGGATAGATTTTTTTAAATGACTCAATTCATATCATGCCAAAAGTGTAATGATGCTTTCCACATATCCACTTTTTTTTCAAGGAAGTGATTAGATTACATGGCTTGTTGAAGAGTACTATTTCAAACCAAGACACCAAGTTTGTTGGTCATTTTTGGTGCACCTTGTAGAAGAAAATGGGAAAAAAATTGGAATTCAATACATCCTACCATCCACAAACTGATGGTCAAACCAAAATTTTCAATAAAATATTCAAAAAATTATTGAGGTGCTTCGTAGGTGACAACCCAAATTAATGGGATTTAACTTTAGCACAAGAATAGTTTTCTTATAATAGCTCGTTCAATCAAAGTGTGGGAAAGAGTCCATTTCAATTTGTGTATGGGTACAACCCAAGGGGTATGGATGAATTGAGAGATAGTGTAGTTTTGGGTAGAAGACTTTGTTGAGTATATCCATTATTTTCACAAACGAGTGAAATTTTTTTTGGAGAAGAGTGTAAACAAATACAAGGAGTATGTTGATATGCATCGAAGAGAGTAGGAATTTCATATTGGAGAGTTGGTGATGGAGCACTTGAGGAAAGAGATGTTCCCACAAGAAACATACAATAAGTTGAAATGGAAGAAGATAGGTCTATGTATAATTTTGCAGAAATTTTCATCATATACATATGAATTAGAGCTTCAAGTAGGTATTGATATTTATCCAATATTTAATGTTGTTGATTTCTATAAATACTATGGAGGAGAGACAAGTGGACATGGGAACACCAATTCAAATTTGTAGGATGCTTGTGAATGGGTTCAATAGTTTCTTGTGAAGAAAATTGAAGAGTTAGATCAAATTATAGATTCTCATGTCACCAAGAAGACAAGAGGGAAGGAATATTGGGAATATTTTTTCTTTTGGAAGAACCGACCTGCTAATGAGACTTCATGGCTCAACATAGTGGATTTGGTGAAGTTTGGAATTCCAACTCCATACTTGCTAAAATTCTCATGAGATCCACACTCATGAAGCATTTTTCTTACTTGGCATGTATGATGTAGGAGCACCCAGGAACAATGGCAATTCTACATCATCCAAAACAATGATCAATTTGGTTTTGATTTTTTCTTTGTTCATGGTTTGGTTGTGTTTTGGTTATGTGTCAGTGACTATTGATCTTTAAAGTAATTTTTTTTGGGATAAATCAATATTCCCATGATCTCGTTGTATTTGGATTTTATTTAAATAAAAACTTATTTAATTCCCTCATTCAAAATAGAATACCTTATTTAGTGATTGTATTTCCTAAAATGAAGGTTCTAGCTGCAAGGTCAAAGGAATGAATTGGTGTCCAATTGATTCAATGTATTGCCATTTAAAAATGTAATTTATTTGGGCTTGAAAAATCCATGTTGGACAGATGAATATGAGGCATTAATTTCTCTTGTTTGGAGCAATTGATTTCTTTCGAGCATGGTGTGGGTCCATTTGATGAGTGGTTACCTTTACTTTTGAAGATTAAAGAAAAACAAAATAAAGACAATTTGATTTTAACACTTGAAGTCTTTTCCAAAGGGATCGAGACATTGAGGGGGCTCAAAGATTTTTGCTTGGTTGTTGCATTTTTAATGATTTGGATGATTAAATTCCTTTGTAGCCTACTCAGGAGATATTGCTTCAATTTGTATATGAAAATTGTACAAATTCCATGCTCATGAGTGCATATAAAGTGAAAATCATTATTGGTGTGGGAGTTTTCTACACCATGGAATGATTTTAATGCATTTTTTTAGCATATGAGTGGTTGGGCATGGGCAGTCAACCACAATAAAATATCTTTTAAATTTTCTAAAAAAATCTAATTCTCATTTGGAGGTTTTGATTATTTTTGGAGGCTATTCATTGTTGGAGTAATCAAAAGCATATAAAAGGGAAAATCATTCCTATTGAGGGGTCCAACTAGAAAAATGTCCGAGTGTATATTTTGAAGTTTGTAATGTAAATTAAAAATAGAGTAGTGTGAATAGAGGTGTTAACAAAAGAATATATGGTAGTGTTGTGGTAGATCGATGGTTGTAGTAATATAGTCATACAATGAATTTGTTGCTAATATATTAATGTTTGAATTTGATGAACTTCAATCATCTTTTACTTTTTATTTGCACAATGAAAATGGTGATATGAAATTTCATAGTGTTGCCTATAAATGTGAATGTAAATGTACAATTTAAATTAGTGATATTGGGAAAAATTGTGTTGATTTATTTGCTATTGGAATTGGTAGCCTTATAAGACCACTGGTTCTTGTCTACACCACCTAATGCATTCATTATCTTCAAAAGGTTTGAGCATAACCATAATAAACATTGATGAAATATCTGAGTTTAATAGATATCTATGATCCATAACCATCAATGTGCCCCATAGCATTATTCTCACTACATGCAAAATCACATTGGATTTTATTTAAAATAATTTATTTAGGCACAAATATGTGATATTTCCTTTAAATGTAATTTTTCTCACCTTTCTAAATACAAACCATTAAATCCATAACTCCAAATGCAATAAAAACTTCTATCATCCAAAAACATTTTTTCTTATAAATCAATGTATAAATTCATCATTCAGCTAGTTCAAAATATTACATTGGAAGATAGATTCCATGAACAAGAGTGCAAGGAGCAAAAAACTCATAAAATGGATTTTAAATGCTTCACAAATTCACATCTAAGAATATCACTTGGGAGATCATTCCACAGTTTCTCCTCCATGCCAATCTATAGCATCACATCCTTAACAATATTTATATTAGAAATATTTTAAGCCACAACATTCACTTCCATGTACACATGTTTTGATTGGATTAAGATGGGAAAGGCCTGTACCTTTTTTAAAAATAGCCATCAAGGCTAAACAAGGGGCTCATGAGAAGTGAAACACCCAAAAACAAAAGGAATAGCACTAACAAACCAACAAAAACACTAGAGATAACAAAACTAGTAGGGAACCGAAACAATCACTAGTCTCCCAAAATCCTGAGACCACTAATTGCTTTCCATTCCTTAGCAAGGAAGTGGAGCTTCTCTTTGAATGATAGGGGGGCCTTTTGAATAGCCTAGGTCTCCATGTTAGTTTCTTGAGCTGCACTTACCACCACATTCCCTTTTTTTGTGCATGGATATCATCAAGATCGCCCTCAACCACCCTTTTTCCATGACTATTCATAATTTTTTGTTGAAAAACATGGATGGTCAGAGCAATATTCTTCATAGTCTCCTTGTTGAAATCAATAATCTCTTGGATACATTGCATGGTTTTGTCCTAGTTGTTGTGAATAGTAGAAATGTCCTCCAATTTCATGTTCTCCTTCATGCCCACAAGAGCCTTGAGCTCATCTGCCTCCTTGTCCCAATTGGCCCAATGATAAAATAAATTAAAAAGCGAGGAAATCATATCCCAATGCCCACTTTCTTCAACCTCACCTAGCTATGAAGCCTATTAGTCATGTGCCTTGATTTACAACACCTAGATTTTTTTCTTAGTAGTAATAAGCTGGCCTAGAAGCCACTTGAGGATGTCATTTTGGATGTTCACAGTCACCAAAATTTCACTTATTTTTTGGAGGGGATCATAGGAAGCACAATTATCATTACCCACATTGGCCTCAATAGAATTCCCATCTAGATTAATGCAAAGTTTAGGGGAAGACTAGGGGCTAGGAGGGTTAAATCTAGGAGGGGTGTTGGGGACATCAAAAACCTCTATATGAATAGGGGAATGCACAAGAGAATTTCTAGGGGTAGGATTCTAAGACTTGTCATCTAAGTTATTAGAGCCAAATGTGGAAATAGGAGTAGCCATGGGAAAGGACACACTTTTAGTGGGGTTGGGAGGGGTTTCATCATTAGCAAAGGTTTTTCCCCAGGCACAAGTGATGTGGCGAGTGGTGGGTTGGGTTTCATCTAGGGTGAAGGTTGGATTAGGTCCCTCAAGGGGATTAGTGGGGTTGTGGATGACCAAATTATTCCTCTTGATAGTGGTCGAGGAGGGTAACAAAGTGGCCTGATGTTGACAGAGATGAAAATTAAACCCTGGAGAAAGGGGATATTTTTACCTTGGATATTTTTAATGGACTATTCAAGTGATGAAAAAATCCAAAATGTGAAATTCATTTTAAAATTATAATGGAAATGGTTGAGCATGGGAAAGAGATGGGCATGAAAATTATAGAAATGATCCTCAAGTGTAACATACCTCATCAACACCATAGCAATTTTTCTCCACGCCTCGAGAAGGTCAGTCCTATTGTATATGTTTTGAAGTCTATTAACCTTTTCCCCATCTTTCAAAAATCTCTCAATATCTTCCTGGCAGTGTCCTTTAGGCTTTCAAGGGATACATGCACCATCCAATGAAAGCCATGTCACCTATACAATTAACTCAATGTTCATAGTGAAGGAGCACTTGCCAATGGTGATGGTTCCATCCTCCCAAGAGTTATCAAACTCAACAAAAAGCTTGGGGTCATGCTGGGGACAAACCTCCTTATCTTGCTTCCACATCTCGCAATTGGATGGTTCATCCTAGACCAAATCACCTCCCATGGAAAACTTTACAAATAGCCAAACAAGAGAAATAGTTCTATATAAATGTCAAGAGTAATGCTAGAGCCAAGAATAAAAAGGCTTGTGAAAAGACTGCTTAGAAAGTTAATTTTCCATAATGGTAAATTGTGGCAAATAACCAAGGGGGATGGAAAAATATCCAACTCATTATATTTTTTATAGTACTTTGACATCATTTTTAATTAATTCGCAAGTGTGCCTGGGGATATGTAAGGTATTATCCTAGATAACTAAATTTGGAGTAAAAGCGCCATGGTTAACTAGTGCATCTGCAACTTTGTTCCCATTTCTAATCATGTGAGAATATCTACTATTTCCAAGAGAAATCATGCGATTATGAGCTGATAGGATGGGGTCCTAGAGTGATCAACAACATGTATCCTTCCCTATCAGCAAAATAATGGTGTTTTTAGAGTTTCACTCGATTTCTAGGTTGGAAAAGATAGCATTTGTGGCATTCTATGATATTTAGAATGCCCCTACCTTGACCTGCCCAACTTAGGTTATGTCTAGTTGAGCCATCAAAGTTAATATTAAGCCAGTTGGGCTCGGGGGGGTGGGGAGGGGGGCAAATGAAATGTTTAATTATGAAGGATTCAAGATTTATCAACCATTCATGGTGTACCATCATAAATTTTCACCCATGAAAATTTCACCTTATGTTTGGTCCCCCCTTAAATTATTGGACCTAATTGAGTATTTAATTTCCTAAATTATGCATTCTATGGCCAATTTTTGACAATTTTCAAGGAATTATAACAAAAAATCAATTGAATTTGTCTAATAGATAGCCCTCTATATGAACTATCATGAAAAATAGGTTAAGGAAACTCACACCTTAGGCTTGAGTGTCATAATTTTCCCTCCAAATTGAAATATGTTAGTTGTGGCACTTTAATATTTGAATTTCAAGTGTCCAAAGTTGACCAATGGGATTTTTTTTAGGAAATTCCATAAATGCCTATAAATACCTAGTTATTGCATCATTTCAAATCTATCTAGGAAATCATTGGAGAAATTATTATCAAGAGCACTATTGAGTAGGTCAAGAGTAGCATTTCAAAGCATTATTGTAGCAATTCAAGATCCTAACATCATGTCAAATTCTATGTGAGTTTATGTGTGTTTTTGTTATCATTGTTTTGTGAAGGCTAGTAATTTTGTAGGTCTCCAAAGGATTCAAGTATTCAACCATTCAAGCATTCAAGCAATCAAGAGAAAGACCTTGAGATGATGTGCATGCCTTTAGTCCCTCAAGGAAGCCATTGAAGGGTGGTGAGTTGTAGCATTTTGTGATTTCATAATTCCTTCCTATTCATTATCCATTTATCTTTGACATTGCCATTATGGAAGTGGAAACACTTACACGAGGTTTGATTAAGGAAAGCCCCTGAAATGGCCAAAAAATTCTTCTCTTTGTGAATGTACAAATCTAAAGTTTCAAGAACATTGAAAGAGTTTGAAGACAAATTGTTCATTGTTGCATTTGAAGACCTACATCTTATCAAGCTTTAGAAACTTGGTTATAGAAATAGCTAGCAATGTTCTAATAGATTTGAAAGAAGGAATTTGAAGTTCATATGTGACATCAAATGACCCCAAAAAATCATCCAAAAAATCATACAAGGATACTCATTCCCTAGGAATCTATTTCCTCCATTTTTTGCCCTAAATTTGAATCAGACATGCACAGTGTCTTGCTCTGCTCATTTTTGTTGTCTGAATTTGTCTATGAACTTCTGTAATTTTTTTTGTATTTGCATCAAAATAGTAAATTACATTGTTAGCCTAGTTAGATTATTGTATTTCATCATTCAGACATTTACAAATTTGGTTAACAACTATTTGACTCACCTTTTAGGCTCTAAGTCAATCTCATACCTTATTCAAATCCATCAAACCCTCATTCAATCCTTACATTTCCAATTCATCACATCACATCCCTCTTTTCATAACCCCCCTTCATGAAGTTTGGGAAAGTTGTCAAACCCTAAGGAAAAAAATCCAAATAGGTTTCCTTTCCCTACATTTGATTTTGGTGAATCCTCATCTCACCTTTGCATTTCATTCCAAATCAATCCATATACATACATCCATATAAAAATTGAAACATTTAACAAAAGTGTGGAACACTAAGGTCAAAACATTATATACCTAATGAAAATTTCCATAATTCATCCTAGATCTAGGTTTTGTATATCATTTTTTTTTGCATTTCTCATTCAATGCTTCATTTTTGCATCATAAAAGACATAAAAATATTAAATTATTGTATGAACATATTTTATTAAAAGTTAAAATAGGATCTTTTTAGTCCTCTTAGATCAAATCTACATTCAAAATTACATTCATTAGGTCATTAAAAGGTCAAATTGTTCATTGCATTCAAAATTGCATCTTTAATTTAGGTGAAAAAAGTAAAAAAATTGCATTGGTTTGTGTCAAAACTACATTAAATTACCATTTTTGAACTTTGCATCTTGGAATTGGTTAATCATTGCATCTTACATATAAAAATTATATTCAAAATTTGTCATTCATTGGTCACACATTTTCACACTTGCATTTTCCATTTCCATAGTCATAAAATTAGCAAAATCAGGAAAAGTATTCACTATCAAAACTATTTATGCATAGAATTAGCAACCTTAAATAGTAACAAACACAATCAAACACCCTATCTAGGAAACAGACACCCTGCGTGCCTCTTTCCTACCATTTTGGCTTGAATTTTGTCTCAGATCTATGTTCTTCTATTTTCTATAGGATTTTATTGTCTGAATTTTGTTTTTACATTTCAAAATTATCATTTTTCATTCCACATTGTTGCACATTTTCTTTCTTAAGTTCATAAACATAAAATTGGAAAGAACTAGGAAAATATTAACTATTAGAATTGTTTGCATATGGATTTGGGAACCCTAAACAACATCCTAAATAGTCAAAATTTGAACTTCCAAAAACCCTGTCCAGCACACAGATGCCCTAGATGCCTCTCTCCTATTATTTTGGGCTTAAAATTTTCTCAAATCTTTGTTTTAGTGTTCTTTGTATGTTTCTATTATCCAAATTTTGTTTCTGAACTTTGGTTGTACTTTAATTGTTTGTTTTGCTAAAAACATTGCTAGTTGGATCCATAAGACATAACATCATGTTCTCATTGCAAAAATATTTTGTTACAGTCATAATTCATGTTCTATTGTTAGATCTTGTTAAGCATTTCATGGAAATTTTCTTACAAGCATGCATGTGTGAATGAGTTCATTTCTCCATTTTTGTTATTTTTCATAGATCCCTCTCCCACTATCTCTCTTATGTGTTAGGTTAGCTTCGTGGAAGAGAATATAATAATTGGAAATCATGACAATCATGTTTATAATTCTCTCGATATCTCTCTTATGTGTGAAGAAGGAATCTTGTTGTTAGAAGATCCAATCATTAAGCATCATGAAAATCTTGTTTGTTTCTCTCCCCCTACCTCTCCTACTTGGGAAGATATTGTTGGACAAGATGATGATGTCATTAATAAAAGTATCTCAAAAGATAGTAAGATAGATTTCTTAGATGAAGATGCTAAGGTGACATTAGATTCCACCTTTACAAGAGACTATGAACAAGAATTTAAATCGATTGAGGTTATGAATGCACAATTGGATATTAGATCTCCTTTGATTATTGGACCTCCTAAACCCCATGGCCATATCCTAGGCTTTGCAAAACAACTTACTAGTAATCATGTGTTGCAACACCCAAGTTATCATATCATAGCTCACACATATAACAAAATAAAAAATAAGAAACCAAAACAAACACCAAAATCCATCCCATTGCCTCAACCATACCTCCCACCCACACCTAACATTCCATAATGTAATGCTAAATAATTTGATCTTGTTGATCAAATTTTTAACACTCCTACTTAAAATATCCTTGTGGGATTTCATTCAAAAATCATTTGCTTAACATGGCATGCTTCAAAAGGCTTTGAATAATATTTTTATCCCTCCTACTGTGCAACCAAATGATGTGGCAACTTTGATTGAGAGTATCAATAAACCTAATTTAGACATTATTTTTCATCAAAATGAGTTACCCCCTTTCGAAAATACAAAAACAAAATGATGTTTTGATGATAATGGCTATTATTAACAGGGTTGGGATTAGGCATACCCTTATTGAAAATGTATCAAGGATTAATGTTTTTAGTGTAAATCTCTTGGATTAAATTGGAGTAGACAAAACATTCAAATCAACCTATTGATTTGTTAATCAAAAGTTTTGGTAACATGGAAAGAAAATTGATTGGTGCGATAAAATTACCTATCAAAGTCAATAAGGTTACATTAAAAACTCCTATCCATGTCATGCCCCGTGATACTTCATATAATCTTCTCATGGGTAAACCATGAATTCATGAAATAAATGGAGTACCTTCAATGCTTCATCGTTCAATGAAGTACATATACAACAATAAGGTTTACACGGTAAAAGATGATCCAAAATATAAAAAAATATTTACAAACTAAAATAGGAATGATGAATCCTCTTAGCACATCAACACCAAATACAAAAGTGGAACCTTTACAAGTTGAGGATAAAGATAAGTTTATTTCAAATGTGATAAAGTTTTTGGGTGATGATTGAGGATCATTAGATTTCACACCTATATTTATGGGAGAGTACAAGATTGCACACAAATCAAAAAAAGGGAAAGAAGTGGCAATGGTATCAATGCAATTTATCATTGATTCATCAAAAACATCCAATTCTATAACTTCGAGAAAAGAGGAAAATACAACATACACATCCACCTTTGATGAGAGTGGTTATGAAGAAATACCTTCTTCGAAAGCAATGAAGGAAGTTTATGGAAGAGGTTATTAGCTTTTGAAATAATTTTATTATAATGTAAAAGGATGTGGTATCAAAGAACAAGGTATCCATGTACCTATAGAGCCTAACACGCAAGAAACAACAAAAGGTCTTGGCCATTGTCCTTTTAAAAAATAAAAAATCCTTTCAATTAATTAGTAGCTCATTAGTTGCCACTCCTTGCCATGTCGTAGTTGTAGTTTTACAACATGCTCACTGTCATCCATGAGGGTATTGTTATCTCCTAGAAATGCACCCTATGCAAAGTTATGAAAAACTAAGCTTTCTAGAGAAACATGGGATCATTTCAAGGCTGTGGGTCACCTAGAGTTGAAATGAACCTCCAGAGAAGGCCGACTTCCTTTGGTATCACCTAAACTACCGATTCTGTAAAGGAAAAGGGAGAAGGAATGCATAAAAATAAACCCTATGGTGATACACCGAACTGATAAGAGCAATGGAATACTTAGGTTACACTTGAAAATTGACAATGAACACAAAATTACCCATCAAACTCTATAAGATTTGCATTAATGTATCACAAATAGGTTTGATTCACACACTTTTCCAAAAAAGGAAAATATTTTTCACATACTAGAATCCATATGTGATTATGTAAACACAGTTTGTGATTTGTATAATGATACTTTTGCAAAGGAAGGCATGAAAACAAAGGATAAAGTTATAAAGGAATAGAAGAAATTCACAAAATAACTTGATCATTAACCTAAAATGCACAACACTTTGCAAGAACAAGATGGTAATTTGGAACCTCAACAGTGACCAAGGTAAACCCTGTATACTATGCTCCAAAATGAGTTACAAAAGTTTGCTAATCTGAGAAAGGACTGCAAAAGTCACAAACTTTCAAAAAGCATAAGGAGAACTCCTTTACAAAGAGGAAAAAATGCCATATATACAAAATTCCCAGCCCCTAGGGCCTACAAAAATACCCGCCTTTAGAAAAATTTTCCCTTCGATCTTTTAAATAAAGTTAATGCTGCATTAAACGTGCGTCACTATTGTCCATGTCGGTGAAGAGTCGCTCCCAGGAGAAGCTTTCAGATCTTATGGAATACTTGCATTTACTTATGGCCTCTATGTCCATTCTCAAACCTCCTTGAAGGGCTTCTTTGAATTCTTTAAAGCATTATCATTAATGTTGAGCCCCCTGTGCCATAAGATATTCTAGCTGTTACTGTGACTCACAACTTCTTCTTCCTTTATGCCTGATTCCTTCTCTAGATATTTCTTCAAGTTGATCCCTTCTGGAAACAACATTAGATTCTCACTGTAGTCGGCCTCCATAGAGACAACACTACTGCCTTTAAACCAATTCATCACCCTTGATCACAGAGCAGATCCATGTTGCTTTCATTCAGTTGATCTTACTCACAAGGATAGTCGCGATAGTCAAACTACCCATGGTTCCCTTCGATTGGTTGAAAAGATGCCACACAAGCTTCCTCGGGTGGTCAAAAGTTCTTCCTATAGAATTGCATGTCGGTGAGACACTAGCCGTGTCTCCCTAATGCAATTATGCCCTTCATAGCAGCTATTGGCATAACTCTGAACCATTGGAAAGACCTCATGGTAAATGGCCAGAGTCACACTGATACCCATAGTGGTCGCTGAGACAATCACCATCGGCGAGACATCATAACGAATCATCAAGGGTTACACCACTGCGTAGGTCCATTGGCACAACATCCGCATTCAGCAAGACATCACATCAAGCCCCCTCTTCCTTTGGCGAGACACCATCGTGTCGGTGAGACGTTATAGCGAAGCACGAACCTTTTCGCCGAGACTTCCAGGGGTTGGAAAAACCTTATGCCGATATCATTCCATGTCGATGAGACCTTATTGGGTCGGCAAGACTTCCCATTGAAGCCATCTTGTTTGGGCGAGAGCTCACTTCATTTCGGGGAGACATCTACTAGTTGGCTAGACTTGTCACCAAGCTCCTCCATGTTTTCACAAGACCCTGCTTAGTCGAAAAGACCTTATAGCGAAGCACAAACCTTTTCACTAAGACTTCTTTCATTTGGCCAGACGTTACGCCGAACCCCAAAACTTTTGGCGAGACTCCTCCCGTTTCGGCGAGACATCTCCCCGATGACACCTCTTTCGTTGAGACCTCCATTTGTCGGCGAGACCTCATAATGAACACAAAACACTTCCCTCGACGCTAGCCCATTTCGGTGAGACTTTCTCATTATCGGCGAGACCTTATGCCAAATGCATAACCTTTCACCGAGATCTCCTTTCCTTCGCTGAGATCTCCTTTCTTGTGGCGATGCTAGCCCCGTGCAACGGTCAGCGAGACCTCAGCCTTTTGGCAAGACGTTACGCCGAACCATGAATCCTTAGTGAGACTTTTCCTCTTCACTCAGACCTTTTGCTAAAGGAAATATTTCCCTCCCCTTCGATGGCCTTGTGAACAACTATCGGTGATACTTTTGTCTGTCGGCAAGAATTCACACCGAAGCCTATATCTCTTGGCGAGCTCGAACCTTCTTTCAGGGAGACCACCATGTGGTCACCCAGACCTTTCACTGACACCATTTCATCTCGGCAAGAGTCCACCCTGTCGGTGAGGCTTCACCCCAAAGCCACCTTTTTTGCCGAGATCTCCAGGCAATTAAAATGTCTGGATGATCGGGACATTTAAAAAATGAATAAAACCCTTGCTAGTCGGCAAGACATCTGGAAGGTCTTTCTGACTGTCTCCTTAAAGGAATTTTGTGCCAAAATTGACTGAGGTAGGCTTCAAATGAGTTCCTTGAAAAATGCATCAGGGGTATGATTTAAACAATATCCCCATTTAGCCTTCATGAACACCTGAAACACAAATTGCCCTGCCTGATTGAGCCCGTAGGTGAAAATTGGGTAACATTTCTGGTGACCTCAGCTGGATGTTTGCTTGCTAAACATGGAAACCAGTAGCCTAGACTGTCCATTGGGCATGGAGTCACTTGATAGCTCAGAGGTTGACTTAAAACATTAGCTTTGTGCATGGCTCAAACACATTTGTAACTCAAGAACTATTTATTAAAACAAGAAAGCTGAAATAAAACTATTTACCATGTTGGGATAGCACTTAGGGAATGTAAACTACATCTAAACCTACCCTACACTAACCAGTAAGAAATTGGTCAAACAAAACCATTCATAGGATGGTTGAAATAGCTACCCTTTCTCCTCAATATGCAATGACTCTCAAGCTTAATGGCAGCTGACTAAAGATGGTACACTAAAAAATGTTTAAAATTATAATGCACTGCCTCATGAAAGAGGGTAACAAGTTCACTTATCTCCTTAAACTGATCATATGAACTTTCAACCAAAGGAGGATAAGTGAACTAAACATATTCTTGCTTGGCTGTCAGTGCATCTTGGATATCTTCTTTCGTTGTACCTTCATGTGTAGGTACAAGATTGGTCCTTGGTATTGTATTGGACTCCGTCTAAGCTAGGAATATGATTGGACAACCTCTGGTAAGGGTAAAGCTTGAACTTTCCTGGCTGATCTCTTGCTCATGGGCGGCATCTTTATCATCTTGTTGCCTGAAAAGGTCAAATCCTTGTGGCTGACTTGGTGGAAAAATGGAAACCTCCTCAGTATGTTCATTCTCTCCCAAATGAACACTCGTTCCTTCAATGGAGAACAATGAGATGACTTCCTCTAACACATTTTCAATAAATACATCAACCCCTAGCTCTTTTATACTCTAGAAAGGAAGCTGCTCATAGTTCTTATTATCACCACTGAAAAAAATACATTCCAATTCAGGCTTGTTTTCCTCAATAAAGGAAGGCAACAATTCTAATGGTGATGAAATCTCAAGTTCTTTTGCACAACAGAATGGAAGCTCCTCTAACCAGATATAATCTTGAAGAATAAGTTTATGAGGCTCCTCCTGTTGTTTCTGCAATTCTACAAGTTGCTGCTCAAGATCATCATAACCCCCAACTTCTTCTGATTCTTTGCTAGCTAATGTTGAACAAAACTATTCAATAATACATGTGGACAACTCTTCAAAAAGCTCAACATTGGCTTCCTCATCCAGAACACCCTCAAAAACATCAAAATTCTCACCTTGGAGGATAGAACCGGGTTCAATTCCAAGCTTTTCTTCCTGAATTAAGCCTCCATTATCTTGCTGGTTGCCACAAATCAGCAACTCTCTAATGTCTTCCTTTTGTTCAATCATTTGTTGTTGTTGCTTTCTATATTCCTCCATAGCTAGATGCAACAGATTTGGAATTCTAATCTCCTCCCGGGTGAATGAACTAACCTGATCAGTGAGCTACTCTACTTTTGCAACAACTCTTTGTTCTTTGAAACTCCCCTCAAGCTACCTCTTTTGAAACTCCTCTATTAGTTGGTGCTGATAATCTGAGTAAGCTTGAGTATTTTGTACCTGAATAGACAACAACTTCATTTGTCCTTAGCAGCTATTTCCTATTCGAGGCCTTCCTCGAACTAGATTCTTTTTGCCACTCTCTCTTGATCATAAAAGTAGACTTGTTTAGCCATTTCTTGCTGCTGCATAATGGTACCTTACTGCACCTTGATATCAACCAACATCCTAGAGAGGCATGCAAGCACCTTACTAATATCATTAATCTTCATATTGTGAAAATTTTGATTCAAATCCCACAAGATACGGTCAACCAGTTGGAGCAGGTCTAATATGTTATTCTATGGATGTTTTTGAGGCTGATTATATAAATAATCATACTGGTTAACATCAAAAACCTCCTCTTGGGGTTGATTTTGATCAAATATTGATTGAAACAAAGGCTGAACTGAAGTGGAAGGGTGGGAAACATGATGAAAATGTTGATTAGTTATTGCTGCAAGGGAAATTGGGCTAAAATCAACACTATGGTTGGTTGAATGTAACTGCTAAGGTGTAGGAGCAACATACTCATGATATGGAGGGAAATAGTAATCATTTTCATGAATATTTGACATCTTTTCATTCAAAGAGCTGGAAACTCAGAACTAACAAATTCGTTTGAGACATACCAACACTTGTGCCTGTGAAACCATAACATTTGAGCTCGGAGTCGCCAGGTGTTGTTCAAACTGCCTCCAAAGGCTAAATGATACTAAGATAGACACCAAATCTCTCAATATGCTGAATTTATTATTAATGCACTTGCTTTTCTGCTACTTTCCAAAATCGAAGTTGCCATGATATGCTAATGTTATCAGTCTAAAAGGCTTGAAACTTATTGGCTGCATATCAAAAACCAGCAATAATATGTAATCTTTAAACTATTTTGATTCGAACAGCCCCACCAGGCGTGCCAAAAACTGTTATCTCCTAGAAATGCACCCTATGCAAAGTTATGAAAAATTGAGCTTTCTAGAGAAACATTGGATCATTTCAAGGCTGTGGGTCACCTAGAGTTGAAATGAACCTTCGGAGAAGGCTGGCTTCCTTTGGTATCACCTAGACTACTGATTTTGTAAAGGAAAAGGGAGAAGGAATGCATAAAAATAAAACTAAACCCTATGGTGATACACCGAACTGATAAGACCAATGGAATACTTAGGTTACACTTGAAAATTGACAATGAACACAAAATTACCCATCAAACTCTATAATCTTTGCATTAATGTATCACAAACAGGTTTGATTCACACAATTTTTCAAGAGAGGAAAATATTTTTCACATACTAGAATCCATATGTGATTATGTAAACATAGTTTTTGATTTGTATAATGATACTTTTGCAAAGGAAGGCATGAAAACAAAGGATAAAGTTATAAAAGAAGAGAAGAAATTCACAAAATAACTTGATCATTAACCTAAAATGCACAACACTTTGCAAGAACAAGATGGTAATTTGGAACCTCAATAGTGACCAAGGTAAACCCTGTATACTATGCTCCAAAATGAGTTACAAAATTTTGCTAATCTGAGAAAGGACTGCAAAAGTCACAAACTTTCGAAAAGAATAAGGAGAACTCCTTTACAAAGAGGAAAAAATGCCATATATACAAAAGTCCCAGCCCCTAGGGCTTACAAAAATATCCGCCTTCAGAAAAATCTGCCCTTCAATCTTTTAAATAAAGTTAATGTTGCATTAAACGTGTGTCCCTGTTGTCCATGTTAGTGAAGAGTTGCTCCCAAGAGAAGCTTTCAGATATTATGGAATACTTGCATTTACTTCTGGCCTCTGTGTCTATCCTCAAACCTCCTTGAAGGGCTCCTTTGAATTCTTAAAAGCATTATCATTAATGTTGAGCCCCCTATGCCAGAAGATATTACAGCTGTTCCTATGACTCACTGCTTCTTCTTCCTTTCTGCCTAATTCCTTCTCCAGATCTTTCTTCAAGTTGATCCCTTCTACAAACAACATTAGATTTTCCTTGTAGTCGGCCTCCATAGAGACAACACTACTTCCTTCGAACCAATTCATCAGCCTTGATCACAGAGCAGATCCATGTTGCTTTCATTCAGTTGATCTTCCTCACAAGGATAGTCACGACAGTCAAACTTCCCATGGTTCCCTCCGATTGGTTGAAAAGATGCCACGTAAGCTTCCTTGGGCAGTCAAAAGTTCTTCCTGCAGAATCGCATGTTGGTGAGACACTAGCCGTGTCTCCCTGATGCGATTATGCCCTTCATATTAGATATCGGCATAACCCCAAACTGTCGGCTAGTCCTCATGGAAAATGGCCAGATTCACACTGATATCCATAATGGTCACCAAGACAATCGCCATCGGTGAGACATCATAGCGAATCATCAAGGGTTACACTGCTACATAGCTCCGTTGGCACAACATCCGCATTCGGCAAGACATCCTTCCCTTGGCATGACATCACATTGAGCCACCTCTTCCTTCGGCGAGACGTTATAGCGAAGCATGAACCTTTTCACCAAGACTTCCACGGGTTGGTGAAACCTTATATCAATATCATTCCATGTCAGTGAGACCTTATCGAGCCGGCAAGACTTCCCATCTAAGCCATCTTGTTCTGGCGAGAGCTCACTTCATTTTGGGGATACATCTATCAGTCGGCCAGACCTGTTGCTAAGCTCCTCCATGTTTTGATGAGACCTTGCTTAATTGGCAAGACCTTATAGCGAAGTACAAACCTTTTCATCGAGACTTCTTTCATTCAGCCAGATGTTATGCCGAACCCCAAAACTTTAGGCGAGACTCCTCTCATTTCAGTGAGACATCTCCCCGATGAAACCTCTTTTGCCGAGACCTCCATTTGTCGGTGGGACCTCAGAGTGAACACAAAACACTTCCCCTGACACCGGCCCATTTGGGCGAGAGTTTCTCATTATCGGCGAGACCTTATGCCGAAGGCATAACCTTTCACCAAGATCTCCTTCCTTCACTGAGATCTCCTTTCTTGTGGCAATGCTAGCCCCGTGCAATGGTCGGTGATACCTCAGCCTTTCGGCAAGACGTTATGCCAAACCATGAATCCTTAGTGAGACTTTTCCTCTTTGCTCAGACCTTTTGCCGAAGGCAATATTTCCCTCCCCGCCGATGGCCTTGTGAACAACTATTGGCAGTACTTTTGTTTGTCGGAAAGACTTCATGCTGAAGCCTATATCTTTTGGTGAGCTTGGACCTTCTTTCGGGGAGACCACCACACAGTCGCTGGGACCTTTCGCCAAGATCCAATCTTTCACCGATGCCATTTCATCTCGGCAAGAGTCCACCCCATCGGTGAGGCTTCACCCTAAAGCCACCTATGTCACGGAGACCTTATCCTTTGGCCAAACCTTATGCTAAAGGCATAACCTTTCACCGAGATCTCCAGGCAATTAAAATGTTTGGCTGATTGAGACATTTCAAAAATGAATAGAACCCTTGCTAGTCGGCAAGACATCTGGAAGGTCTTGTCGACTTTCTCCTTAAAGGAATTTTGTGCCAAACTTGACTGAGGCAGGCTTCAACTGAGTTCCTTGAAAAATGCATTAGGGGTATGATTTAAACAATATCCCCATTTGGCCTTCATGAACACTTGAAACACAGATTGCCCTGCCTAATTGAGCCCATAGGTGAAAATTGGGTAATAGGTATAAGCTAGGCTTTGTGCAATCATCTTTCATTTTTCAAGGAGTGTCACATCATAAATATGGCTCACCTTTGTCCTTACACTTGGGGGGAAAGGGGTTAGATAGCCTTGTCCTAGGTGCATTCCTTATAGTCAAGGACCCTTTTATTTCTCCTTAAAACATTAGTGTACCAAGTAGACTAACATTTTAAGTGGGGTATATATTTCTCCACTCATTGTTTGCATGTGTAATAGTCCCTTTTTATTGGGGATAGCATACATCTCCTAGGAAGTGTGACCTTGTTAATCAAAGTGTGGCTTTTTCAATCCATGTGAATGTCTCTTTTGTGGTGATATTGGGCTTGACATCTCTCAATATTGTGTCCTTTCTTGGCATATGATATTCCCCTTGGTGGTATTGCTATAGCTAGTATTCCCTAAGGCATAAATTTCTTTCTCCATGACTTGTCCTCTCTTGGTGGTGATGTCATCAATGGTATTCCCTAAGGTATGACCTTTAGTATATTAAGCAAAGCCCCTTTGTTAATTTTTTAAATCTTCTCTTGTCATGGTTTTTATATAAAATACCTTTAATTTTTAACCTTACCCTATTGTTGCTTGTGCACCCCCTAAGGTGAATTTTGTTGCACCCCTTGAGGTGAATTTTATTGCGCCCACTGAGGTGAGTTTTTTTCCACCCCCTAAGATGAGTTTTTTTTCAGCCCCTAAGGTGAGTTTTATGCACCCCTTGAGGTGATTTATTTTTCAGCCCTTGAGGTGAGTCTTGTTGCACCCCTTGAGAGGGATTTTTTGCATCTCTTGAGGTGATTTTTTGCAAGATTGTTCATGGATTAAAAATAATGGATTTTATTTGGTCACGAACTTGATCACACATTTTAACATGGCCACCTAGAATAATACATCTTGCTATATAATGGAGCCATGTGTTCCATGAGTGATGTGTATGACTCCAGTCCTCATGGGATCTAACATTTATTCGATGGATGACATTTGGTATTCGAGACAATTTAAGACTGAGGTATCTTTACCTTACTGACTTGAATCTTTTAGTAATAACCTTATGGTTTTTTGTGTTTATTATTGTGTGTATTCATCATTTTTTCATCATGTCTGTTTTCATTTCATTGTCATCTTTATGTTCCATTGTCCCATTGTGTTTTCATTGTGTATGCTTCATGTTTTTTGACATGTATGTTAGTGTATCATGTCTTGTTGCACTTCATACATGTGCTTGTTCCTTTGTGCTTCTATTTTCTTGCCATGGGATCTTTGATGCTAAGGGCTTGGCCACCCCCTAGATCCTTAGTCAACGAATCTCTTCAACATTTGGACAATTAGACCCCTCTTGACATAGACTTTCTACTTTAGTGTGAGTGTGAGTGTAAGTTCATAATCTCACTAAAGTGGCGGCTAAATGTACCATCATAAATTTTCACCCATGAAAATTTCACCTTATTTTCATTCTTCCCTTAAATTATTGAACCTAATTGAGTATTTAATTTCCTAAATTATGCATTCTATGACCCATTTTTGGCAATTTTTGAGGAATTGCAACTAGAAATCAATTACATTTATCACTTATGCCCTGGGCATGAGTGTCTCAGAAAATAGGTTTAGGACACTTATGCCCTGGGCATGAGTGTCCTATTTTCCATCCAAATTAAAATATGTTGGTTGTGGCTATTTAATATTTGAATTTCAAGTATCCAAAGTCAGCCATCGAGACTTAATTTTTGGGAAATTAAACAAATTCCTATAAATACCTAGTTATTGCATCATTTTAAATCTATCTAGGAAATCATTGGAGAAATTGTTATCAAGAGCACTATTGAGCAAGTCAAGAGTAGTATTTTAGAGCATTATTGCAACAATTTAGGATCTTAACTATTGGTGTTTTTTCCAGCAAAGCCTTGAAATCCTCTAAAGGGTAGCCAACCCTTATACTCAAAAATTCACAAAACTAGTGGCCAATACACGAGCAAAGGATTTCTCAGTCTTTACTCTTTCATTTTAGGCTCTGTGGGACCTATGAGGGTGTTCCTTACTATGCTCAAGTGATGTTTGTCCAATTGAGAACACATTTATACACAAATTTATTCCTATTAATTGCAAATAAACACAATCCACTGAAGATTTGGTATAGACCTTTGAGTAAATTATCATCTATATACTAGGAATTAGGTGATACTTCAAACTCATATTTCTTGACTAACAAATTTTTAATTAATTTTGTTCTCATTTTAAATCAAAAGCCAAGCATGTCACTAGCTCATTTACTTGCAATATTATCCAACAAATAGACCAATGCTTCATCAATTGGGATAATGGAGTCAAATATGCAACAACCAGTAATATATTAGCTATTCAATTCATAAATTGGTAGACTATAACCATAATGCTTTGCAATATGAAAAATCACAATGTTTGAAATGCAACTTCTTACCAAATCCTATGCAATTTCTTACAAATCTACGACCATCTTCAAACATTTAATTAACTCCTTGATTTAAAGTGAAAACAAAGCCACACATTCAATTTAACAATTGAAGATAAATGAGAAGACCATTGATATTTTCAATTATAATTTGCAAAAAGGTACATAGGAGAGTACTCACTTCAAAACTAAGATTTGTTTCTAAATTTGTAGCTTCTATAGAACTAATTTAAGATTCTTACATACCTAACCCCTCACCAAGACTATTTTCTATTCTATTCATTGATATTTTCTATAGTATGATCCATCCTAAGCTTAGCTTTTACCTAGACTATGACTAGACTCAAAAATTGAACCCCTCACCATGAGCCATGAAATCCATTTTATAGGTTAAGGGAGCAACAAGCATCTGACTCAAATGCAATTACATTTCACATGCATTTCAAAATTAATTTCCTCTTAATCTGAGCCATTTCCCAGACTATTACATTTAATCATTTCTTACCACAGGGAGGAAAAATACGAAAAGAGAACCCATGTAACAAGTCAAAGAAGAACCGGCTAGCCTTCCAAAAGGTGTTGTTATGACTGCATCACAATTCACACATTCACACAAAAAATATTGAAGTCACCATCAGTACCAATAGTGCAGAATAACAAACCAGCCATAGGAGAACCGAGTCAGCACAAAAAACCCAAAAAGAAAGCACCAGCTCAGAGGAATAAATGAGGTGCTACCCTACTTTTTTAGTAGCTAAGTTGGCACACTCGCTTGGTTTTTTGACCAAAATTGGAGTAGCTACTATCACTTCCTCGTCAGAATCACCATAGGGCACCAGAGAAATAGGACAATGGCCATAGTCAAGGTTTGTTCCTTCTCCATCACTTGAAGAACTATCAGAAACTTCAATGGGAGCATTGTGCCTCCCCAGAAAAACCTTAGGAACCTTACTCTACTTTTTCAATTCCTTCTCAAGCTCAACAATCCTTTTCCCTCTAAATTTGACCAATTCATCTAAAATGGTCCTATTCCTCAAATTGTAAGTACTTTGGACAATAGTTTTCTTACCCTTTGGGAATGTTGGAATTTCCATTGTCCCGAGTTTAACCTCAGGCACATAAACAAGAGGTTCCTGCATGCTTAGCCTCCTAGACCTCCTAACTAGTGTGACTTAATTACTTGGTTCTCCCATCTTACCCAAAACACCACACTGACCAACAACCCACCTTACAGAAAATACACAAGCAAAAATGCACATAGTGCCCTTTGCAGGAATGAAAACTCAAACCAATCCAACATAAAATGACATAGAGCACAATTGTAAGCTAAAGAGCTATGAAAACCCTAGGAAACTAGAAAATGATAGATAAGCTACACATATGCACACTTACAGGCTCAAAGAGACCACACTACTCCCTCTATGATGATTAAATTAGCACTCACATATCACTCCTTTTGTACCACAACAATTATTTCAGCACCCTGGGAATTGTAGATTATGAAATGAACTATAGGATATCCTCATTAAATATAGGAATTATAACATATAACATTTAATGACCACCCTGGCTCGCTCAAGTGAAAAGATAATTAATCATCCCATGCTTAATCTTGGCCATCGATCATTTTAGATTTAAAACTTAATCAATGAAGCACATTATGGATCAATCGCCACTTTCCTGGAAAAAATGATGATATGATGAAAAGAATCCACGTAACTATCCCTATCTTAGCTACATTATTTGTAGCTTTCCAATTGTCATAGAATTTTCCTTGCATTACCCTCAATCTTCAGCGATGAGCATTAATTCTCATATATAGGGAATATTCCTAGATGAAAATGCCATCACTGGTCATAGTAAACAGTTTAACCTTCTTAAGAATTTCAGTGACAAAGACCTCCCAATGATACCTTCAAATATCCTAGGCCATCGCTGGTCATGGTAACAAAATTGAAGCCAAATATGTCTTCAATGATGGGCCAATCAAGTGATAGAATAAAGTGTTGACACACAGCCATTATATCGCTTCCATTCATCTTCGTCGCTCATTGTTGAAACTGAGAAAGGAGCTTGAGACATTTTAGTTATGATGCAACACAACATGCCTCACACTCATCACATGTTACTAAATTGAAACCAATGGATCAAAGGACTTCAACAATGAGTGATGTCAAAGCAAACCAAGGTCCATCACCCATTGCCAAAATAAAACTGCCAACAAAAAATGTTTTAGTGATGGATGACTGCTTAAGTTAATGGATATTTTCCACATGTGAAAAATATGTTTTAAAGAGGGGCCATATGCGATTAATGAGATTGGAACCCTTAGGAACAAAACATAAGACCGACAATCTTTCATCATGAAATATTTTCCACCTGAGTATAGGGGACATTAAAGCGATACAGGGAAAAGGCATGACTAGTAAACTCAAAACGGGGCTGATGAAAACATGACTCAAAAGGCTCAAGTTGTGACTTAGATGACTGGGAATCAGAAAAGATAGGTCATTGAAGAAACAAAAAATGCCCAAGGGTTTGAGACGTATAGAATTTTAGCAAGGTCTTCCCACTCAAAACCCTAAACCTTACCCTTTGGTATAGAGTAAAAGTTTATGACCACACCAAGATCAGCTCAGAATTTTTTCAAAATTTTGAAGCTACGAGTGGCTCATTCTTAGGGACACATACCTCTGGTGGATATGGCGAGATTCTAGACCTCGAGTTGAAGCAGACCAGCAAAGAACCACAAAAAACCCAAGAGCTTGCCTGGACAAGGCAAGCAGATGCAACAAAAAGAAAACACACCAAACCTATTTATAGTATTTACAATGCTATACAACATGTTTCCATTCAAATTTTGGGTTGATGCAAGAAGTTGGGTACACAAAAAACTCAAAAAGTGGAAATGTTTTTGCTGTTTTTCAGAATTTGTCACACTTGGACTGAAAATTTGAGGCACTTCCACAATGAATCTTAAAAAAAGTCAGTAATATGAAATTTAGAATTTTGAATCTAGTTTCCAAATATGTAAATTATTAAAATACCCAGTTTATAGAAATTAAATTTTGATAAAGATCTATAAAAACCACTTTTTTAAAGTCCCTGTTTTTTAACCATACCAAGCAGGTGTACGGACAACACTTTTTGACCCAAATAAAATTATTTTGCTAATTCCTTTTAGGAAAAGAGAGCTAACAACATGAAGTTTGGGCTGGATTTTTTTTTGTAATTTTTGATTGAATATATTTTTTTTTATTAATTTTTTATTGGCCTTAATTGATGTTTTTTCAAATCAACGTGTACGGACAACATAATTGGACCTAAACAAAACATTTTTTGACTCTTTTTTTTTTCATTGTGTAGAGAATTGTCTGAAGTTTGGGACCATATAATTTTTTTTACAAGAAACTTAACCAATACAAAGTTATTAAAAAACCAAAAAAACCTGATCTTTCAAATTTAAGGCCTAGTTTGCTTAGAAATTAATTTAAAAATAACAAACTTAATCCAATTTTAACAAAAATTATATATCTAGAAAGTAGACATTGTGTTCTCTAATGGGTTTTAATTTTATAGACTAATTCAGAAAAAAAGTTCATCATCTATGTTGTCAAAGTTGGACATTTTTTTTCAGTTTGCCTTAGTTTTTTAGTTGCAGGTCAAAAGCTAAGGCTCGGATTGCCAAGCCTTTCCCGAGCCTAAAACCGGGGCTAGATTTGGTTTGGGAGATCAACTTTTAAATAACGCGTATGCGTTATAGAAACGCGTACGCGTTATTTAAATAAAACGCGTACGCGTTTCATAACGCATACGCGTTATGTTTTGCCCGTTGGCAGAAAGCAACGCGTACGCGTTACTGAACGCGTACGCATTTTAAAAATATAACGCGTACGCGTTTCATAACGCGTACGCGTTTGTATAATAGCCGTTTTTCCCTAATTTGAAAAATACTGTTAAAACACGATTTTTTTACAGCATTCTTTTTCTGCAGTACGGACCTAAAGTGTCATTTTCTGCGTTTTTTATTGCAGATTTGTCTTGTGCAGGGCATATTCTATTCAAATTGTTGGAAGAGTAAAAGTGCAAGTTAAATTTTCTGAAGTGGAATCAAGTGCAAAAATATTTTACAAGAAGATTTGGAAAAAGTGAATTTTTGGATGTACTCATGATGATTTTGTACTTCAGAATTTATAGAAAAAATAATCTTCATAGTACATAGTTTTATTTGAATATTTGAAGGAGGGGGAAATTTTAAAATAGGTTTCTTGAATTATTGTTTTTGTCATCAAAGAGGGTTTGGTAACCATGGGTGATAAAAAAAGACAAAGAAAAAGATGTAGGAAGGTAATGACACCCGAAGAAATTCAAGCAAATAAAGATAAAGAGGCAAAAAGACAAAGGGAAAGGAGACAAAGGATTCATCAAATGAAAGATTTGGAAGCATCTAGTTCTAAGAATGTCGAAGAGGAAGCCATGAATGATGAAATCAATGTAGATGATGCAAATGTGGAGATGGTGAATATGGAAGAAAATGCAACTATGGAGACAAACCCAAATGTGCCTTCAACTTCAACTTTGAATAATATGCAAATAACTTCGGGTGTGTCTTCAAATCCACCTCCCAATGATATGGAAAATGTACCTATTCAAACAATCTATCCAGGTATGTCTTCAAACCCAAGTTTTTATAATATTGATATTGCTTGTTTAGAAGAAGCTGGATACACAATTGATGAGATTAATAATACTAGGGTTGAAACAATACATAAACAAGAAAATGATGAAATTATATCTTATGAGAATGTAAATGAGAATGAAATCCCTAATATTGATGAAAATGAGAATGAAATCCCTTTTACATTTGAAAATGAAAATGAAACCCCTTGTGTGAATGAAAATGAAACTCCATCTATGGATGAAGTTGAAAATGTTTTTTTAACAATTGAAACAAATGTGTTAAATAACCTTCGTGGTAAAGTTTCTTCAAGACAAATTAGAAATTATGGAAATAAAATATATAAAATGTTTTTTTATAGAAAGAAATTAGGATTCCAATGTCAACTCATGGTGCAATTGATGAGAATGTTTAAAATGAGAAAAGTGATGAAAAAATTAGGTGTTTTTGTAAAACCAAAAAAGAAAGATGATTCAGTAGAACAAGTCATATCTAGTGTTGCTAATGCTATTGATGTTATTGGTAAGAAAAGTCGATCAAAAGATAAGAATGCGGCTCGCCGTGCAATAACAACTGCTCTAGTTGATAAAACAACTTCCAATAAAAGAATGTTAAGTAAGATTAGTAAATGTATAAACTTAAATCCTAGAACTTTGATAAGAGCTGCTAAAAGAAGAGAAAGTATTGAAAAAGATCCTATTAATCAATGTTGGAGTTTTAGTGGTAGACTCCCAAGATCAGACATGAAATTAACTAATGAAATTAAATCTTTAATCGAAAAATTTTGGTATGATAATACAAGAGTATCACCTAACATTAGAGATGTCTTAAAATTAAGGGTGGGTTCCAAAATTCGTGAACCTCATCCAAAGCATCTCTTAGATATGACTCAAACTGAATTATATAAAAAATTTAGATGCTTCAATCTTACCATTGAATATTAGCATAAGTCAAAGATCATTTGAAAAGTGTAAACCTTGGTATGTTAGAATTAATAAGCAACGAATCTCTTGTTGTTGTAAGACTCATGTACAATTTCATTATTATTATGATATATTTCGATATATACGATGCACTTTTCATGCTAACCAAATTATGCAGGACATTTGTGGTATTACTATGCCACCTGAAAGAATCAAAGATTTTATAGCAGGTTTGTTTTGTAATCCCTCTTTAAATGGAAACTCATTTTTTTTAAAAGGATGCATATCTGGAGAATGCGATAGATGTGGTAACTTTTCATTATTAGGTGAATGTATGCATGAAAGTAGTTTAGATGAATTTGGAAAACAATTAGTGGATGTAAAAAAATTTAAAAATATTGAGTATTCTTCAAAAGATGGTAAAATTGGAAGACGTGTTGAGCTAATTGTGGAAAAAGTTAGTGTGCATACTTTTATTACTGAATTTAAAGATAAGTTTGTACCTAAATATGTTCAACACTCTCAGAATGCTCATTGGCTTGATAATCAATTTCGTTTATGTAAAAACACATTTCCAATTGGAACTATATTGTCAATTGTTGATTTTGCTGAAAATTATACTCTTGCTCCACAAGAAGAAATCCAATCACAATATTATAATTCAGTGCAAGTAGCTATATTTGTTCACATTGTTTATAGACATGCTGAAGATAGTACAGAAGATAATAGAAATTTTTTGAAAAAGTACCATTTTTATGTAAGTGATAATCGATTACATTCATCTGAGTTTGTACAATATTGTTTTGATATATTTAATAAAAATTTAAAAGAGAGAGGAATTCAAATAATAGAACATCTCATATGGTCAGATAATTGCACGGGTCAATTCAAAAATGCTAGAATGTTTTATTGGCTATGTAGAGTTCATAAGGAAAATAATATCCAACACATATGGAGTTTTTTTGAAGCTGGTCATGGTAAGGGAGAACACGATGGAGCAGGTGCATGTGTAAAAAGAGCTCTTGCTAGAGAGCAACTAAAATTTGAGGATGCTGCAAAATTTAGAAATGCACGTGCAATTGTAGATTGGTGCAATACCAAATTATCTACAAGGACAAGTGAGAAATCAATAATTCGACGCTTCTTTTGGTTAGTTGAAGAAAATGATATTTTTTCTCGACAGGATTGTGAAACAATTAATGGAAGTGCAAAATGGCATTCATTTAAGAGTTCAAATGCAAACACATGGACAATATGGACAAGGGAGTTGGCATGCTATTGTCAATTTTGTATTGTAGGTGATTGGCAGGCATGTGAAAATATGGAATGGGTCGAACAATGGCAACAAAGAGCTTTAACGCCTACATTGACACATGTTCAACATGAAATGACAATTGAAGATAATCAAGTGTTCGCATCAGATGATTATGATCATGTTTCAGATCTTGTACAAGAAGGTACATTATTTATTGAGTTGAATTTTGTATGTATGCATGTTTATATGAGTTAAATATAAGTCACTTTTTATTGAATTTTGTATTTATTTTTGTAGGACATGTGTATGTTGTTGTTGCACCTCAAGGGAATGAAGAGCAGACAGAGTACTGGTTGGCTAGATGTGTTGAGAGAAAACATAAGTTGGTACATACTAGAGTAGATGATGACAACTTTGAGTATCCAACTGGTTCAGTGGTTGTTGTTGGCACTTGGCTTCGAAAATATTTGATGAGAAAGAATGGCTTGCCTGCATTTGAAGATTATGAAAGACACAAGAAAATTATGCATTATTCACATTTGATTTTGGCAACCAATATAAAACTAGTTAGATATCAAGGGAGGCCTGCTAATAAAGTTTTATGGACAATTTCAATGGATGATCACGAGACAATCATAGATGCATTAAAAAAAAGAGAGGATGCAGATGGTACAATAGAGTAAATAAATATTGGTAAGCATATCTAGTCGTATATATATTTAATTGATATATATATATATTTGTCTTTAATCATTTCCTAATTAAAGTTTTATATCATTTTTTGTTTCAGGTCTCCCAAAATTAGATGCTTTACAAAAAAGAGAGGAGATGCACATATATTACAATGGAATTTCAATCTAGAGACTGGTAACTATATATAGTTCTAGATACATTTAATTGATACTTTATAATTGATTTCATATCCCCTTAAGCCATTCTCTTAAAACCCCTTAAGTCATCCTCTTATGTACCATTAATCCATCCTTTTGCAGCCCCTTAAGTCATTCTATCAACTACCATTAATCCATCCTCTTAGGACCCCGTAATCCATACCCTCATATATCTACCCTTAATTTGTCCACTTGCATCCACTTAAGTCACTCACTCAACACCTCTTAATTCATCCTCTTAGGACCCCTCAATCAATATCCTCATATATCTACCCTTAATCCATCCACTTGCATCCCCTTAAGTCACTCTCTCAACACCCCTTAATCCACTTTAACTCATTTTAGGGTTTAGGGTTTATGGTTTAACTCATTCTATCAACTCCCCTTAATCCACCCTCTTGCATCACTTTAACTTATTCTCTCAACTCCCCTTAATCCACCCTCTTACATCACTTTAACTCATTTTAGGCTTAGGCCTAGGGGTTTACTCATTCTATCAACTCCTTAATCCACCCTCTTGCATCCCCTCTTAATCCACCCTCTAACCCCATTTTGGCCGGCCGGCTTCCAACCTCCATTCCCATCAACCCCTTAATCCACCCTCTTGCATCCCCTTAATCCACCCTCTTATGTAAGTTTAACTCATTTTAGGGTTTAGGGTTTAGGGTTTAACTCATTCTATCAACTCCCCTTAATCCACTCTCTTGCATCCCCTTAATCCACCCTCTTATGTCACTTTAACTCATTTTAGGGTTTAGGGTTTAGGGTTTAACTCATTCTATCAACTCCCCCTAATCCACCCTCTTGCATCACTTTAACTTATTCTCTCAACTCCCCTTAATCCACCCTCCCCTCTTACATCCACTTGCTCATTTTTATCAACTCCCTTAATCCACCTCTTGCATCCCCTTAATCCACCCTCTTACATCACTTTAACTCGTATTATCAGCTCCCCTTAATCCACCCTCTTACATCACTTTAACTCATTTTATCAACTCCCCTTAATCCAGCCTCTTGCATCCCCTTAATCCATTCTCTTATGTCACTTTAACTCATTTTATGAACTCCCCTTAATCCACCCTCTTGCATCCCTTCAACTCATTCTATTGGCTCCCCTTAATCTACCCTCTTGCATCCCCTTAATCCACTCTCTTACATGTTGTCAACTCATTCTCTCAACTCCCCCTTAATCCACCCTCTTACATCACTTTAACTCATTTTATCAACTCCCCTTAATCCAGCCTCTTGCATCCCCTTAATCCACTCTCTTCCGTCACTTTAACTCATTTTATGAACTCCCCTTAATCCACCCTCTTGCATCCCTTCAACTCATTCCTGCTCAGTCCCTTAATCCTACCCTCTTTGTCCCTTAATCCTCTCTTCCCATCCTTTTCAGCTCATTCTCTCAGCTCCCCTTAATCCACCCTCTTACATCCTTTAGCTTCGTATTATCAACTCCCTTAATCCCTCTTACATCACTTTAACTCATTTTATCAACTCCCTTAATCCACCCTCTTGCATCCTTAATCCACCCTCATCCACTTTTAACTCATTCCTATCAGCTCCATAATCCACCTCTTGCATCCTTCAACTCATTCTCGACTCCTTAATCCTACCCTCTTGCATCCTTTAACTCATTCCTCTCAGCTCCCTTAATCCACCCTCTTACATCACTTTAACTCGTATTATCAACTCCCCTTAATCCACCCTCTTACATCACTTTAACTCATTTTATCAGCTCCCCTTAATCCAGCCTCTTGCATCCCCTTAATCCATTCTCTTATGTCACTTTAACTCATTTTATGAACTCCCCTTAATCCACCCTCTTGCATCCCTTCAACTCATTCTATTGGCTCCCCTTAATCTACCCTCTTGCATCCCCTTAATCCACTCTCTTACATATTGTCAACTCATTCTCTCACCTCCCCCTTAATCCACCCTCTTACATCACTTTAACTCATTTTATCAACTCCCCTTAATCCAGCCTCTTGCATCCCCTTAATCCACTCTCTTACGTCACTTTAACTCATTTTATGAACTCCCCTTAATCCACCCTCTTGCATCCCTTCAACTCATTCTATCAGCTCCCCTTAATCTACCCTCTTGCATCCCCTTAATCCACTCTCTTACATCCTTTCAACTCATTCTCTCAACTCCCCCTTAATCCACCCTCTTACATCACTTTAACTCATTTTATCAACTCCCCTTAATCCACCCTCTTTCATCCCCCTAATCCAACCTCTTAGGTCCCCTTAATCCATCCTATGGCTAACATCATTTGAATTTGTATGGAATTTACTATATGCAATTCTTTTCTTGCATGAATTTTTTACTTAAATGACTCGTAAAAATTGTAGTTACTTACATTAATTATTTTTGCAAGTTCTCATCAAGTTGGTCTACAATGTGATTGTTGAACTGAAAAACTATTTTATCTGGAGACTATGTAAATATCAATTTTTGGTATTCACCTAAAAGTTGATAAGCTTTAATTGTATCTACATGCACATATATGTTTCATCATGTTATATAGTTGTACATTAAACTTCTTGATGTACATTATATATGTTTGTTCGATGTCACTTTTTAAATATCTTATTCAAATTGTATAGATTATACATATTTCATGTGTCTTCTATTTACCACATTTTATATAATTATTCAATTGTATAGATTATACATTAAATATACATACAAGGAGATGGTTTTTTGTTTATTGATTCAGATATTTGCTATGTAATTGGAAAATAGTTAGAATTACTTGCCCTTAATTTATTATGAATATGATTTAAGAAACTATTTAAGGAATGTTTTAATTTGTCACCTAACCATCTGATAAGTTATATATATATATATGAAATTTGATTCTAGATAAGAATTATTATATAGTGCATGTATTACTTGAAAATTTGATAAAATATAAATATATAGATATGTATATAAATGCATATAATTATGAAAATGAACATAACATGATCTCATAATTGACTGCATATATAATCATCATATTAAAGTCAACTGATATAAATAAACACACATATATGATAATAACATGTTCAAAATAAAACTAGAGATCTACATAGTCCATAAAATTTATATGTCAAGTCCAACACATATATTGAAATGAAACTAGAGGTTTGTAGTCCATAAAATATAAAACTATCTAACTCTCAGGCTGATCGGTCAAATCAAGTCTCCTCTTTGTTCCACGTTGACTAGATGTACCTGCATCATGCTGTAAAAGAGTTCAAGAAACTCGAAATTAGATTTAAATTTATTTAGAAATTTTGATATAATTAAACATATTTAAAATTGAAAATATAAACTTTTAGATAAAAAAAAACTAATTAAATATCGACTAAATATATTAAAAATGATTTCTAGTATGCATAAATTACCATATGGTCATGTGAATCAATTGGCACATTTTCTTCAACAGGTAACATAACTGTCTGTTGAGAAGATGGAAATGCCTGATCCACTATATCCTGCATATTCATATAAAGCAAACAATATGTGAAAACCTTGAATATATATATATATATATATAAAATGTTCGTAAAATTTGTATAGGAGATTTAAAGTAAAGTTTACAACCTCGAATGATATGACCTCATGATCACGCACCTGAGATTGCCCATGAATAGATGTCAATGATGTCTCAGGTGCGCGGCCCGCCATGGTTATCTCATCAAATCCCTACATATAGATGTACAACAGTTCATATAGATCATTCACACATGTGTATATAAATGTAAAAATTAAATTAGATCTATGATGTGTATTTAATTTAAACTTAACAAACTTTTGAAAGCACACACCTGAGCTGATGATGTCTCAGGAGCGCTCACCACTGTAACTTGTGGCTCATCAATACTAGGAATAGTATGACTTCCCTGCATCTAGATATAATATATCAATTCACACATGTGTACAAATTCAAATTAAATTATATATATATGGACACACAAATTATTTAATATATTTTGGTTCAAGTACCTGTTGAAAAGGTGAGCCCAAATCTACAGCACTCGACATATACACACGATGATGATATTGAGTTTCGGGCATCACGTCATCATGTGTCTATACACCAAACACAAAATTATTGAATTAATATTATATTATATATATAGTTTGATGTTATATTATTTACATGAATTTTTTACATTTCAAACTTGAATTAAATTTAAGTTCAAAAGATGAACATACCTGTGTGGGACGATCCTCAGAATATAGTAAATTTAGGTATGATCCCGCCCCAGATGCATGTGCCTCACCTGAAGTGGATGTCTGAGTATCCCTATAGCCCGAGCCTCCATGCTCTGTATTGGCCACTTAGTGGCCGCGTGTGTAGTCTGCTGAATGAGATGTCCTGAAAGTGAACTCAATGCTCCTAGTGTAGATAACATGGTTTGCTGCTGAAATGCAGCGGGAATACCAGGAGAAGGAGGAGGAACAAGAGGCGCAACTGGAGCACGTCGCTGAGGATCGACACGTGCTCCTAGTCTATGTTGGGGCATGCCACGCCCAGCTCCCTGAAATGACCTCATATCAAAATAGTTGGGTTTTTTACCCAACTCAAACTCAGCCCATAACTTTCTCAAAAAATATAAGGGCACCTCACTGTTGCCATGTGGTGGAGTATCAAACACCATCCACCATCTATCCCAAAAATTTGCAGCTATCTGCGGGTGCCTACACCATAAAATTGAAATTCTTTTTTTTGTGGGTGGTATTGGTTCGTTTGTTTGGGGGTTCACAAAATATTGGCATATAGCTTGTTTAGTGATTTTTAGGTTATTGATTTCTTTATATGACAACCCATCTGCATAGAATTGTCTCATCTCTTCTCTCCATTGATGGAACCTATCTAGGTCCGCATCGATAGATCGAACAGAATCGACAATAGTTTGCATCGTAGATGCAAACCGTGCGAGATGAGGAGGGATTCTAGTCTCATTTTTTATGAGATCTATGTTCCCTTGAATCACAACTAAGTTGGCTCGAATATTATCTCTGAGTTGATTTTGGTCAAATGGAGGAGGGGGTGGGGGTTCAGGTGGTGGAGAATGTGGAGGTGACTGAGGCATATCCTCATGTGGTGGGGTGGGGTGTGCACCAGGATCTATAGGAATTTCTGGATTAGGCATGAAATCCTCTAAAGTGAAAAGTGGATCCATGGACGAGAAATGATATGGCAACTGCATGTTAAACAATTAAAAAATATATATCAACAAACTAATTAAATAATGTACACAATTTCAAAGTTATTTAAAAATCACATTGAACATGCACAAATTCAAAATATATTTCATTTATAACATTAAAATTCAATTTATAACATTAAAAAATCATAGCATTACAAATTCATATTATAAATGAGAGTTGAATAGAAACCGATAGTCACTTAAGAACTATAAATGAGAGTTGAATAAAAACAGAAGGTTAGTAGAACAAGTGATGAAAAATATTGAAAATCATTGAAGACAATTCATAAATCAATCATGACAAATTCCATATAGGGATAGTAATTAAGATACGTTGAATTATTATCCAAGTGACTCCTACAATACCTATTTTTTATAAGTTTTAAGTTGCTCTCTTGGAACCTATGGTTTGTAATTCGTGTACAAATTAGAGTTAGGGTTGGGGTTAGGGTTAGGGATAAGTTTAGGGTTAGGCTTAAGATTGGAGTTAGGGTTAGGGTTATAGATAATTAGGGTTAGGGATAAGGTGAGGGTTAGGCTTAATATTGGGGTTAGGGTTAGGGTTAGAGTTAGAGTTAGAATTAGGGTTAGGTTTGGGTTAAAATTAGAGTTATTTTTTGGGCATAGATTTAGGGTTATGGTTAGGAAAAGGGTAAAAATTAGAGTTACAATTGGGGTTAAGGTTAAAACATGAGTTAGGGTTGAGAATAGGGTTCAGGTTAGGGTAAGAGTAAGAACTAGAGTTAGTTTTGGGGTTAGGGTTATGGTTATGGTTAGAGCTAGGGTTAAAATTATGGTTAGGGTTAAGGTTAGAGATAAAATTACATGGTTAAGGTTAGGGTTATGATTAGAGATTGAGTTAGGGTTAGGGTTAGTGTTTGGGTTAAAATTAGATTAAGGGTTATGGATAGGGTAACAATAAGAATTGGAGTTATGGTGGGGATTAGGGTTATGGTGAAGGTTAGTGTTAGGGTTAAGATTAGGGTTTGGGTTAAGCTTAGAGATAGAATTAGGGTTAGGGTTAGGGTTATGGGGTTGAGGGTGAAGTAAGTCTCTAATTTCTCCAACTGGGCAGGTGAGAAAAATCTTGTCACTACAATCAAACTTAGGTGTATAAAGTTTTTTAGCTTACTTTTTATCTCCCTATTCTTCACTTTCTATATTCCTTGCTCATTTCTTGTAGATGGAACTTCTTACCATATTGAAACATTTTTCAAAAGATAAGGCTTCTCTCATATATTTTCATTGATTCAAATATTTTTCTATTAATCTATATTGTTTCTCCTTAATAGATTATTCCTAAGGGATGAGGGGAATGGTTTCAAATTCTTCTTCATCTTCCTATAAAACATGGGGTTTTAGGAATTCAAAAGGGTGTCACATGTTGCTCTACTATTTTTTTTTGTTGATTTTTCCCTCCTTTTGGGATTTTTTATGATTAAATATTCAACCAACTTCCTAGAATTAGCCCATTTGACTCCTTTAGCCTTGATTTAGAATTTGAAAATTCTTTTAGAAGAATTCCTCTTTTTCTCCTTACCCTTTTTTCAATAAAATTTTATGATATCCTAAAATATTTCTTATTTCTCATTGGACTTACGAAAATAAAATAGGGAAATGACTATAATATTTAAGTATGTTATGAGTGCCCTAGTTATGGGGCCACTAGTGTTATATAATAAAGAATGTAATTTTAAAGTGGCATTGATAAAAAGGTTTGTACATGTAGGTTTATTTTGGAGCTTGTAAAAAGGAAAGAAATTAAAAGATAGCTATTTAATTAAATCCTAAGATTGAGAGTGGTATTCTTGTTTATCCATTAATTTTACTTGAATAGATTGGACACCATATTTTCCTATCACTAGAGATTAGAGGAGGGAACCCCATTTATTTTCATATATAGTTAATGGATGAAAATTCATAAATCAATCATGACAAATTCCATATAGGGATAGTAATTAAGATACATTGAATTATTATCCAAGTGACTCCTACAATACCTATTTTTTATAAGTTTTAAGTTGCTCTCTTGGAACCTATGGTTTGTAATTCGTGTACAAATTAGAGTTAGGGTTGGGGATAGGGTTAGGGATAAGTTTAGGGTTAGGCTTAAGATTGGAGTTAGGGTTAGGGTTATAGATAATTAGGGTTAGGGATAAGGTGAGGGTTAGGCTTAATATTGGGGTTAGGGTTAGGGTTAGAGTTAGAGTTAGAATTAGGGTTAGGTTTGGGTTAAAATTAGAGTTATTTTTTGGGCATAGGTTTAGGGTTATGGTTAGGAAAAGGGTAAAAATTAGAGTTACGATTGGGGTTAAGGTTAAAACATGAGTTAGGGTTGAGGATAGGGTTCAGGTTAGTGTAAGAGTAAGAATTAGAGTTAGTTTTGGGGTTAGGGTTATGGTTAAGGTTAGAGCTAGGGTTAAAATTATGGTTAGGGTTAAGGTTAGAGATAAAATTACATGGTTAAGGTTAGGTTTATGATTAGAGATTGAGTTAGGGTTAGGGTTAGTGTTTGGGTTAAAATTAGATTAAGGGTTATGAATAGGGTAACAATAAGAATTGGAGTTATGGTGGGGATTAGGGTTATGGTGAAGGTTAGTGTTAGGGTTAAGATTAGGGTTTGGGTTATCCTATATTAACCTAATTCCAATATTAACCCTAATTATAATGAAAAAACTAATTCTAAATGTAACCTAAGGGGAGAGAGGTCTCTAAGAGGTTTTTAGTTTTACGTTTTAGGGTTTAGATTTCTAAGTTTAGATAAAATATGGTTTTCAATTTACAATTTAAAGTTATTTATTTTTTAAATGCAATTTAAAACTATTAAAAATTGAAATAAAACGCATTAAACAAAAAAAACTTAAATACTAATTCAAAAACAAAAAAACAAGATACAAAGCAAAAAAGGGCAGAAATCAACTAACCTGGAGGTCTCAGAGGTCAAGTGTGATGACGGGAGGAGCGAGCAACAGCCTCCAAACGCGTACGCGCTCTTGCTTGACTTCTGTTGATTCAGCAAAAACAGTGGATAAAATGAAAAGCCAGCAGTTTATTTAAAAAAATAAATACTTTTCGATAACGCGTACGCGTTTCGAAACGTGTATGCGTTATAAACGCGTACGCGATATTAAACGCGTATGCGTTCGTAACGCGTACGCGTTTTAGGTTCGGGTACCCGTTACTCAGCGCGTACGCGTTCGGATTTAGGTTCGGGTACCCGTTACGTAACGCGTACGCGTTTTGTGCGATTTTTTTTTTGTTGCCCGAAATTTCCCCTCTTCGTGTACTCAACTTCTTGCTTTTACCCTTTTAGAAGCCTCTATAGTTCCATATGCTTCAATCCTCAAACTGGAGGCCCATTTCCCCCAAAAGCTTAGGACCAACTCTTTCCTCTGTCAAAGACATTTTCTTGTGCTACTTGTAATTGATCAACATGTGTATTAATAATTTCTAAACAATCAACTCCATTGTGATTAACATAATCAGTCATACACGCTGCAAAATTTCCTTGTTCATTAGCCTATTCCAATATATATGATTGAAATGGAACGGTGAAACTTTCATATTCCATTTGATCATGAACTTTGACTTTATATGCAATTTGTACATCAAACTGGAATTCCTCATAGAAACTTTGTTGTATGTTAGGCCAACAATCCCCTAATGTAACAGAAAGAAAATATATGTATTCAAGAGAATCTTCATTCTGCTTCGCATAAGTGTTCTCCTCACCCATGTCATTTGCATCACTTGGCTAATCTTCATGCAGCTCAAAATATTTTGTAATGCCAACAATATCTGAAAATTCATCAAATATTTTCTCATTATTAGTGGGCAACATTGCTAATCTAGATGATAATACTAAACCCTTTCTTTCATCAATATGCACACCATTCTCTTCCTGTGTGGCTAATCTTTCCATCTTTAATTCATACAAACAACCATGAGCAACTGAGGAACCAACATATTCTTCAGCTCCATCATTTCTAGCACTGTATTCAAGATAAACACCTAGAACAATGGAACTATTTCCTTCACATTCTTCATCATTCACTCCAGTAGCATACTCCTTTGATTGTAAACTTAAATCACATTCCAAGTGTCTCTCCAATGTAGCTTTTCCATCTACTTGCGAGCAATTGGTACTATGGATGCTTGAATCATTACATCCCTTAGGTAATTGAAGTATTTATCATTCCTATAAGAGAAATTATATTCTCGAGGGAAGCATTTAGAAACTTCCATCTCATCATGATCTTTAATCCTACCTACAACATTAGTCCCAAATGTGAAAGAGTCATAAGCACTGCTTTTAAAAAATTTATTAGTGTACTGCTCTATTTTCTTACGGCCATATCTTGACCAAGCATCAAATGCTTCATCAGAATCCTCAAAAAGTGGGTTATCTCTGCACTAATAATGATCATCACTTCTATTAGTTGGTGGGGATGGAGGCTCATCAAATAAAGGATTATTTTCTATCTTCATTGTTTTCATGGAAGCCTCTGCTTCCTCAGCTTGAATACCTAAATCTTGCAAATCATCATCACAGTCAAAATCATTGTAATCACTTGAAGAACCTAAGAATCATCGTCAACTCTTCCTAGATTATTTTTAGTGGATATCCTTCACTCACATTCTAAGAACTCTCCACATGAAGAAAATTACTCACTCCCAAGCAGACATGCATTCTCACTATTTTCAGCATATCTTCTTGAAGTAAAGGATTCAATCTCCACTTCAAAAGAATAATCATACTCAATAGAGGTTCATGATATGACTCAATTCCATCACAACTAGCCATAGCATGAAAACCCACCAATACTAAGACTGCACTCAGGTTCCTCATACTGAATGTCCAAAATTTCATTTTCAACACCTTGATCATTGGTTTGTGACAAAACATTTTCAACATTAGCATCACTGTTATTGATCAAATCATGAGATGGTATAATCTCTTGTACCTCTTCCACTTCTTCACCATCCAAGACATCCTAAGGACACAAGTCATGCACACCCCTTCTGTTATTATTTTTTGTATCTTGATATCCATCACTATTGTAATGATCTATAGACATGTCATTTGTGAATTGATTACAATCATTATATTCTCCCATACAATAGAATGGAAGTTCATGTCTTGATGCACTTTATGTATCTCTTCGCATTGTTTCCTCATCTTCCTCAACATGACAATTCCCCTTAATATCTAAGGGTGTCACATGTTGTGCATAACCATTCTTAGTTCCCTCTACAATCTTTATCCAGTCAATTACTTGGCTTAAACTCTGAGGTTTCAATTCCTTTTATTAGGTGCTCAATCCTAATTGGTACATTGCACAAAACATACCAATGCATATTGAATATTTTGGCTTGAAAATTTTGGGTACCTCCAACAAGGCATCCACAAATCTGGAGAACAAATCATAGTGTGATTCTCCTTTGTGCCTTTTTATTTCACACAATATTTTAATAGAAGACATTTGATCAACTTTGCTTTGATGTCGTGGATATTCCTCATGTAGCTTACAGTGATCCTCATGTTGTGGTGATGGAGAAATGGGCACAGTAGAAGCTTTATCATCTTGACATAAATCTCTAATGACTAATCTGTTGGTTCTATTTGCCTAAAATGTGCTAGAAGGACCAATACTGATGGCTAAATATCCTTACATCATTGAATACTTCAAGTTATTCTCCATATCTATAGCAATTTGATATGCTTGATGTAATGTTGTAGGCTCTTTATCTCTTAATAGATAACTCATCTTTTTATCAAATGCACCTAAGTACACAACAAAACATTCTGCATCATTTGGTCTTATGCTTTCAAGGATCTCTCTTACTATCTTTGAAAATATGAGATTAAAAGAGTGGACTAACTCATCCTCTTCTTTCTCCACGCTCATGAAATTTTGTCTTATTAAGATCAGATCAATCCTTTCACCAAATTGCTCCATGAATACTACTTTAAACTCATCCCATGAATGTATAAAATATGTTGGTAGATAAGAGAACCAATCTCTTGGGTTTCCTTTTAAGCACTGAACAAACAATTTCAAGACAACATCCTCATTGAAGTCTAGTTCATAATCACCCATTACATCAATAAATTATTGCAAGTTTTTGCTTACTTATTCAAGCTTTCCACCATTGAACTTTGGTACCTATTCTCTGATCTTAGGTGGTACAACATTTGGGTAACCACAAATGTTACTAAAATCTATAGCCCTATATCTTTCGATACTAAAATTTCTTTGATAGGAAAATGGTTGCCCATTATACATTGTTATGTTTGGTTCCCTACCAGGATGCATAGATTGATAGTGCATTTTATCACACTTTTACAAGGCTTACCACATGTACCTTAGAACTACCCAAGGTAAATTCAAATTCACTTTGCAATTATACTCATAAGCCCTTACAATGCAAATCTTATACCTCTACTTAAATTGAGACCCTCTAATAGGTAGAATTCAAAAGTATAATATACTTCTTAGTCATAATTCATGAATATCAAGTTACAATTCTGAAGCATGTAAAATTACCATTACTAGATTTCCTGTAAATTGTTTGCAAATTCAATAATATTTTCTTTAGATTTATGAGAATACCTAAAAATTGGTAGCAACTATCAATCTTTCTTCCTTGACTGCAAATTTGCAAGATTTGGAATGTTTATGTATTCTTTATCAAGTTCCCTAGATAGATTAACCGCCTCTTGTATAGAGGATCAAACTTCAAACAATATGAAGTTATTTCAAAGGTAAATCTCATTCTAGGTCTTCTCCAATAGCTAAGTCACACTCAAATCCCTTGAAATTTGTTGCAACCAAAACATTTCCAGGTCTAGGAGCTTCTCAACATCTGAACCAAAGTTTAGACTCACCAAATATTTGACTCTAAAATACAACAATCTGCAATTGGAGATGAAAGCTATCCCTAGTAGAGTCACCAATTTTGTTGGTGTTTTTTCTAGCAGAGCCTTAAAATCCTCTAAAGGGTAGCCAACCCTTATACTCAAAAATTCTCAAAACTAGTGGCCAACAAATGATCAAAGAATTTTTAGGTCTTTACTCCTACACTTTAGGCTCTGTGGGACCTAGGAGGGTGTTCCTTACTGTGCCCAAGTGATGTTTGTCAATTTGAGAACACATTTATACACAAATTAATTCCTATTAATTGAAAATAAACATAATTCACTAAAGATTTGGTAGACCTTTGAGTAAATTATCATCTATATGCTAGGAATTAGGTGATACTTCAAACTCATATTTCTTGACTGACATATTTTAAATGAATTTAGTTCTCATTTTAAATCAATATCCAAGCATGTCACTAGCTCATTTACTTGCAAGATTATCCAACAAATAGACCAGTGCTTCATCAATTGGGATAATGGAGTCAAATATGCAACAACCAGTAATATATCAGCTATTCAATTCAGAAATTGGTGGACTATCACCATAATGGTTTGCAATATAAAAACCCACAATTTCTGAAATGCAACTTCTTACCAAATCCTATGCAATTTCTTACAAATCTACGACCCTCTTCAAGCATTTAATTAACTCTTTGAGTTAAAGAGAAAACAAAGCCACACATTCAATTGAACAATTGAAGATAAATGAGAAGACCATTAATATTTTCAGTTAGAATTTGCAAAAAGGTACATAGGAGAGTACTCACTTCAAAACTAAGAATTGCTTCTACATATGTAGCTTCTATAGAACTAATTTAAGATTCTTACATACTTTACCCCTAACCAAGATAATTTACTTTTCTATTCATTGATATTTTCTATAGTATGCTCCTTCCTGAGCTTAGCTTTTACCTAGACTATCACTAGACTCAAAAATTGAGCCCCCTTCCATGAGGCATGAAATCCTTTTTATAAGTTAAGGGAGAAACAAGCATTTGAATCAAAACCAATTACATTTCACATGCATTTCAAAATTTAAATCCTCTTAATTTGAGCCACTTCAATTACATTTAATCATTTCTTACCATGAGGAGGAAAAATACAAAAATAGTACCCACATAACAAGTCGAAGAAGAACCGACTAGCCTTACAAAAGGCGTCGTTATCACTACATCAAAATTTTCACGTTCACACCAAAACCAAGGAAGTCACCATTAGTACCAACACCACAAAATAACCAACCAGCCACAGGAGAATAGAGGCAGCACAAAAAACCCAAAAACAAAGCACCAGCTCAGAGGAAGAAACAAGGTGCTACCCTACATTATCAGCAACTAAGTGGGCACACTCACTTGGTTTTTTGACTGAAATTGGTGTAGCTACTATGATTTCCTTGTCAAAATCACCATAGGGAACCAGGGAAATAGGAAAATGGCCATAGTCAAGGTTCACTCCTTCTCCATCACTTGAAGAGCTATCAGAAACTTCAATGGGAGCATTGTGCCTCCCCAGACAAACCTTAGGACCCTTACTCTACTTTTTCAATTCTTTCTTAGGCTCAACAATCCTTTTCCCTCTAAACTTGACCAATTCTTCTGAAATGGTCCTATTACTCAAGTTGTAAGTACTTTGGACAATAGTTTTCTTACCCTTCTTACATACACTTCTCTTACCCTTCGGGAATGTTGGAATTTCCATTGTACCAGGTTTAACCTTGGGCACATAAACAAGAGGCTCATGCATGCTTAGCCTCCTAGACCTCCTAATTGGTGTAACTCTATTACTTGGTTTGCCCATCTTACCCAAAGCACCACACTAACCAACAACCCACCTTATAGAAAATACACCAGCTAAAACCAACAGAGTTCCCTTTGCAAGAATGAAATCTCAAACCGATCCAACATAAAATGACACAGAGCACAATTACAAGCTAAAAAATTATGACCACCCTAGGAAACTGGAAAATGATAGAAAAGTTGCACACATGCACACTTATAGGCTTAGGGAGACCACACCACTACCTCTGTGATGATTAACTTAGCTCTCACATGTCACTCCCTTAGTACCACAACAATTTTTTCAGCACCTTGATAATTGTATATTATGAAAGAAACTATAGAAGATCCTCATTAAATAGGGGAATTAGAGCATAAAACATTTAATGACCACCCTGGCGAGCACTCGAGTGAGAAGATAATCAATCATCCCATGCCTAAGCCTGGTCGTCAATCATTTTGGATTTAAAACTTAAATAATAAATCCCATTAAGGATTGCCACTTGCCTTTTCATCCATACATGGAAACAACGATGATATGCTAAAAAGATGCCACATAACTATGCCCATCTCAGCTGCATTGTTTGCAACTTGCCAATTGTCATAGAAGTTTCCTTGCATTGCCCTCAATCTTTAGTGATGAATAGTAATTCTCATCCAAAGGGAATATTCTCGGATGAAAACCCCATCACTAGTTGCAATAGATAGTTTAACCTTCCTAAGTATTTCGATGACAAAGACCTCACAGTGATACCTTCAAATAGCCTAGGCCATCACTGGTCGCCGTAACAACTTTCAAGCAAAATATTTCTTCAATGATGTGCCAATCAAGCAATGGAATAAAGTGTTGACACATGGCCATTATATCACTTTCATTCATCTTCATCGCTCATCATTGAGACTCAGAAAGGAGCTCGAGACATTTCGGCGATGACGCAACACAACATGCCTCACACTCATTGCATGTCACTGAAGTGAAACCCACATACCGAGGGACTTCATTGATGAGTGATGTCAAAGAAAACCAAGGTCCATCACCCGTCACCAAAATAAAACCACCAGAAAAAAACATTTCAGAGATGGATGACAACTTAAGTTGATGGATATTATCCATGTGCAAAAAAGATGTCTTAAAGAGGGGCCATACGAGATCAATGAGATTGGAACTCTTAGGAACAAAAAATAAGACCAACAATCTTTCATCATGAAATATTTTCCACCCAAGTATAAGGGACATTAAAGTGATACAAGGAAAAGGGGTGACTGGTAAACTCAAAATAGGGCTAGTGAAAACATGACTTGAAAGGCTCAAGATGTGACTTAGATGACTGGGAACCAGGAAAGATAGGTCATTGAAGAAAAAAAAAATGCCCAAGGGTTTGATACCTAGATATAATTTTATCTTTCCACTCAAAATCCTAAACCTAACCCTTTGATACAGAGTAAAAATTTATGACCACACCAAGATCAGCTTAGATTTTTTTCAAAATTTTAAAGGATCTACCACTAACATCATGTCAAATTCTATGTGAGTTTATGTGTGTTCATTTTATCATTGTTATGTGAAGGATAACACTTTTGTAGGTCTCTATAGTATTCAAGCATTCAAGAATTCAAGCATACAAGAAAGAAAGAGCAAGAAGTTGAGTTGATGTGCATGACTTATGTCCTTCAATGAAGCCATTGAAGGGTGGTGAAATGAAATACTTTGTGATTTCATCATTCCTTCCTATTCATTATCCATTTATCATTGGCATTGCCATTGTGAAAGTGGAAACACTTACATGGGGTTTGACTAAGGCAAGCCCCTAAAATGGCCCAACATTTCTTCTCTTTGTGAATGTGCAAATCTCAAGTTTGAAGGACACTGAAAAGAGTTTGAGGGTATGTGCAGGATCATGATGGGCCAAAAAGTGGCGATATGATGGGTATTTTTATGGTATGTGGCTGACGACTTTTTTTTGACCCAAAATTGATGAAATGAAAAGGGTTTTTAGAGGAGATTCTCAGCTTTCCACCAATATAAATTATGCTTTATTTTGAATTTAATAAAGAATTATTATTCATTTTCTATTTGAATTATGACTAAAGTCCTGATTGATAGGCTGATTGAAAAATATCTATAGCTTTCAAATGTTATCTCATTTTTTTAATCCAAAATAAGCATCACATTCTATGCTACACATAATATAGGATTAAAAAAAGAAAAATTGAATTTCATGAAGTTTTGACCAAGTTAAGGTGGTGAGACATACAAGTTACTATATTTTTAAAAAGTTGTAATAAAAAAATCATAATTAATTATTTACTTGGAAAAAAATTACAAAAAAATATTCATCACATCTAGAAATGAGTCTTATACTTATGTCTAAAATATTATAAAAAAATATTATCGTTTTATTGTGGTTGGGGTGGTCAAACAGACACCTACTTCTTATTTTTTCCCTAAAATTTAAGTACTACTGCATTGAAATTTCAAATTTTCACCAAAGAGATTTTTATTTTTTAAAAAATAAACCTAGTAGTTTAGAAACTACATTCAATTTGCTACAGATTCTATTGTTACATATTTTTGAAATAATATAGATAACTTATTCATATTTTTACGTCAAGATGCCTAACTCTGATTTTTCTAAATTTTTTGCCACTTAAGGGCCTATTTTTTCCATGATGATCCTACACATAGCCTTGAAGATAAATTGTTCATTTTTGCATTTGAAGACCTACTTCTTGTCAAGATATGAAAACTCAATTACAAAAATATTCAACAATGTTTTGACAGATTTGAAAGTAGGAATCCAAAGTTCAGATCCAACATTAGAGGACCCTAAAAATATATCTAAAAAGTCATATAAGGACACTCACACCCTCGACATCTTCTTCCTCCATTTTTTGCCCCAAATTTTACCACACGTGCACAATTTCCCGATTTTCTCATTTCTGTTGTTCAAGTTTTTTGTGAACTTAAGTACTTTTTGTATTTGCATCAGAATAGTAAATTGCATTGTTAGCCTAGTTAGATTATTATATTTCATCATTAGGACACTTCCATATTTGATTAAGAACTAGTTGAATCACCTTTCAGGTTGTCAATCAATATGATACCTTAGTCAAATCCATCAAACCCTCATTCCATCCTTATATTTCCAATTCATCACATAACACCCCTCTTTTCCTAACTGCCCTTCATGAAGTTTTGGAAAGGTGTCAAACCCTAAGGTCAAAAAATAAAACAGGTTCCCTTCCCCTACATTTCATTTCAATGAATTCTCATCTCACCTTTACATTCATTCCAAATCAATACATACATGCATACATACATCCATATACACATTGAAACATTTAAGAAAAGTGTGGAATCCTAAGGTGAAAACTCTAAGGTCCTCCTTTTTCTTTCTTCCACATGGTTAGTACTAGATAATGTTGTTAATTTTCTAATTTGGGAAACTTCCTCTACAAACGTGTTGACTGTTATTAAAGATTCCCCTTTGATTATTGGCTTTTTTTTACTCCTAATTTGAAATCAACTTTTAAGCCTTGTAAAATCACTTAAAATTCGACCTCATTGTTAGTGTTTTTTTGGATGAAGTACTGATCACATAATTAAAATGATTTTTAAATATGAAACCATTGTTTCAAAGGCCTTGATTCCCATTAGAAGCCCCATCAAAATTCAAGGTTATTATGCCTTCATTTGGTGGTTTTCAAACCACCTAGATTCCCCCTAGGATCCCCATCAAAATTCAATGTATCATACCTTCATCTTGTGGTTTCCAAACTTCCTTAATGCTAACTTTCGCTATAAAATTATCCCACTTCTTCCCATGAATGAGAGTTAATAAAAATAAAAATTAGTTTAATGGGTAAAATTAATATATCACCAAAAACATACAAATCTAGATAATTAACTAGCTGGAAAAAGACACAAAATTATTTTATTAAGAATTATTTTTTCTTACTTTTGAATCTTATTTATAAAACATATTCTTTTTATTTTTGTACAAAATTATTTTATTTTATCCACATTGCATTATTTTTATTTCAACAACTTTTTTTTATAATACACTTCTTTTACTTTTTCTTTTATTTTTGTATGTAAATTTTAATTGTACTTTTAGAAAGACTATGGTAATTTTTTGTTTAGTTTTTATTTTGAAAAGTATAATGGATATTGTACACTTATATGTTAATTTTAAATAGTTTTAGTTGTAATAATTAATATATATTTTAAAATTTATGTGTTTATATTTACAAATAAATATCAACTCTCAATATTTTTCTTTCAATTTTATTTCATAATCATAACATGAGTTGTTTCTCCCATTTATTATTAATATAACTCTATAATTTTTAATTAAAATTTTATATGAATAATAGTTTATTGAGTTAATATAAAAATTTAAGGTAAAATAGTTAGATAGATGTAAAGAATATTATAAAAAATAATAAAATAAAGAGTAGAAATAAAAATTAAAGCTATAAATAATTAAAATATACAATAAAAAAGAGATATTCCAAATATGGCAATGATGAAGTAATATTCCTTATATGTAGGTCATGATACATATACATTATAAATTTAATTTAAATATAGATCACTCTCACAAACATTGATAAGTATATGGAATACGAATTTGTTACATCATTGGATTTAAGTTTTTATAATTAGTCTTTTAGAGATGTCTATGTATTATCTTTTCATAATTTATTTACTTTTAGTGATTAATGATTTAAGAGGAATTTTTTATAGTTAGATAGAGGAATGGGTATTCTAAACCATGTTTTATATGATTTAATATTGAAATGCATATTACCAAGTGAAGTGGAAACTCATTGTTAGTAAATTTTACTATTTCTATAGGAAATAAAAATTTAAATTCCTTTCTATTGGAAGAAGAAAAATATTATAGTTCAAGAAATTCCTAGACATTTAAAAAAAAAATCTATTGAATGAGGATCATAGTGCATGCAACTTTGAAAATATGAATGGTTATGAAATTTCAAAACCTCTTGTTGACATTTGATCTTTCCCTTATTGTCTGTTGGAGGTTACAAGAGATTCATTGATTTCTTTTAAAGTGTTTTAATACTTTTTTAAGCATTTAAAAGATTAGAAAACTTGAAATCTTATCATTATTTATTTGATATGATTATATTTTAGAAGTGCAAATTTTTAATAATATTTATAATAACACCTTGTCTTAATATTTGGTTCACGAGATTATTGAGATTTATATATTTCTTATAAAATAGTAATATTTGTATAATTATAAGATATAGTGGTATGATGAGCCACTCCTCACTCTTTTGGATCATTTCTCTTAATTAGGGTTTTTCTAACTGTAAGTACTTATATTTTTATATAATTTTGTTAGTGAGTGAGTTAGAGAGTGTGCACATGTTTGTATATTTTTGTGTCTATAATTGTGTGTGCCTTTGTGTGTGCAATCACATGTGTGCTTATGTGTGTATTATCTTTTATATTGATGCACTTCATGAAAATAATGCATTGTATGAATATCATACTTTAGTTGAAGAAAATAGTTTTTGATTGTATTACAAGGTTATTGAGATAGCATTCATTATTTACAAAAGAACATGAGGAATATCCCTTTGTTTAAGAAAGTGTTATCAAAATGGGATTATATGGTTGATGGTTGTGGAAATAATACTTTTTTATTTATTAGAATTATTTTATGAACTACACAAGATCCATTGAGAATGTAAATATAGTATATTTTGTGTCCAAGCATGAAACAAGAGTATGGATGAGGATGTAGTGTAAATTGCAAGGGATGATGATGAAGAAATTATTTTTAGGAGATTAAAAATAGATGTTGTAAATATTTTTAGCCTTGAAGAGAGTTTACATAGACATAAAAGTGTGATCCTAATCTTGATACCAAATTTATTAATTCTAAATGAGGATGAAGAATGAAGAGAACTAGAGAAAATAGGATTATGAGAAAGAGAAAAGATAACCTTCACCTAGAAAGTTATTCAAAGCTAAACCAAAAATGATACTCAAACCTATGATAGATATGTTAGTTTGAAGAAGATTTATATTAGTATATTTTATAAATGGACTATTATATCATCCCTCATAAAATAATTACACATAACGAAACCTTATCTTTAATGTTGAATTTATCTATTCATTCTCTTACATGATATAGTATAGCTATGTAATTTAGTTGAAATTATAATTATAATACCTTATTTATATGGGGTTTATACAAAACATTATCACATAAAGAAATTTTATCCTAGTTTCGATGAAGTGGAAAAGAATAGATAGTCGGGTTATTTGAGATAAGAGGACTTGAAAATAAAAATCCCTTCATATTTTATGAATTATTTACACTATAACATACATTTTCATTTCTTCCATAGTAGGAACATTTTTCTCACATTATTTTGAAAGTCATTTTTTAGTTCCTTTATAGTTTTTCAATTCAAAATCAATTCAACTATGGGATGGGATAGAACAATATCCACACATAACCAATGTATATTTTCCTCTAAACTATAAAAAATTGAAAAGTAATGAAATTTCAACAATAATAACAAGAAAAATTCAAATGATTAATAATAGTGACCAACTCATTATGGCCTACATTATTTGATCTAATTTATAGATAATTCTTCCCTGGAATAAATTCTTCCCTGGAATAACATAATTTTGTCCCTTAAAGTATTAAAGATTCCCTAAGTGAGTAAATTCCCTCCCCAAAGGCTCTTCAAGACTCAGCTTAAACTTACATGGAAACAAGCTCTTTAAGTCTACTTGTCCTTCAAATTAACATGGAAAAATATTTATTAGCCTCTTGACTATCACATTGAAAATATTATGGACACTTAAAGAAAAATTTGTGTTCATCTTATAAGGAATTACTTTAAAATTAAGAAGCAATTTATGACTCTAACACACTTTCTATGATCCTTCTTGTTGCTTCTCAAAATAAATCCCTACAGATTTCTAATTTCATTTCTCTTTCTCACATGTTGTACATCTAATGATTGAAAAAACACCTTTCCACTATCACTAATTATCTTTTTGTATCTTGAAATAATAGATAAAGTGATTATTGACATCCCAACATATGAGTGTAACGTAAATTCAGTTTTTGCAAGTTAAGCCCATATTAATTCTTCCTCCTGAATTAAGCATCAAAAGCTAAAAAATGTATGAGTTCCCAAAGGTAACATCACAAGCATATATTTCAATCACATTCATCATGATTATATCCTTAAAGTTAATTTTATGTCCAAAGTACTATTTAAATTTCTTAGTCATATTCATTTCAACCCCTTGTTATAACCACCCCAATACATATGAATGTGGATGGTCCACACTGTTTAAACAATGTTTAATAACCAACTTAATTGAAATGTGGAGTGCTTTTGAATATAAATTAAATGTATCTAATCTAATTATTTACTTTTAACTTGAATCTTGATATTGAAAGTTGTTGCAATCTCCTCTTTGTCATAAGATCTATTAACCACCTTATGAATACACTTACACATTGTAAAAGATGAAATTTTGTAGTTATTCATTGAAGCTAATTATAGGGGTTAGAAGATCTTTCAAGCAATTGTTCAAGTGTTTATTCATCGAAGCTAATTATAGGGGTTAGAAGATCTTTTAAGAAATTGTTCAAGTGTTTATATGTCATAGTTTGTTACTATAGCATTTTTTTATGACAAATATAATGATTAAGGGAGCCTATGTCAACTTTTCTAATTTTTTTCTCTATTTAAATTTTCTCTAAATATTATTTTACATCTTCTAATTTAATTGTGTACCTCATTGCATAATATTATTCTATTAACTTTTTTTATATTAATATAAATTTAATAAATTTTAAAAAGTATTGAATAGCATATCAAAATTACTAATATTATGTGTCACTAATGAAAGTGTGAATAATATCCTCTATTTAGATATATCAAACAATGAACCCCTTAAACCCTTCACATGTTTCCAGTCCAACATCTTAGAAATTTTGAAAAAATGGAAGGGCACATAAATAGGACATCACTCGTTCTATCATTACTGGATGGTACATTAGTGTCTTTCAACATCACCATAATTATTGAAGTGCATGAGTCAAGGTTCATCTTTTTCTTTCTGTTATTGTTGAATATGCCATGCGTGATGTAATTGCACAATAGTTTGATAAATAATTCAATGATAAGTCTAGGGCTCCTACTCCATCTTCATAGTAATTTCAAGAGTTCCACATACAACCGCTCAACTAGTCTAGAAATTATCAAATAGGTACAACTCACAAGGCTAATGGGCAACACGATCATATATGTATGATTTATTACCTACCCTATAGAACTTTGTCAACTTGCATTGAAACAACAACGACATTTGCTTTTTTTGTTTCAATAGCACGCCATGTTGATGTATTGCCTTTAACTTTAGCATGACTATGGAGGCCAAATGATCTCTGCTACAGTTGCTAATTTGTATTATGGATGGACTAAATTTATCTCATTTCTAATCAGAATTGATGGATGGACACATGGGTCTCTCTCTGTCGTCCTACTGTCGTTGATAGACAAAGCTTTACACGAAAAAGGTGAATTACACAAATTCTTCCTGTTTACATATCTGTTTCGTCGTCTGCTTGAGCATGCGAGCCCCCAGGGGAAAAGGGAATGGGGGAAGAGTTTGGCTTTATGTGTGCACATATATTGATGAAACTTTTCACTTTCTATTCAAAAATTTGGTACGAATTTTGTAAGAATGAAGGTTGATTTTATGCATTGTATCTGATCAGAGAAACTTCGTTTTCAACTGTAGAAACACATGTAAACTTTCAGGGTGAAATTTATCTGGTAGAAAATTGCCATCATGTACTACCTCACTAATCTATCATCTAAAATTATCAGTGGAGGACGTCATGGTAATGGGACGGAAAAATTATATCAGGTAATTTTTCAACTAAGCTTAGCGTTATTGGGTCCCAGAAAGAACATGACATTGGCATTGAAGGCTAAAAAATTACCTTACTCTGTCCCATGGTGGTTTGTTATGTTAGTGTGTCTGTGTGTCAATGAGAATAGCATTTTCAATTAAGTTTCTAGAAAGTATGTATCAAAATAATATTTTATCTGACTGCCTAGATCGAAACAACTTTGTTCCTTTTTCATCCTTCTCTCTCTATGGTGAATGGAAAATGAAGTTGAAAGTGACAACTGTGAAAATAAAAATTAGTGTATTGTAATTGTCACATTTTGGTTCAGGTATAGCAGTGTAGTAGAATTGGAGACTTCTGGACCCAGCAATAAAGTCCTAGGACATTACCAATGTCGCCTCAGGTTTGAGCTATGCCCGAGCTCTTCAAAAGTTTCCTCTCCTAGGTACCTAGCAAAAATATTCATTGCAGACTTTCTTCCTCATGCACACTGGGTTCACTGTGCGGAACTCAACACATCTATTCAAATTCATGTAGAAAATGATGGATTTTTTTTTTTATAGGTTTCAGGTAAATTTACCATCAACAATTTACTGTCAGTAATTCACCACCAACAATTTCTTAATTGTATATATGATGAATTATCCATGGCCATGAATTGCTAGTGGTGAATTTTCTATGACGATGAATTGTTGGAAGTGAATTGCTGATGGTGAATTACTGGCAGTGAATTTACCTAAAACCCTTCTGGCATACCGCAATTCATCGTCAGCAATTCACCAACGGAAAATTCACTGTCAACAATTCACCGCGAGAAAATTCACCGCCATGACAATTCACTGTGTAAAAAATTAATTGCATGAATTTTTGACTATTAATTTTCTATGGTGCTGAATTATTGACGGTGAGTGAATTGCAGGCGGTGAATTTTCCTAGAGCCAACCCTTCCTATATGATGTGTTCAGGATAAAGAGAGCTTGGTTCTCTCTGCTAAATAATCATTACATGTTTTTAATGGTAGCCACTATTGTGACCATTCTTGGCAACGTCCTAATACACTTCACCTAGTCTCTGGCAAGGCATCAAAACATTTTTTCTTCCCTACAAATCTTATAGCTAGGTTAGTTTTAAGCTTGGGATTGTCCTCCAAAACCATCTCCCCATCTATTTTTTCATTGAATGCACGATTCCATGATTGAGACTGAGGAAAATTCAAATCTATCGCAACGTTATCCATCTTGGACACCAACAAAAAGGCTGAGCACATTAATCCTATTTGGAATTTTAGTCCATTGAACTATAGGAGGAAAAAATTATTCGGTTGGTGGACCATAACCATTCCTGAATGAACAGCTCGCTATCATTTGATGGAAAGTAGGTTGCAATCATTGGCCGATGACTCGCATGGTCAACAAGTAGGACTTCACTATGGTTTTTTATGAGCTTCCACAATCCTTGTATAGTGAAAATTTACAACTTCGAGCTTATTCATATCCAAAAGTGCATAGAAAGAATATAAAACAATTGTGTTATATATGTGTTTATGTAGAAAGAAGATTTCGTTATAAAATATTTAATTCTTTCTCATTTCTCTTAAGGGTTTTCAGTTTAAGTACAATTCCCATTCTTCTATATTTTGAAATGTTATTACTCTTTCATTAAAGTCTAATAAATCCTTCCATCAAAATGAATAAGTAGAAATATTTTTGAGTAATCAAACTTGTTAATTTTTAAAAGTATTTTTTTTTAAATTTACATTTAAGTATGGATCAATCAAAAAATTATTCCTTAATCCTTACATAACTAAATGAGTCTTGAGAGTGAATCACAACTCATGTGCACATAGGCACTAAATTACTATGTCCCAAAAATTCTTTTAAAAATGAAAAAATATAAATTATAATTTGTAGGACTAAGATAGTTTAATTTAACCCTAAGAAAATGTTGAAATAGGGTGAGACTAGTTAGAGAAAGTGATGTTGATTTGAAGCTCTTTGATATTTTCAATCTAAAAAAGTGGGGCTCAAATGACTTCCTAAATCATATGTTATGGTCTTCACAAGTTATGTCTCCCATAACATTCTCCTATAGATGAATAAAACTCAATTCCCGTGATTTTTTCTTATCAAGATCCTACCATATGACCCTATCTAGTTTCTTCAATTTTCATTGTAAGATCCAAGTGTTGCCCTCTTGCTATAATCCCTCCTAGGATACCAGATACTTATTGTACCTACCCTATCTCAGGTTCAATGTCTCCTTTTCTAGAACTTATGTTATATTTTCTCTCTTCTTTTGTTATACCTACTACTAGCAATTCATTTCCTTTTTTATTATTTTCCTTTTAAGTTATATATTATTCAAAAACATTAAATATTTAAGAGATTAAAATTTTGTGGCAAGTCTACTTCAAAAGTATTATCATTTATTTTCCTTAGTATTTTGCATGAATCAATCTTCTTATACTTTATATTGTTGAACATCGCTTGGGGAAATATATTTTATGTCAAATATACCATTATTAGATATCCATCTACAAACACCTTTGACCTTTCTATTTTATTAGATGTTACCTTATAATTATCATTATTGTCTTATTCTTTCCTGGACTCACTATCCTACAACTTATGTATGTTCTTTGAAAATTCCTATGCATCATCAATAATCCATTCTACGATTACTAGTGGCACTAATTTAGAACACAATTAGGATTCCTATTATAAATAATTTAGAGCATCAATATTCTTATTGACCTAGTTGTTGAACTATTATAAGAAAATTTAGTCTATGATTAAGACACTTCTAATTTCTTGGGGTTATCTCCAACAATGCATCTCAAGAGGTTTCACAAACCCTAGTTTAGTAGCTCAATCTACACATATTTTTAGGGAAATATATAGACTAATAAATTACAATTTAGTACCCAAATTCTTCCATTGAATAAAATAATAACTTCAAAAAGGAATTCTTACTAAAGTAATGGTATTTGGAACACCATCTAATCTACCAACTTACTATAAACATAGATCTACTATTCTAGTTTAATTTTTTGTATGAACTAAAATTTTCCATATGATAAAATATATCCATAATGATAGAAACTGAATCATTTCCTCTATGTGTGTATGGAAACCCTAATACAAATTCCATAATTAAATCTATGTATGGTTCATTTGTCATCAATAATGACATGTACAATCATATTTTTTGTGCATGGTATTTGACTACTTATCATACCTTGCCACATATATCTTTTTTTTTTTTAAAGAATATTTCTCCACATAGGCTATCATCTTCTTTATATCAATTTTTTACCAAAACCACCACTATAAAGTTTAGTCACAATATTTTTTCTCATATAAAAAAATAGAATTATGATTGGAGACCAAATAAAAATGACCACAAAATATTCCTTGGCATAAGGATAAATTTCATTTTTTTCCCTTTGTAGTAGGAAACCTTTGAAAATAAATATAGATGTTTAAATCACTCATTTGATGTCATAGTCTATCAAATCTATATATCAAACCATTTTGGGAGAAATACTCCAAACTTTTAAAAACTTCATCCTCCAAAACCACAATAATGGTAGAAAAAGTAGGAAGAACGATAGATCTCCCAATAATAAGAGTAGCTAGAATATAATAGAAGCACCAACATCACAATTTCAAGGAGAAGGACAAATAGTGTGGACAATATTCATGTGAGAGCCTTTTTCTAGGATCTACAAATTTGGAGTAAGAAATAGAATTTGAAATCCCACCACTAGTGACAAAGGAAATGAGGGAAATATTAGTCTCTTCCATGAAACAACAAAGAGTGTTATGAGGACCAAAACCACACCACCAAATATCATAGTGATGGTAACCACATTCATAGAAGTGAAACCACTACCTAGACCCAATAACAAACCCTATAGAACATCCCAAGGAACATTACCAATAGCCAGTGAAATATGAACCCCTAGCAAGTGAAAAAAAATTGTTAAAAATGCCCTCAAGTCTACCACTGGTCAAGTCCTTTTTTTAAATTTATGAAAATGAATCAGAGAGAAGTAATGAACCCATATTAGGTACATAATAAGTTCAAAGTTTTCTTTAAATTAAATTTTTAAGGTTGGAGAATGGTGAGAGATTTTCTCTAAATATTTTTCACTATTTTATAACCACACTAACATTGTTAGGAAAAATTCAAAATTCTTAACTATCAAATTCTTCCCCTTCCCTTGACTTACCTAGGAATTCACCTCACAATCAGTAAGGTGGATAACTCTATTTGGTCTAACTTACTTGAAAGGGTCTAGAGAAAGTTGGTAGCTTGGAAAGGTTCTCTTCTCAATAACATATGTAAACTCCTCATTCTTAAGTCCACTCTTTAGAGTTTAGTTGTGTATCTGATCCCTTTGTTTTTTATACCCTCTTCTTGGTTTGAAAAGTTAGAGTAGATTCAGAGAAGGTTCCTCTGGTTGAGAATGGAAGAAAGCAATTGCTACTCTCTAGTCAATTGGGACACTATCTACTCCACGAAAATGTATGATGGTCTTGACTTAAGAAAACTAGATAGATGAGCATGGCTCTTATATCTAAAATCACTTGGAAACTTTTTGAATAAATAGGCTGAATGGATTTCTATCCTCAAAGATAAATATCTACTAGGTAGGGATGGTCTCACCCTCCTTTATAATGTTTAAATTCCCTCAAGATCAATAATTTAGAATAACCTCCTCAAAACAAAAAAATGGTTTCCCATGGTACTTGTTAGCAGGTCCAGATTGGGGCCTCGATTTCTTTTTTGGATAACAAATGGATTTTGAAGTAGGTTCTTGGTCTCCACCTAATTTACTTGGCTATGAAATCGAATCTTTTTCCTAGATTCAGGTATATGGTCTCAGATAACTTGGACCATACCTTGGACTCGCTGCATTGGAAGATTGATCCCAATTGAAATGACACCCCCTTTTCTTGGTCGCTACGGAACTCCTCAGAACTATTGAGAATCACAAGATCTTTAATTCCAATCTACCTGAATCTTTGGTTTGGGTGGACTCTAAGGATGGTGACTACTCTATTAAATATAGATACAATAATTTATCTAGTCTCTAGGTCCCTCAGTTGAATTGGATGAAGGTTTGGAGGAACAACTCTTTGCCCAATGTTAATTTTTTTTGGTGGAATGCTTGTCATGAGTATATTCTCACTCTAGAATTTATAGAAGAGGGGTCATCATCTTGGAAACAAATGTTTCATGTGTGAAGATGAAATTGAATCCATTTCCCACCTTCTATTTTGTTGTTCCTATTCTTGGCAAGTTTGTCAAAAAATTTAGTCCTTTTTTCAAATTTAGCTGGATTTGGCACAAGGATATTAAGTTAGTTCTCAAAGGTTGGATCTCGTCGGTGTCTCACCCATTTCTCATTGAGATTTAGTAGCAAGCTCCTTTTTTTACTTGGTGGGAGCTCTAAAAGAACATAACAACAAGATATTCATAGATAAAAAAACCCTGGGTAGTCTTGGCCAATAAGGTTACTAGCCAAATAGTTGAGAATCTCATTATGACCTCTTATAAGCCTAAAAGGAAACCTACTAACTTGGAATTCTATATGACCTCATCTTGGAATCTTTTTGAGGCCCTCAATGCTCGGTTCTCTCGTATACCTTTGAACTTGATCAATACTCCCTAGTCCCCCAAAGCCTAGTAGGCTTAAGCTTAATTTTGATGGCTCGACCAAAGGCAACCCAGGTCAGGTGAGTGGGGATGGTGTCATTTAAGAACATAACAGGAAAATGGTGATGGCCTATGTGGTTAATCTTAGAGTTCAAACCTCCAATTTTGCTGAGGTGGCGGTGGCCTACCATGGTATTCATCTTGCCACAAATACTGGTATCTCCAACCTGGCCATTGAAGGTGACTCTCATAATATCATAATGATGCTGACTAGAATGGAAAAAACTTGTTAGGCTCTTTGGGACCCCATCCTATCAGCACAAAATATCATGATGAATCTTGAAATTTGCAGATCTACTCATATGTATAGAAAAGCTGATAAATTGGTGAACACTCGCCAACTTAGGTGCCTTAACTTAAAAAATTATTATAGGGGATAAGATCTCTCTTATCCTCGGACATGTGTGTGACTTAATCTATAATGATGTCAAAATATAGAACCCTTGAGCTCGAGCTGAATTTTTTGCCAATTCCTTTTGACAACTAGCATTAATGGCATTTATGGAACTCTATTTCCTTGGGCCAATCTTTTCATAAGCTTTTTCATCCTTGAATTTGGCATTTTCTGGTAGTTTCTACAACCTTTCGTCTCTTTCTTTGTTGATTGCGAATATGGTTGGTGATCTAGTGGAGGATGAACCCACCTCCTGTGAGGTGTGGAAAAATGACATAAATGTTTGGACTATTCTCCAATGAGGTAAATTGGCCTTATTTATTGAGGGAATGATGAGGCATGACCCCAATCTGTCGAATGAATTTTCTAACTCCTAGAATGAGGGTTGCATCATCACTGGTGAGTGCTCCTTCCATGCTAGTATGGAGTTGATTACAAAGTTCATTGGGATCTCCTTGGATGGGGTCTATATTCCTAGGAAGTCAAAGGGACATTACCAGAAGGACATGGATAGGTTCCTCAAGGAGGGAAAAAGAGTTAACTTGTTTTAATTGGTTTCAATAGAGTTGACCTTCTCAGGATGTGGAGCAAGATTATGGAGGTGTTAATGAGGTATGTTACTTTGGATGGTCACTTTTGTCACTTTCACGCCCACCTCTTTCCCATGTTAAATTATTTTAGATATAATGGAAAAATGAACTTTACCTTATGGATTTTATCTTCTCTTGAATAGTCTATCAAGGTTGTTCAGGGTAAGAGTTAAACCCTTCCCATTCATCAAGGGTTAATTTTTCATATTTTCCTCCATGAGGCCACTCTTTCTCTTTCCCTAGCCTCTATTAAAAAGAACACCATGGTCATTTTAAACCATGCCATTCCCATAGAGGGCTCCCTTTCCACTTGTGTCCCTAAGGACACTCTGTCCACCACTTGGAGAATTACCAGGGCATGTGGTAAAACCCCTATTATTGAGGACCCTACTCCCGACCCCAAAAAGTGTGTTTCTTTCCCTAACTCCACCCCCATTTCTACCTTTGCTTTTGATAACTCTAAGAACTTGGATGATGAGCCTTGGAAACCTACCCCTAGAAACTCACCCACTAGCTCCCCTATCCACGAAGATGTGTCTGAGGTTTCTTCCCCTAGGCACTAATCTGCCCAACCCTCAAAGATCCCCTAACCTTTGTGTTAATTTGGATGGCATCTTTGGAGAGCCCAATTTGGATAAAGATGTTTTTGCTTCTTGTGTTCCCCTAAGGTATAAGTTAAATGATATTTCAACAAATGCCAACATTTAGAATGATATTCTTAAGTAGATCTTCGCCTAACTCATCATGACCAAGGACATAATCCAAGTGCTAGAAGAGAAGGTGCTCAAGAACAAGGTGTCTTCATTGGGGGAGGTCGAAGATGGTGGGAATTTGGATCTTTCATCCTGATGCAGGAGCATCTAGGATCCGAGAGCAATCCTGCATCGATCTATGTTATTTCACTCAATAAGGGATGATCATGTTCATCGGTAGGACTTTGGCTTATCAGTGGGACATTTCTTCTGGTCCCAACGACATACTGATGATGGCAATGAGTGAGCAGTGTGTGAGTTACATCAACAAGAGGATTACTTATCGGTAGGACAATTCATCTAGTGTCCCAGCAACGGGTCAATATCTCTTTAGGATTTGGTGGTATGTATGTCATCAGTGGGAGGTTAACATTTCAACAGGACCCTATTCTATGTCCCAGTGATGACCCAATAGTGGAAGAGTGAAATAGGGTTGCGTTCATTGGCAGGAGACTAAGTGATTGGCAATTTGATGTCCTAGCAATAGCTTGACATGCCAAAATCATATCAATGAATGATGTTGAGAAGACTTGGGTGTATCAGTAAGATGAGGAAGTGAGATCTAGTGATAGAACAATAATGCATGCATCGAAGTCACTACAGGCTATCGATGGGAAATGATAATGAGTCTCAGCGATGGGTCGATGGAAGGAGGGAAAGTTGGGAGATCGAGGAGCTAGGGAACTTCACAACCCCATGAATTGATTATAAAATTCATGGAATCCATGATAGGCCAATGGAGGTAGGGACCAAATGGTGCGAGGGTTGATTGAATAAAGAGTTGGCAGAATAGACGAACCCAATGGAGATATATGGAATGTTAGCATTCATTGATTCGTATCGTTGTTGCTAATTGACTAGGTCAACAAATATTGTAGGCATGTAGTGAATGACTGGAAAGCAAATTACTGGGGAACAAATGGGATTGCAATCATGGGAGTCTATGTAACTACCTAAAGAATATGCACAGGCACTACGACAATTGGTGAGAAGAATGACAAGGCCAACATGAAGGAGGAATAAAATATAAAGAGATATCGAGCAATAGAGAAGGGCGGCAAGGTGGTAGTGAAGTGACTCATAGGTGGTAGTGAGATCTGCAATTTGGTCGACAACCATAGTGAGATAGCGCATATGGTGGCATTGTGACTTTGTAATGTTGTTTTTAATTAATAAAAGAAAGTTTTGCTTCATTTAGTTGTGAAAACCTATGTTGTTAGTGTGAGTTTTGAGTTAGAAAGGGGCAGAGCCAGAGATCACAGCTTCATCAGTGGTATCAGAGTTGGTTGTCCTGAGTCTATGACAGAGGCCAAATGTGAGGTAGTTGCAATAGGACCTGTGAGTGTGGGTTGAAGCCAAAAGCCTTGTGGGTGATGAGCTGAGAAGAGTTGTGGAAAGAATGTTTATTGTAGGCATGAAAGAGGGTTTGTAACTACAATCCTCCAATAGAGATAAAGCTAGGTAGAAGGTGTAGAGTTCCTCCACTAAGAGAGAGTGGGTAGAGGAAGCATCTTCTAGAGTCTTTGTTGGGTAGAGGATGGTTGTGTGAGTGAGATATTTCTTGGAGTTGTGAATAGATCACTGAATGTGAGGCAGTTCAGATATGCAAACCTAAGGGTTTGAAGTTTTATTATAGCATTGAGAGTATGTGGATAACATCTAAAAGTGTTGAAGATTTGTAGACAGATCGTTGAATGGGAGGCAGTTTACATTTGTGAAACCTAAGGGTTAAATATTTGTGTTGTTACGGCTTAGAGAGACCTGAAAAATGGCAAAGAGAAAGGGCATTGTCATTAGATGGATTCTAAGAAATCCTAGATTAGAGGAAATTAGGAAAATATTTTGGGAAAGAGAATTGATAGAGCTAAAGTAGTAACTAAAAGAATTGGAGGACAAGGTTACAGGATGGAAATAGAAGAAGACAAGAGCTGAAGATAAATGTTATCTTTCTAATGATTTTTTGACTATAGGAATGCAAGAGGATGCAACAGAGTGTCATGCATATGACACCCAAGAAAAGGATGTGCAAGTTGAGGATCCAAAACCTGGGATTGAAGGATATCTATTGGCAGACATGAAGGATGAAGATCTAGAGGTGACCTAGCAACCACTGAAAGGTGGAAAGAAATGGAGGACCTTGAAGAAGAGGAAACCCAAGTGGCTATGGTTGAAGAAAAGAGTGCTAATGAAGGAAGAATTACAGCAGTTGAGGAGGAGGATCCAGTGTTCAATGAAGAGCCTGATGAAGGCCAAGAGCTTCTTGAGGAAGAGATTGCAGAGATAGAGAAGTTATTCAATGCAACAACAAAGACAATGGCATTTGGTACAATGAAGACCTTGATGGAGAAGAAAGAGGTAACATCTAATTTCTGTAATAGTTTTGAGTATGATAAGAGTAAGGTAGAAGGAGATATTGCAACAATGAGTGTTTTTACAGTTGAAGGAACTGAAGGGAAGAATATTGGGATGTTTGGTGATCAGCCCCTAACATCAGCGGATGACTTCTTATGTGATTAGGGAATTGAAGTGATTGTTAGTTTGTTACAGGAAGAAAAGGATGAGTCCCTTGATTACACAGCTAATGTTAGTGTGAGTGCAAATGAGGAAGTGATTGTAACTAGAAAATGTCTTTTAGAAGGCATACAAAGAGAGGAGTACAGTGTTCTACCCAAGTAGGATGACAGACAAGTGGATACAACATTACCAGAGAAGGAGGTAATGCATATTTTTTTTCATGTTGATTCAATGAATGCATATGAAAGGGTTTAGAATGATTGGTATGTAAAGAAGGATTTGCATGGTGATGCAAAGTTAAGTGCAGATGCAAATTGCTGGAGGTGGACGGACTATGGTTTTCTGAATCCCACAAGATCAAAGGTGAATGAGAGATGCAATTGGACGAGCTGGTCGAGATCTGGTGGAGTTGATTCCACATCAAGGAGGTTGACTGTAGAGAAAAGTTATCAAAGGAGGAGTTTGTTTGTTCCAGCCAAGTGTTGGAAGAGGAGAAACAAGAAGCCAATGAAGGTACTAGTTTCAGCAATGGGGTTGGCTGAGGATGGCTTGTAGTCTGAAAGGGTGGTACTACCAATCAACCCTATTTTTTGAATCCATATTCACAAAATTATTGCTACCCTGGGTGTCTGATGAAGGAGCATCCAAGGTTTGAGAGTTATCTTGCATCGATCTATGTTATTTCACTCAATAAGGGTTGATCATGTTCATCGACAGGAATTTGGCTTATCGCTAGGATGTTTCTTTTAGTCCCAACAACATACCAATGATAGCAATTAGTGAGCAATGTGTTAGTTACATTGGTGGGAGGATTACTTATCGGTAGGATAGCATCTAGTGTCCCAGTGAAAAACTGATATATCTTTAGGAGTTGGTGGTATGTATGTCGTTAGTAGGAGGTTAACATTTTGGCGGGACCCTATTGTATGTCCCAGCAATGACCTAATGGTGGAAGTGTGAAATGGGGTTGTGTCGATGACATTTGATGTCCCAACAACAACCCAACATGCCAAAATCATATCAATGAATGACATTGAGAGGACTTGGGTGTATCAGTAGGATGGGGGAGTGAGTTCCAATGATAGAATGATAATGCATGCATTGGAGCAACTATAGGCTATTGGTGGGAAATGATAACGAGTCTCAACGATGGGTTGATGGAAGGAGTGCAAGTCAAGAGATCGGGGAGTTAGGGAACTTCACAACCTTGTGACTTGGTTATAAAATTCATGGAATCCATGAGAGGATGATGGAGGTAGGGACCGAATGGTGTGATGGTTTATTGAATAGAGAGTTGGCGGAATGGATGAACCTGGTGGAGACACATGGCATGTTAGCATTTATCAATTCACATCATTGTTGCTAATCAACTACATCAAGGAATATCACGAGCATGCAATGAATGACTAGAAAATGACTTACTAGGGAATGAATGAGAATGAAATCATGGAAGTCTATGTAACTACCTGGATAATATGCATGAGCACTATGATAACTGGTGAGAAGAATGACAAGGTTGACATGAAGGAGGAATACAATATAAAGAGATATCGAGTGATAGAGAAGGGTAGTGAGGTGGTAGTGAAGTGACTCGCAGGTGGTAGTGAGATTTGCAATTTGGCAGAAGACCATAGTGAGATAGCCCATATGGTGGCATTGTGACATTGTAATGTTGTTTTTCATTAATAAAAGAAAGTGTGTCTTCATTCGGTTGTGAAAACCTATGTTGTTACTATGAGTTTGAGTTGTTAAGGGGCAAACCGGGAGTCTCTCCTTCATCACATCCTCCCTCACTAATTCCTTTGATAAATGGGTGAATTAGGAGAGTGAGGTGAATGAGTTCAGAGCTTTGGTGGGTACAAAAGATGATAAGGTGAAGTTAAACTAGGAAATTACCACCATGCATAGTAATCAAGAAAAAACTCTAAAGTGTCTCCACGAAATTATGGATTATAGTAAGTATATTTTCAAGAATACCATGGTTACCATACATGTTTTTCAACATGAACTTCACAAAAATCATGGTAAGAGGATGCCTAAGGTTGGTCATGACACTAATCATTCAAATAAAAAAGGTAAGAAGGAGGGCAACCTTATCCACCCACTACTGAGGAGACCCAACCTATATACAAGGGACCCCTATCCTTTGATGAGAAACTTCATTTCCTGGCTAAGGAGTGGTAGGCCATTAGTTGCATTAAGCTTCTACAAGACCAGTAGCTCATCCGACCCTCTGTTGGTTTTGTCCTACACTCTGTGTTTATTTTTCTTGCTGGTCTATTAGCTATTGATTCCTTTTTTCTTTTTGGGTGTTTCATTTCTTGTGAGCCCCCTCATTGGGCCTTTATGATCATTTTGTAATTGGTATGGGCCCTTCCCATCTTTAATCTAATCAAAACATTGTTTGGAAAAATAAATTACCCAACACACTGCAAGTAAATGGGGGAATCGAAATGTTAAACAAAACATTATTAGATTGAGCTAGAATCCTCTTGAACAATGCTAGTCTAGGACAAGGGTTTTTAACTAAGGTAATTTTAAATAAATTTTAATTAAAATATTTCCCTTAGTTATCTTCTTTATTAGAGTACACCATATGAAAATAGAATAGAAAAAAATATTTTGTAACACACCTAATATTTTTTTCCTTAAATGATACATTTTTCATGTGTCAAAGGATAATGGGTCTTATTTAGACATAAAGTTTAAAATTGTGTTTTCATCATGTTTGGTAAAAATGTCAAACGATACAAGCTTCAAAAGCCAATGAATCAAAAGTTAGTGTTTTCTCTAGGGAGGAACAACCAAATGAAAAGGTGAGAGCTAAGGTGTATTTTGAATATAAAATAGAGCAACATGATGCTTACATATATGAATAATTAAGTGGACATGATAATGTGGTAGGGGAGAGTCTAGGTACACTTGATAGTTAGGCTCTCCACCAATGATGACTATGAGAAGGTCTACAAGGTAGTGGAAGCTATTTAAAAGGTATAGTCCACTTGAATTCTAGTGTACTTTTCTCTAACTATATTGATGATGAACTGAAGCCTATAAGAGGATCTATTTATTCTAAGGAGTTTAATTCTTATATAAATTTTATAAAAATTGAGTTGATGACACTGTAGTAAAATAAAACTTGGTACTTGTTTGATCTACTTGAAGGAAATAAATGTATTGCTTGTAGATGGTAGGTAAAAAAACACATTTAAATTACTATTGAAGAAGTGCAAGGCATAGTTGGTGGAAAGGGGAACTCTCAAGTAGACAAAAAATATATTTCAACGAGATAGTTTCTTCTATACCCAAATTAAAATATCTTGTGATGATTTTATATCGAGGTATGTTGATTCATATTAACATGGATTAGATTGATGCCAAGACTACATTGTTGTATGGAAACTTAAAGGAGAAAATACATCTAAGCCAACCAAGGGAATTCAAGGGGAAGATAAAGGATCATATAGTTTATAAAATAAGAAGGTTGGTGTATTAGTTAAAGTAATTGCCACATATTTACTATCAAAAATTTGTTTCATATGCATTAGAAATAAGTTATATGAGGATTATTGTTGATCACTGTGTGTACTAAAAATAAGTTAGTAATCATGATTTAGTCACTACATTTTATATATTGATTATATGATCAAAATTTAAAAGAATAATAAATGTCTTAGGGAACTCAAAGCTCAACCATCTATTTGATTTGATATGAATCGTCTATATGCTACAAGATTCATACTTTGTATAAAGATCCATAGAGAGAATTCTAGTGAGAATATGTGGTTGAGCTCAACAATTTATGTTAAGATTATTTTATAGTGGTTTGGAATGCACGATAGTAATCATATATGTATCCCCATATTAATAGGCACTAAATAAGTTTTGGGAATTTTTCCTATGCCTATAGAGGCTTTGCAAGACATGTACAATATTTCATATCCAAGTGTTGTATGAAGCCTTGTGTATGTCATGATTTCCACAAGGCTAGGCATTGCTTAAATAGTGGGAATTCTTGGTAGGTTCATGTAAAATCTTGGTAGATAACATTAGACTTGGGTGAAAAGAGTTTCTAGGTACTTGAAAGGAACTATAAACGAATATAAATGTTATCATGTTATTAATGACGTTGGAAACATGTTAAATATAAGATATTCAATAATTTTGACTAGACTAAAGATCAAGATAATTAGCGATCAACAAGTGGTTATAATTTTCCTCTATTTATACCAACAATAAATTGAATCAGTAAGTAATCATAGATAGTTATGTATTCCACAACTAAAGTAGATTATATGAGAGAAACAATAAAAGTAGATTACTTCTCCCTAGACCCACATGCATATAAATTATAATAAAAAACATGAAGATGCTATAATGAGGTAGTTTTACCAATCCACACTGTCATATGTGTATTTTCAACAAGTGATTGTGTAAGATATGTATTAGCTAGGTAACAAGCCATAGCAATTACTTAAAAAATATATTCTATATTGGCTCTAATGAGCATATTCTTATCCCTCTAGACATCAATGTTATATTCATTATTTATACTACTCCTTTCTCTTGAGAAGTGTATGGATTCATATTAATTTTTTAGATTCTATTAAAAATACACATCACCATTATTAGTTCTCAAAACCTTAAGCCTTTTGCTAGTCTAATTTTCTATATGGGATTTAAACTCTTTAAAATGATTGAAGACTTAGTTTTACTCATAAGAATGTTTTTCGATGTCCTCCTAAATAATCATCTATAAAACATACATAAATTAGGGACCAAAACCCAATGTCCACCTCTATGATGAATCAACATGTTAATAATAATATATAATCTTACATTGAAATACATGTTTAATTACTCCATCATAATAAGGCATACATGTTATAATGGACAAGTAATAAACGAGACGCCCTTGTCCATCTAGGTTCATAAATAATAAATAAAAATAATATCAAAATAATTAATTTTAAATATTAAAATTGCAATGTGTATGACACACCTATCCCAACAATGTATGTGTTAATGCTCGATCACAGTTTTTAATGCATAAACCCTTTACAAGTTAAAATATATTTTATGCACATTTTAACCCCTCATTTTTGTGCACATGTACCCACCAATAAACATTAAAAGTTATTTTTTAAATAATTTTATTAATTTATCCAAATATACTTATTAATTATAATATAAGTTTGAAGACTCTGAACTTTTTCACTCCTAAAAAAAATGACATTTGGAGTTAAACTTCATTAGCCACCATTAGAGTGGACTTCTTGATGATAATCAAGAATGTGAAAATCTCTCACACACCATTCTAGACTGAAATTCTTGGTGATAATCAAGAATGTGAAAATATCAATCTTTCTCATATATTCTCTAGAATGGGATTCTTGATGATAATCAGGAATCTGAAAATCTGTCTCTCTCTTTCTCTCTCGTATGTGTGTGTGAAAGTGAAAAATATGCAATCATTTAAATTTTCTTTCATATATGTGTTCCCTTATGCAGTTTGTTATTTGTTTGGACAATCGCTCCCTCCTTGTCTTGATTTGTGTGTGGCACTTTTCAAATTCTTAGTTTAAGCATCATTAAAATGAAGGAAATAGAGTCCTCTAACTAAGCTCTCTTTTAAACAGTTGCACACTCAAATTCCACGTTCCTTGTTTTAGAATGTAGCTGAAGGATACCTAAATCTAAGAAATATATTAATAAAACTCCTATTGTAGCTTTATTCCATGCTACGAATTTTACCTAATAACTTATCTCTGCTTTGATACCACCACAATCTTTCCATAAGGATGATTGTATTAAGTTATTCCCATCGGCTTGTTAATTTTAACTTGTTAGGATTGTTTTGGTGTTAAAATCTGGAGTTAAGGCATCTCAGGCCGAGCGAGATTATTTAAATTATTCTTCACTCTTCAGTAATAAATACGAAAGTTCTCGTGGCTCTATTCTAGACTAGTCCGTGCAAGGAGAAAGAATTTTGTCATTTACAAATCCTTGAGAGGAGTTTGCAAAGAAACGGGATGCACCGTATTGTTATTCTTAAGCTTCCACAATCCAACAGCAGATGTGGTTTTTAGAAAGACAGTGATAAATATCAATTCAAAATTCATATCAACCTTTGAGATGAACCATCACAAGGAAGAACAAATACGCTAAGCTTACGTACAAAACCATAATAGGGTTTCTAAGTTATTAAGCATTTGGAACCAATATTTAGATTTCATGTCTAGAAGAAGTTCTATAAATGATTGCTAACTCAATTATACTTTCTTAATTGAATCCTCCTTTAAATATGATCGGAAAACGTATGAAGAGTATTGCAAAAAAAATGAAGTGAAAAGCCGCGTGAGAGAGACATGATCATTAGTTTCAAAAGAAGTGAAGAGTCTCGAAAGACTGGAGAAGAAATTCAACCTTATCATGTAAGAGCACAAAAACCAATAAAACAAGTTTTGAGTCCAGTTATTTAAATCGCAACGAACAGAGATAAAACAATCCGGGCATCATACCGGGACTGAAGATGTTTTGTGGACACAGATCTTATGAGAAAAAAATTATGCAAGGACATATCATAATTTTGGTAATTTCTTTTTTCCTTTCACTCACTATCGTATATATTCATTGCTGTTTAAATTTAATTTGTTTTTTCTTGTGGGGCGGGGGAGGCTATTTCGGCCAGCAACCACTTAACTGCTGGCTCATTTATGAACAGCAGCAAGGGAAAATAGTGAGAAAGAAGTTTGGGCGTGATTTTTGAACGAAAAAAATAAGCTGTAATCATTTATGATGAGTTTTTGAGCACTACACTCACTAGAGGCGGGATTTTTGTGAAAGTTTCCAGATTTTGAAGAGAAAGAAAAGATAGATAATAGAAGCGAATAGAGAGAAGAGAGGAAGAACAGAAAAAGAAGAGGACAGAAATCAAACAAAAAGTTTAAAAAACAGAAAAAATAGTGAAGAGGAATGCATAGAAGAACAAGGGAGCACATGATAGACAAATAGTAGGAAAGAGAGAACCAGAGAAATCTCAAATTTTTGCCCCACACTTTGAAGGAATGTAAATGTGTATAAATAATTATAAATGAGTATTTTAAAATAATAAATTAGTATTTTAAAATAATAAATTACCTTTTAAAATTGTTTTCTTTCTTAGACTATATAGTTCTTGTGAATGAATTTTTTTTTTATGAGTTTGCTGCTTTAGAAGTGGATTTTTTTTTTTTTTTGAATATTTGGTTGTTTTGTGATTTTCTATTGTGTAGTAAAGCTTCTATAATATAGATTTATGTTGTTCTTGTTGTATTTGACTGTTGTATCTATAGCATAGTTTATGTTCCTATAGTAATAGAATGTTTGTCTACAACATAAGGTTTTTTCTACAACAATAGTTTTAAGACCTCTAGAGAGGTTGTGTAGGGTGTTTACAACAACACAACCTCCTTCTCCACTTGCTAGCTCTAGTTTGGGTTAGGTTTTGAACTTTTGCATTAGGGGTGGATGCCATGAACACGATATTAGAGCACAACTACAACTCAGAGAAGGAAGATAATGTCTTTGGATTTGAGTTGAAAAAATCCCTTAAGCAATGACTATGGGTGTGTTCCTACAACAAGGGTTATGATAGTCATAAAGACTATAATAAGAAAAAAGAAAAAAAGAAAAAAAAAGAGATTTAGGGCAGTAGGATGTCACCAAGGAGAAGGATGGAAAAAGTTGTAGTTATAGCTGCAACAAGAAGGATATATGAGGTAGTGGAGGCCCTAAGAGAAATACAAGAAAAAGAAATGGATATGTATACAAAGTAGAGCACATGAAAATATTGGCAATGAAGATGATGAAAAAGAAATAGATGTATCAGTAAGAAAGGTAAAAATATAGATGCAGATATTTGGATGCAAGGAAGAGAAGGCTAATAAAATCTATCTCAAACATTGAAAAATGAAAAAGAATGGAATTACCAAGCTTCTCAAGAAGTTTGGAATCAAATGAGCTAATAGATTGGACAACAAAAATTTAGGAATACCTTGAATTTGATGAAGGGCCCTAAGAGAATGAAGGTTCTCTAACCAAAATTGCAAGGTCACACAACACTTTGGTGAAAGGAGGATCAAGTTGAGAGGAGAAATGGTAGGGATTAGATTACTCCATTAGATCGAATAGTGAGTAGGAGGAAAGATATTTTTTTACTTAGTGATTACCAACTTGAACTTTTGAAGAAACTATAGAATATAAGGCAAAGAGAATTAAGTATGAAGACTCATATAGAGTAGTTTTATAAAATTTCAATAAGATCAAGGCATAGGGAATTGGACCATGAAAAGGTGGATCGCTATGTTAATGGACTAATGCTAAATAATCAAGAAGAACTAAGTATGATGAGGTTACAAACTATGGAAGAAGCATATTAGTATGTTTTAAAGGTAGAGGATAAATTGACAAGAAAGCAAGGAGAAACCAAAGGAAAAGGTGGATTTAGTAGAGGTAAAACGCAACAAGAGAAAAACTACAACAATGATAAGGAGACCATCCCTTCAAAAATTCAAAAGGAGTTAGATGTAACAAGAGTAAGATCATACCTTACGAGAGGTAGAGTTGGATATGAAAGAGGCAAGGACAAATATTTCCAAGGTACCTACTTCACGTATGGATAGTTAGGCCAATATAAATTATGAATTCCCACAATGTCAGATAGAAGGATCAAGGAGAATAGAGGTTGCAAGTGCACACAAGAGATCAAATATAAAGGGTCTATTGGTCAACCAATTGAACCTAAGAAAGGAGAAATACTTATGATGAAGAGGATATTGTTAAGGTAGCCAAAAGAGAAGATGAATCCATCCAAATATTTTTTATTTCTAATATTAAAAATAGGGGAAGGGCCCTTGAACCCATAACTTTAAGCTAAAAAAACAAAAACAAAAATTCCATCAAGGTTAAGCATCTAGAAACATGCAAAAGGAGACATACAAACCTCATATACAATCCAAAAAAGTAAAGCAAACACACAAGCCAGAACTACAAGGAAACAATAGAGAAAACAAAATAGAACCAAAACTATAATAGTAGAAACAAAAAAAAAAAAACCATCACTTTTTAGAGGGGAAAATGAGCTCCCAATCAGCCTTCAGGAGGTCCATGGCTTCTCCCCAATCATTTTCACTGACACATTCTAAAACTGAGGTCCTCTAGGTCGTCTCCTTATATACCATCCAAACATTTTTTTGTTGAGAACTATATTTAGGTATGCATAAATGTTGCAAGGACATAATATATAATGGGAGTAGTGATAATTTGGTCTCAACTAAAATGAAAAATAAATTGGGGTTAAAAAGTACAACTCACACTATCCCTTAAAGATGTCATGGATACAAAAAGGGTACCAAATCTTGGTTGATTAGCAATGCCTACTAAGTTTTTGAATAGAAACTTTTGAAGATGAGGTGTGGTGTGATATCATTCCTATGGATCTATGTTATTTCTCTTAGAAAGACTATGGTAGATTAATAGGAAGGAAATCCACAATGGGAGAGAAAACACTTATACCTTATAGAAAAATGGAAGAAAACATACTCTTACACCATTGATAACTAAAGAAGAGGATGTGGAAAGTAGTCCAACGATGTTTCTAGTGATAGGAATTTTTTTTGAAATAGATTAAGGATGAAAAATATGTTTTATAGTAGTTCCCAAGGTGCTATAGGAAGATGCAATGGCTGACAATAGTGACATGCCTTTAAAATTAAAGGTATTTTTAGAATAATTTGATTAAATTATGTCCAACGAGTTCCTTGAAGGACTACCATCTATGAGTAACATTAGCCATCATATTGATGTAGGGACAAGTTTACCCAACAAAGTTGCCTATAGATTCATGTGTTCTTATTCTTCAAGATCTTTTGTATATTCTTTGTTTACATTCATTATAGAATGTTCATTTACTAGAAAATAGATTTGACCTATCTATAGGGAATAAAATCCTAAAATGATATAGTTTTCTTAATTTAGGCATGTTTGGAGGGTTCAAAAAATTGGATATAAAGAAAAGGAAAAGCCTTACCCCTCTAGATCTTTTATATTTTAGGAATTTCCCAGATTTGTGTTGTAATCTTTCTCTTAAATAAATTATAGTTCATTTTCTTATTACATTGTTTGTCTATAGCAATATTTAATGATTAGACTACAATTTAAAAACTCAATTTTATGTAAGAAATTTCTATATCATCAATTAAAACATTTATATAAAAACTAACATGATTCACATTTAGAATGATATTCTTAAGTGGTTGTTGGCCTAACTTGCTAGAGCCAAGAACAAAATCCAAGTGCTGGAAGAGAAGGTGCTCAAGCTAAAGATGTCTTGGCTAGGTGAGGTCGAAGATGATGGGAGTTGGGATCTATTATCCTCCCTTGCTAATTCCTTTGATAAATGGGTGAATTGGGAGAGTGAGGTGAATGAGCTCAAAGCTCTGGTAGGTATGGAGGATGATAAAGTGAACTTGCATCAGGAAATTACCACCATGCATAGTAATTAGGACAAAACTCTAAAGTGCCTCTAAGAAATTGTGGATTACAACAAAGAGACTGTCAAGAATACCACGGTCACCATACAATTTTTCAGCAAGAACTTCACAACATTCATGGTAAAAGGATGACCGAGGTTGGTCATGATGTTGGTCATTCAAAGAAAACAATAAGAAGAGGGAAGCCCTACTCAACCTATTACAAAGGAGATCCAGCCTACATGCAAGGGACCCTTGTCCTTTGATGAGAAACCCCACTTCCTGACTAAGAAGTGGTAGGCTATTAGTAACCTTAAACTTCTGAGAGGCTAGTAGTTGGTCCAGTCCCTTGCCAGTTTTTCCCTGCACTCTATATTTATTTTTCTTGCTAGTTTGTTCGCTATTGTTTCTTGTTTTCTTTTTGGGTGTCTCATTTCTCGTGAGCCCCCTTGTTGGGCTTCTAAGGCCATTTTCTAATGGGTATGGGCCATTCTTGTCTTTAATCTAATCAAAATACGATTCACAATGCCCATTCAACAAGGTATTGAGATCTTCATCTTGGTAGAAAAATTCTCTACTAGAACACCTATTCTGGATACTAATGTTGAAGATTCTACTTTGTAGTCTCTTTAACCTACTTGTAAGGCACTAGGTTGGGGACTTCTAAGCTATTTGTTGCAGCTTTGTCCATAGAATGAGGAAGGTTATTCCCCCTTCATATCCCACCCCCTCACGATTGGTGGTCTTGGTGATCCTTCTCCAACCCTAGTGGTCACTCTCATTCAATAATCACCTTCTCCAATCAAGCATCCTCATGTAACTCCCCAAATTTGGGCATTGACAATGGATTCCCCTCTACTCTCCACTAAACATATGGATCTCAAGAATGTTGTATTTTGGACCATTATCCAACAAATGAAGAAATTCTTATGTTAGTTTCTTAGCCCCACACATGAGCCAAGGGTGTGGCAATTTCTTAGAAAGGGTATGCCATGTCTAGGGTGCTAGTTGTTTCTTGGATTATATTTTGTGTTCTTAGCTAGAGATTGCTAACACCTTATTGAAGTTGAAACCTTCTCACATTTTCTTCATGTATCATGTTTCTAAATATTTTGTTAGTTGTTTTTCTTTTGATCAATGTTTTTTATTCTAACATTTTATTTAGCAAAATTTAAAAAAAAAATACATATTTATCCTTTAATGAAAAACAATAACCAGAATAATTTAATTATGAAATATCTATATTAATTATTTTTATATCATAAAATATGTTATATTCTTTTATTTGTAAATTTTTTTAATGATAGAAATAATCATACCTAATAGACTTGGCTAAAGCCAAAATAGTTAGGCAAGATATGTGTAACTAAAATAATATTACAGGACACAAGATATCAAGGTGAGATTGTCTACAGTTGGAATCAAGATTCCAAAAGACAACAAATTGTATAGGACGAAGGAAGATGATTTTTTAATAATTTGTTTTTATTCTGTTCAGTTGTCATTATGGATTTTTAGCTGAAACATATAGTAAGTTTATTTATTTTTAAATAATTTGGAGATGAGTTATTCTTGACTAAATATTTTGTAACTTAAGTATGTGAATATGCCATCTGTAGATTTTGATAAAAGAAGGTTTCAGTATGTAGGGTGAGTAGCAAGAAACGAAGCATTATAGATCCATGTCTGGTAAGCCATGATACTAAATTAATAGATTTATAACACTGCTAGCCAACGAATGGACAGAAGAAGCACACGATCAGTAGAGAACGTGCATCAGGTAGGGAGCGACCCTGAGAGAGAATAGTTTTCCCAGCTAGTAGAGAAAAGTAATTGTGCCCAGAGAGATGAATTATCTGCGCATAAGTCACACTTTGGAAAATCCTGAACCTATTTTAGGATGGTTAATCTCATCTTACTTCTTAACCATTGTTCCAACTATCAAACATATGCCAATAGCGACCAAATGGATTGACGAGGAAATAAAAAATAGGAGAGGATGATATGAAGAGGGACAGAGAGAGGTAGAAACAGACCATAAGTAGACAGCGGAATAGGCATAGAAGTAGAAAAATAATATTAAAAGTATGTTTTGCAAAGAAACGTTGCCCAAGAAACCCTGCATTCGCATAGATTTGATGTAAACTATTAATCATGAACGATATAATGGACTTTTTGCTATTATTTGTCTTTGACTAATGATAGCAATGAATTAATAGCATGTTAGTCCTTTCAAAATGTGAGGATGGAGAACAGAAGTATGGTAGTATTGATATCTAAGATGTGGTTAATGAGAAAAAAAGAATAACATTATTTATTATAGGTCTTGGGAATGACTCTCAGGAGGAAGCATTAAGAGAAGAATGCATAACAACAGAAATGTATGTTAATTACTACTTTAATGGAAATAGTAGTTTGTACACAGATTTAATTAGAGAGCTCTGCACAAATAAGTACAGAATCTATTCAGATAACTTATTTACTGTGTACCGTTGGATAGTGATTTTATTTTGTTAGAACTGTTATATCTACTTTCAGTATACTGGTTAGAAAAGTGCACACTACTAAGTTAGGGAAGCACCCATCCAAGCAACGCATAAGTTGTTAAATGTGCAAAATGAGTTCAGTGGTTGTCCATATATTACTAGTACATCAAGGTGTAATGGTAGGACAAGCACCTATGATTAGTGTCCATCAAGTCATAAGGTAAGTGAAACCAAAAGCAGAAAAATCATAATGGAAATTAGAAATTGGCATGTTCAATTTGGAATTTCTATAAAAGCTAATAATGTCTCACAACACATTTAGAAGTCTGAGATAGCATAGAATCAAAAATAGTAAAGTATACACGAACCGAAAGCAAACTAGTTCAAGATCATGGGAACACTTGGCAGCAAAAACATGATCCTACACAATTTATGGTTAGTTGACTTGAAGGAGACTAAGTAATAATATTATTTTTTTCAAAACATATGATTTTAGGTTCAAAATACTGAAACCTATGTTTTCTTACAAGTTACATCTAATGTAACATGCATAATGGATGTGTAGAAGTTGTTTCTTCCCTGACTGGGTGAGCTCTTCGTTTGTTTATCTGAGGGTTTTGACTGTAACAACTTCTTCTATGTCTCATTGGCAGAAAAATGATGGACTCACTGTTTTTCTTCTCTCCTTGTACCCTAAAATATTTTTTGATTTTCTGGGAGAGGATCTTTGGTTTGGAATGCCTTTAGAATCTCATTGGTTTGTGATTTTCCAATCTTTGGGGTTTGATATCCTATGTTTACTTCTTTTGACCTCTGGTTTTCATTGTGGTGAGGGATTTTTCGTCCTTTTCCTTTGTGGTTCCATGGCGCTATTTTTTGTGATTCATTTGGTGCATCTTTGGGTTACTCTGGCCTTTCCTATGGAGGTGGTCCTATCTTCTATTGAGGGGGAGATGGATGTGGTTGGTTGTGACCTTCCTTCTATAGAGGTGGAGCAGGATGCATCTAGTTTTTCTTGGAAGTATTGTTGGGGGGTTGTTGAGGCCTTGTTTTGTGGTTGCAAGGGAGTTGTTACTGGCCTACATGTTGTCTTCTTTTCTTTATCTTCTATAGAGGTGGAGATCTTGAAAAGTAAGCTGATCTTAGTGGTGTTCACTCTCAAGGACAAGGAGTGTTGTAGTCATGATGGTATGGTTGCGCTTGGGTTTCTCTCCTATAGAGGTGGAGAGAGCAGATGGTTTTTGAAGATCACTCATGATTCCTTGTGCACATGTGGTGACCTTTCCTACATAGGTGGAAAGGTTGTTTTGCTAGGCTCTGAAACTTCTATTGTTGCAGATTTTTTTAGTGGGTTGTTGGTCCCATCAAAACCAATGGGCTTTTGTGGGTTGTTGCTCCCTTCAAAACCAATGAGTTCAATATTAATGTAAATCTTGGTTCTTTTCTGGGCAGGATGTTGGCTTTTGGCTAGATGCTGGCTTGTTGTTCCCTTGTTGTGTTGCTGAGTGCTTTTGAGTCTATCTTTCAGACAACTTTTTCTTCTTGGTGTGGGTTTTGGGTCCCCTTAAAACCTGATGGTTTCAGGTCCATTCAAAACCTGTTGTAAATGGTTTTGGGTCCATTCAAAACATGTTTTTCCACTAATCAAAAACATGCATAATGGATTATTTAAGGACTATTGTCCCACTATCAAGGTCATTATAACAACACACGTACACAAACCAACATTGGCTACTAGAAGGTGTACAACAAATGGAAGTTGTTAGAAGCTTTGAAAAATAAATACTTTTGTTTCTTGAAGCACAAATTGTGAATACGGAAAGGTCAAGTACAAAATTTGTTGCCAAGTACCACACAAAAATAGCTGAGACTATGATATACTATTTTAGGAGGAATTAACTACCAAGATTACTTTCTTGATGAATGATTCAAAGATAATATATTTTCTTATGAAATTAATTGAGCTAGTTATAAAATTATATCAATGTCTTTGTGTAGTACATGATCTATGATAGATTGATGCATGAAGTGTTGGGTTATCAATAAAATGCATAAAACATATTAACTTGGTTTAAACCAAAGAATTTTAGGTTGACCTACAAAATAATTATGTGCACTACTAGTGTATAGCTCAAATTCATGAAAGCATTATTGAGGAGATATATTTCATAAGTTAGAATTAATGTGTTTACAGTTGTTAAATTAAAACCATGGCTAGGATTATAGAGAACATGAGTTAAGCTATGGAGGCTAATTTATAGATAATATTAAAATATATGGGAATCCCAAAAAGGTTGTTTTAAGTGTGGAAAACCAAATTGCATGCAAAGGAATCACCTAAATTTCCTTTAGTGCACGCATTCTACAATAGACCGCCAAACAAAGCATTCAAGATAATTGCACAGTAAAATAATCCAATGAAATAAATCATAAAAATGTAAGTTTTTCCAAGAGAAGACTATGTTTAGCATGTCATTCACAAGGTAAACAAAAAACTTACTACTATATACTAATGTTGATATGTATGTGACTATCATTAGCTAAAGTTGGATTATGAAAAAATCTTCAAAATATAGAGATTCAACTATAGAGTTCTCAAAATGTACATAAATTTAGAACCAATCATTTAAATAGATGAATGAAAGTAACATTTTATAAAAAAATTTAAATTCATTGAAAGATTAGATAAATTTTAGTACACATAGAAATTAGAAACCATGTTAAACAAGATCCAAGATAGGACAACATAAGAGATAACTATTTTCTTTTGAGATGTTTAGTCTTATAGAGCTAAGGACTATCCTTACATGGATTAAGATTTGAGTTCAAAAAACCACTGGTATGCACCAATAGCAAACCCAAGAATTTGTGAACATTAAAGAGAACCAACAATAATCAATAATCACATATTATTGTTAGAATTTATGGTTGATCACTATACAATATGACCAGTAAATCCACTAAGATTAAAAGAAATGTCTAAACACTTTATATGATGCATGTGGACCATATAACACATATTCTTAATGGCTTGGGTTAGATAAAATCTATAACATGTATAATGTGCACACATTATAGCACACATATTATTATATAAAGCATTGGTTAATATTTTTATTCTTTATACAATTTCATAGTTATTATAAGATGTATGTTTTATAATGCAGATGCTTTCTTACTAACATCATAGAAAATTACATACTCTTATAGTTTTGTGCTATTTTTTAGACTTTGTTTTAGTGTTTATTCTCATAACATGTTGGAGTGATCATTTCAAACTTTCCTTTAAGTTTTTTCTTCACCAAATTGTCAAAATTCTTTATTAGATTCCAATTCTTCTAATTAACCTAAGACCACATATTGAATTTTAATTTTTTTATAGTATACTAGAATGACATGTGGATGTTTATGTGATGCTCTAATGTCCTACAAGTTTCTAAAATTAAGCATTAGTTTCCCAATCAATTATTTATGGTATCATTTTTATAATCAAAAAATAAATTTAGCATCTAAACTTGACCCTTTTAGAATACCCATAAACATTTTGGTAAAGTATAATTTTCAATCTCAACTCTTTAACCCATTATATCCTTGCTCTTGACTCTTTTGGTTGTACTTTTCTAATTAGACATCCATTGTTGAACCTTTTTGAAGCTACATGCTAGTATATTTATATTGAAGAATCCTTGAGCTCACATCTCTCTTCTACATCATGTTGGTAATATTGTTTAATAAGTTCTTATTCTTTTCTATAATATTGGTAATATTGTTAATATTGTTTAATGTCTTCTATAGTTATATTGGAAAACCTATTGGTGACCATTACTAGCCTTTATCCAATATCATAAACACATAAGAATATTCTTCTCTATAGACCAAGGATTGATACTTATAGATGTACTATATCATCACTATTCTTAGTCCTAGATGGATGTATGATAAGAGGACATACTATCTTCAATATCATCTATATTTGACTCAATATGGAGGTTGAGAGACCAAATTAGGGACTTGACCATTCTTGGCATGAATCCATGCAATCTAATTCATTTTTCTTGTCTTGACTATGGGTTTCTCTAGGATAAAATCACATGGTGGTTTACATCCTTTCTCATTCTCCCTCATCATTTTTATTTTTATTTCAAAATAAATAAATTGTATTACTATTCTTCATTTTTGTATCATCTGGTATCCCCTAATTTAATTTATTTATGACCATCCTTACTTTTCTATTTTACAAGTGACATAAAAATAAAGGAAACAATCAAGATTTTTAACTTTTATAGATGGCAAAATATGAAAATGACTATAGCACATTGTACAAATGTGACTTCCCCTAGTTTTTTGTCCTTACTATCCTTGTTTCCTATTGTGTAGTTAACCTCAAATTTATGAAATAACTCATATTTAAAAAATTTTGAATGAAAATGCATTGCAATAATATCCTAGATAGTGAGCTTCATCATTTGATGCCAAGTTCCTCTCTTTTCGTTATATTTATTTCTTTATCCTTGTCATTTCAATACTTCTACTTTCTATAATATGCAAATTCTTTCTACTTCTCTCATTATTTCATTTTATGTAATTTAAAAGTTAAGCAACGTTTAATTTCTTCATTACATAAAATAATTTAAAGTTTTAAAAATCTTAGTCTACAGTTTTAACACCATTTTGGATAACAAATCTATTTTTATTACATAAACTACAACAATTAAACATCATTCTCATCAAGTTCGTATGTTTTAGATGAAATTCAATGGAACCACTATTAAAGTGACAAGCTACTTAGCTTTCTAGCTATAATTTTGTTTAAAGTTTAATTTAGTATATTTGAAAAAAGAAAAAAGAAAGTATTTTAATATTCTTCAAATACATGTGCATTATTTTTTCATCATAACTTTTGATCTATTTATCTAAATTTTAGAAAAATATAAATAAGACTATTATATGCTTCACTTTATACACATTGCAAAAATAAATTACTTTTGTAAAAGTTAATTGATATGCATGATTAGCTATATAATCATATTACTTTCTTAATATTTTAAATAATTTAAAATCAATTTTTTAATTCTCTTTTAAAAATATCTTCCTATTTTTCAAATACATAAAAATAAACATACACATGTACTACTTTCTCCTCATAAACTTTGAACCGTTCATCTAAATTTTTTTAAATTATGCTTCATTGAGCAAAATATATTCTAGATCATCTTTGTGAAAATTATTTGATACACAATGATCAGTGATATATTCTAGAGTGTTCAATTTTAACAAATAAGACTAGAGGTTGCCTTCCGAGTATGTTGTATTTAATGAGAAGGCTAATATGATGGGGCATAGGATACATGTTTATACTTTAATTTAGATCATTGTGATACATGTTTACCATTCCAGACATGTAGCATTCAGAAGCTCATTGGCAAGCATTAGACGAGGGGGATTGATCTCCCAGATCGACGTCTGAGCTGTTCAGAGGTACAGATCGATGGCTGCTTATATTCGAAGACAAATATCTCTTTTCCACCGTTTGGTAGGAGAGATAGATGTGATGGGGAAACGGGTTTTAGTTAGTGAAAACGTTTTCTCAGAATGCAAACAGCCGATCTTCTTTGAAAATGATATCAGTTCTCCTAGAAGTAGCTTCATAAGCCTAAGAACAACCACCATCAAAAGGAGAACGTCAGTGGTGCTGTCAAGTTGGGTCAGGTGGAAGGTAGATTTGAAACACCATGCAACAAGATTGAGATCTATGGACGTTGTCATTTGTTATTTGCTTGTCTCTCCTTGGAGGACATTCCTTTCACTCTGGTTGAAGATTAAATGGATTTATACCTTCCAAATATAAGTTTTGATTAGATTTCAAGGGAGATGGGAACTAGATCTATCAGATGGCACCACAAAGCTGATTAATTGGGATATATACATCCTTCATTGCTTCCCCATTATATAACTCTTGATACCAAAATACAACCCATCTTGAATGGTTTTCTTGGATACTGTTAATATGCCCAGTCTAAAGCCTTTTGGTATCTTTATCAAGGGAATGCGCAACATACACAACATAAAAATGGACAGTATATTAAATAGATTTGTTTGTTAACATTAAAATATATTTACATTTTCCAACTCTCGAGCAAATATTCAAAGGTGGAATATGCTGGGAGATGCTCCCATCCTATTTCTTTCCATCATTGACGATCTTTTAACAAATCCTACAAGCACTCGCTTTCGCTTGGGTGGAACTAACTTCCTAAGGGCCTACTTACCGGCTTTAATTGATTTGTAGCTCTTTGATGGGTTTCTTAGTAAGTGATTATATTCTACTTGGTTGGTAAAAAATGTGCTACCATCAAGAGGCATGATAATCTATAAATAAATATTGATACCTTTCACCTCAAACGATACATATTAATTTCATACTTTTCAAAATGTCTCCTCACATTTTGGGATTTTAAAAGATGGATATTTAATGGTCTTTTATATTATGAATAAATAATTTTATTATATATAATATTAAAAATTCTCTAAATAATTATTGTATTATAATTTAAGAGAATAGAGGAAAGGTCTTAGTTACCGTCCATGTTCCAATTACCCTTCATTGATACATATTAATTAAAAACTCACTAAAAAATTCTAAATGTACCAATAGTTGTCCACTTTATACTGAATAGTTAAAAATAAGACACTTTATTGGAGGAGTTGTGCAACTTTATTGGTACCAATAGTGCATGATTACTAGGGCATTTGTGCATATGTCAAGCACTAATTTTGTGGTGGTCAAAACGAATGGTTATCGGGACACTAGAGAATATGTATTGAACGTCAACTTGAAATGACCACTTCTTGACCTTTGTCTACATAATGAATCCTCTTGTGTTTATCGTAACTACCCAGAAACCAAAACAATAGCTATATGCTCTTAAGTCACATACAAAGAAGCCCAAAGAAAATTGTTGAAATCCAACATGCCATTTCAGAGCATAGGGTGTACGAACTTTGATTTTTAGTATTTTAATTATATTTTTATTATGAATATCCAAATCTTCTTTCTAAGAATTGATAATTTATATATAGAAATATTTATGTTTATTTGGAATGTTTCAATCATTTCATTTAGAATTGTATAATTAATTTATAAAAACTTAAAATATTTTGAAAGGATTTATCTACTCTTTACAAACATTCATGTGAACTCATAATATTTGAACAATTAAAAATGTTTAGGTAAAAGTATAATATTGTGTTTCACTAGAGGATTGACCTTGATTTTTATTTGAAATCATATCATGAATGAAAAATTAACGAGGGGTTTGATTTAAATAGAGATATTTTTTCCAAGCCTAAGGAAGTTTGATCTAATCTTCTTAAATATAAACCTCCTTTGTTCCTCTCAAAATCTTTCTTATTTCTCCTCTCACCCTCAATCTCTAAATCTTCAAATAGAACAATAATTCCTTTCCTATTATTCTTCCTAAGCATTGTAGGCTTAGGAATATCCACAATTATCTTTCCTTTATGTTAATTTGGGGTTTGAAAAATACTTTGAGTCAATAGGAGACCCAAAATCCTTTCTAGTAGAGTTCCTAGAGAAAAAATTTGGCTCATCCTCAACTTCAAAGTCCTTTATAGATTTATACAATGGTTGCATGGACTCATAGGAGGAAGTGTTTATGTAATCAACTACTTTAGAATTACCCCCTTTTCTTCAAATTTTTCTTAGTAGGGATCTCAAGGCTAGCTTTTTGGGATTGCAAGTAATTAACAATGAGTAGAATTAGCCCTTGGTGGAGGAGAACTAGATTTGGGAATTTTTACATTCTTTGATGGAATTTTTAAGAGAGGAAAGGAGATAAAATGAAAAAAGGACCTTAAAACTATTCTTGAAATGGTTTAGTAGAACAGAACCATGATGGATTCAACAATATTTTTCCAAATTGACTTCACCAAGATTTTCTTGTACCCAAAATGAAGTTCCAATATTTTCTCCTCCTCATCATACTTGAGAAATGTCTCTAGGGCTTCTTTCCCATGTCTCCTATCCTTAAAATCTTTACTCTTATTTTTTGATGGACTACTAAGTTGTGTCACAAACTCCTTAGTTATAATTCTTTCCATCTAAAAGATTGACACTTTCCTCTCTTTCCATCCTCTGGTGAAGGCCTTGTTGTTGGCCTTGCTGTTGCACTAAAAGATCGACCTGTCAAAGCCCAGTACAAGCTTTAGTTAAGATCCATAGGAGGCAGTTAGACTATGTCACAAACCCAAGCATTGTGTTGGAAAAGGAAGACCAAGGGACACACCATCTTGCAACAATCCCACCCAGCACAAGCAAGGGGTTTGAACCTATGACCAGCTCTGATACCAATTGTTGGCCTTGCCATTGCACCAAAAGATTGACCTTTCAATGCCTGATACAAGCTTTAGCTAAGATCCACAGGGGATGGTTAGACCATATCACAAACCCAAGCATTGTGCTAGACAAGGAAGACCAAGGGACACACCATCTTGCAACACTTGGTAGTAACAATTTCATGTAATCTCAAATTTTTAAGATACATCTAATTTTTTTATCCTCATTATATTTAGTAAGATCAACCCTATTATGGTCACCCTCCATTTTAGGATTCTCCTTATTATTGATGGCACAACCCTGCATAATTTTTCTCTCAAACATGTAACAAAATTCTCAAAAAGAGAAAAAAAAATCTCAAAATGACCTTAACTCCTATAGGCTATGAAGAACACCATAAAGGGGTTTATCATTAAAACATGTCATTCCTAGTTTTTTGAATCATTGAAATTATCTCTCATAGGGAGAAAATAATCAAATGATATCCCATCACTTCCCATTTGTTGGATTGGAGATATCATCCCCTATAGTATGAGAACCTTTGAACGATATCTCATTCGCCATAAGTAACCCTTAGACATGTCAAGGTAGATCCATGAAATCACTTTAATCTCTCATATTAATATTAAGTACCATCTAGTTGGTGAAGAATTCAACACTCTAACTCCCCTCTTGAAACACATGGGTAAACTAGACCTTCTCAATTTTTTGATAAATCAAAAAAAAGTCTTTAGTAAAGTTATCAATGGTTGAACTTGGGGTTTATTTGTTGGTGTAATTAATTATTTAATTACACTTACATAAGTTTACTTATACATTTAATATTTCTCTCATGCATTTATAATTATGCATTAGGCATTTAATATTTGTAACTAAGGTGGTTATCCAACTACCTCTCACCTTGCCTATATAAGGAAGGCTCTTGTACATTTGCAAATTATCTCATGAGTTCTATCTCAATATATTCAAGATCATCATTTGATCAAGTTCTCTTCTTTCTCATGTGGATGGTGTTCTTCTTGGTTGATCCTTTGAATTGTGGCCAGCTTCATTTGGGTTATTGTTCATATTTCCAATATGGTATCATAGCATAGGCCATAGGAGATCCATCTCATATCAGGATGTACAACTGAGGAGACTATCGAAGGTTGAAGGGTTTTCATGAAGGGCTAGTTGTTCTCATTTGGGAGAAAATTGATTTCCGAAGCACTTTAGGTTAGATTTGACCTCGTTATTGTGTTCAGAAGGTCTGAAAACCTAAGGATCACCTACCCATTCATCAAAATTTGACTTTGTCATCCAGAGGCCATCAAAAGTTTTTTGCAGCGATATTGGAAGCACATCGTATGGATCATACAAGTTGTAGGAAAAAAATTCCTCCCCCTTGTTGCAGAAAAAATCCACTCTCTAGTCAACATCATATAAAATACTTCATATTCTAAGGTAAATTTATTTTTTGGTGATTTTTCAAAAAAATTGGGTGACTATGTTAAATTTGATGGCCAAATGACCATCATAGAAGCCCCATCATGTCTTAATTAGGAAGTTTTCTTAAAATTGCCATAAATTTTGATTTGGGCATCTGATTTTCGCAAATGAGATATCATTGGAAAGTGGTTTTGAGCACTCTCTAGTGGTGCAGGAATTTTTATTAGATTTTATTCCTATAATATTTTATCATAGATTGAAGTTAGTTCTTCCTTTTGGACTCTTGAGCTTGTATCTTTTCACCAGTTTGTCAGATTTTGGAGATTCCAATGGCATTGTGAAGGAGATTCAGAGCTCTATCATTTTTTCCATCTAATTTTCTCAGATTCAACCCCAAGTACATTCTATTGAGTTTTTGCAATTTGAGGCATTTACTTGATAACTTGGACATACTGCAATTTGGAGAAAGTCTATTTGCATTGGGAGGCTTCATTTTCAGTTGTTGCATCATATTTGGGAGTTTCTATTTGACATTGAAGGTCAATGCCTTTGTAATATTGGAGATCAATCATAGTTTTTTATGGGGTTTTCATTTCATCCTTCCTTAATTATGTTGGAAAGGGGAAACTATAAATAATGGAGAGATTGCATCATATATCATCTCTAATCACTTCAGTTATTGCCACATTTGTATGGTTTTGTTCCCCCTCCTCATAAAGGTATCCAAAAATTTGCTTGGAGTTGTCAAAGGTATGATGTATTAGAGGTTATTGCAATGCATGTTGATGACGATGTTTTGAAAGCTATTGATCATTATAATTGTCCTCATTTTCTTTAGACTAAGATTTGGGAGCTATACGAATATTTTGATACTCGACCATTCCCTGATGATCATGATTCAGAATGTCATTTGCCTCTTTATTCTTCAAAAAATCCATACCCTATGATGATAATACTATGTAGGAGCTCACAGATTTGGAATGCTTTGAATCTTCAGATGAGGATGTCAAGGGTTCTTTAGATGCTTCTTCTCCATCAAAGACAGTTGATGCACCTTTACCTTCAATGATTCTTTGTCCAAAGTCATTAATTGAGGCTTCCATCATTCTTATTCAACAAGACATATTTAGTTTTCTAGACTTGGGATCACATGATGGATTTGTTTTCATTAGCAAATCTTCAAATACTTACAATGTATCTTCAAGAGCAAAACAAATATCAATAAATTATCTATAGGCATGCTTTTTACATTCAGCCTTTTGAAATATGCTACAAGATTCCTCCAATTAGTAACAACAACAACAAAAGAAACTAGGAAAACCTTTTACTTCATTCTTGGGCATCCCTAACTAGCTCTTCTAGGTGATTTTTCTCCAACTCTTCAATTTCTTTTCATTTTTCTTTTGTTGTCCTCCTCTTTTTTCTAAGCATTTCTCGCTCATTTTTCATTTAGTTCCATGCTTCTCTCATTTTTCCTACCTGGACATTGCCATATCCCCCTCATTCAAGTCTTTTTCTAGCCTCAACTTTTTTCCAAACTTTTCCTTTACCATTTCATTCCATTTTCTCCTCATCCTAGCATCCAAATTCTTCCACTCCCTAATTAATGTAAATTTTTAAATTCAAAGAGGAGTTACAAGATGCAAAAAATGGCCTCCTCTGTCTTAGGTGTTGGAAGTTTTTCTCCTCCAATTTGGTCAAGAAAAATTCAACTTATGAGCCTCAAAACACATGAGAATAAAGACTTAGGTATCACACATCAAATAGGTATTAGAATTAAATTTTTAATATGTTGAAAATGTGTGAAAAGTGCCCCAAAATCATGCTTGCAAGACCAAATATCAAACACACAACTAACAAAATAAATTATATAAAGAAAATCATTTTTTGGTTGTGAAGGATAGTTTGTGCACCTGGATGCTCCAATTTTACTAATTATTTATATTCAACAAAATTCTTTCTTTCTTACTTTGAGTACAATATTGTAGACCCAATGATGAATAGTTTGTGACTAATATGGTATTACAACTAAGGGTTTAAACCTTGATTCAAATGCCACCATACCTTGTAGGAGACAAAAATCATTGAGTGATTATTGCATTACTAAAGAACCTCACATGATATTGAAGACATGGTGAGGTAGAGTTGTACAAAATATTTAAAATAAAGGAAGAATTAAAACAATATTTTGGTAGTTTTATAATCTCTAGAGTTAGGATTTATATTACACGACTTCACCTCAACAAAGAAAGAATCGTCTAGACACTAATTTCTCACAATTTGACAACTCCAAGGTGTTCCTCTCATAAAATTAAGGAGGATTATTTTCACCTTTTAATAGAAGCTTATTTCGAGGAAAAAAAACTAAGAAGGAATAACCACTATTGGTTAGCATTTGGAGAATTGAAATGTGTAAGAAATTTATAACAAAATTTATATATTTTAATGTGTACTTTTTAATCATTGACATTTTAGATCAAAATTCCTTATCCATCATCAGAATGAGATAGAAAGAGAAGAGAGAAATAAAGAGACATGAGTAGACTAAGAAATATAAATAGATGAATGGAGAGGTTATATGATCCAAGAAGTAGGAAGAAAAAGAAGAAGAGAGAAAAAAAAACCATTACAATATATAAACACTAGACTTAATATTGTTAGTGTATTACATTGTTAGCAAGGGTGGTTGATATCTAATTTGGTTATTGTAGTTATTACAACTACATCCTAGTTATATCTGCATCATCCTTGCATAAATATGATTGATGAATATCAAATGATATCAAGTATTTTACTCTCTTCATATGGTATTAGATCTTGCATCGCTCTTATACCAGGGAGTATGAATATTGTTTGAGCTATGATAAATTTGCATTCAAGAGATGGTATTGAAAGAGTAGGGGTGTTGTAGAGATGTTACACCTAATTTTTCTCCTACCTTCTAGTGTTATTTAAAAGAGAACAACATGGATTGAAGTTGAAGGTTCACAATTACTATGTCAAAAAAAATGATCAAGTTAAGGATATTGTTGTTTTAGAATCTCTCACTCATATGTTTGCAATATCGTTTATCTAGTTCATCATTGCAAGCTTGTGAATATCACACCAATATCTTTCTTTGTTGGTAAGAGTCCACTATCATCATCAAAGTACTGTCCGAAAATAATTTCAGTAGGAAATCTTTTGGGGAATGCTAGTATAGAAGGTTATATTACATTGTTTAAACCACCTCTTAGTTTTAGTAGTTATAGATATGCAGTTATATAGTTTTAGTTATATCAACTATAACTATCATGTATAAGTGGTTATTCTATTGATTGAAGTGGAGAAACCCCCCAAGCTTATTGCATCTTGCATAATATCTACTCTTGCAAGTTTGAAGATAAAAGAAAATAATCTATGGACATAAAAGGTAACAAATCAATTGGTTGTGGATGAAACCATTAACAATCATAACCTAGTTCTTTTCCTACACCTAGAAACAATGGAAAAATTATAATTGTTTCATGAAGATACAATTCTTATTAAGGGAAACAAGAGGAAGGATACAATTTGTATTACTCTAGATGATGAGACTAGAATGAACAAGGTTGTGTATTCAAATGTGATGATTTGTATGGGAGACATGATTTATATTCACCAATGTCTTTCTATTAAGTACGATAAGTGCATTCATGTTCTTTCCATCGATGATATCATCAAGAGTGTCACTAGGAATTTGTTTGATGACTCTTTGAAGCTCTATTTATTGGAATCTTATCACCAATGAGAAAATGGGATCTTTCATTTGTAAGAATTGAAATACATAGCATGGAGTTCAAAGAAATCTATCTTCTTATTTTTGGTGTTTGAGAGAGTGAATTTATGATGAGATTTCAACTTTTTAGGAGAAGCCAAATCCAAACAGGGGATTGCTCTTTTGCTACATCAAGGGTTGTCACACTAGAAATAAGAACATTATAAATTCCATTCGAATTATAGTAAATGGAGCTATCTTTGCAACACCTCATGATGCCTCCAAAGACTCATCCAAGATATTAAATGGATAAACTATAACAAGATCTATTAGAGGCTGGTGGCACTAGAGGATGGAGGAATTTCCATCATCTCAAGTCAGCTTCTCACTTTGAGATGGTGGTTTGCATAAGAAGCATTTTTTATTTCTTTCTTGTTTTCCTAAACTCTATCATCCTTGAAAATTAAGGAAACATCTTCACCATGCTTATAAATAAGTGTATATATGTTTCCTTAATTTTGAAGGACAGTAGAGTTTAGGAATATTCCATCAAGGAGCATGCTAAGTGTTTTTAGACATAGGATTAGGCAATAAACATCTTCACCAAGATTATCACTAAGTCTATGTTTCCTTAATTTTGAAGGATGATAGAGTTTAGGAATATTCCATCGAGGAGGATGCTAAGTGATGACATATTCCACATGTTATGTTTATCCTCAAACTCAATATGTAAGTTAGGATACTTTAAATATGAATTCCTACTTCTTTTATCTAGTTTAGGTGACAATTTATCCATAGATCATTTGGGTAAGAGATAATTTTTTCTCATTTAACATTTATGTGGGTAGGTCAAATGTATTAGAAGTGTTTTCCTCCTAATTTTTTAATCAAGAAATACATATTTTCATTGTTACTCGTTTGATTCAAGTGAGGATCTTCATTTCTAGTGTTATTTGGCATCCTTAGACATAAACAATACTTTAACTTATTGATCTTTAGATATTTTTTCATTTTCTTGTTTTGAGTAGATGGTAAAATATTAATGTGTTGAGTCATTTATTCATCTATTGGGTTGAACAATCAAGTGGTTCACATAACCCTATAATGTGTCAAAGATAATTATTACTCTTAGAATGAAAAAATAATTAAAATGTGATGGAATGATGATATCTATGATCCATGATGTTTTGTGAGACAAATTAATTTGTATTAGGCCCACTACCACATGATTGATTGTCAGATTCCATATCACATACATTGGGATCCATCTCTTATTTTCATGCATAAACTTAGGCCTACACTAATGGATGATTTTAACAGTATTGAGGTTTTTATGGTCTCATGAAATCTGTGTTAAATGATGATTGTAGAAAGTGTAGAAATGTGATAATTTGATGAGTTATATGATTATCTAGTATCCATAAATCTTCTAGTGTGAGTTATTAATATTTAAAATTAGTATTATATGAATTTTTAATTTCATTTGAGATGTATAGACCTCACCCATCTTGTGATTTATTTTTCTATGTTTTAGGCTAAAGTTGTGAGGAATAGTGGATCTCATTTATAATTTATAACTCTTATCCTTAGAAGAGGAGAATTTCATCAGCTCATTATAATAGTTGCATAGGTGTATACTAGAAATATCAACAAAAGGTTAAAGGTTACTATTCTTAATAATCCATTATTCTATTTAAACATTTAGGCACATGTGATGAATTTTTCTTAGGATCAAATATTTTTTAATTTATCTAGAGGAGAAATTAATGACATTTTCTTGGGATCCATACATGTGATGTTTATATATCCTAGTTAATCAATGAGGATAGAAACACATGGATATGATGTGGTGGATGTATATTTGTAGTGCATATTTTATAGGACATTATTGATTTTGTATTACAAGGTTTGTAGTAAGGATATCATTTATAAATACTCATAATATTTTTAGGAAGAGAACAATGAATAGAGAACATTTTTAGTTCAAATGTGTAGGGAAAAGTTGGTGTTAGTTGTTAAGGATTCAATTACACTATTTAAGACCAACAATATTGCGATCAAATTAACATTTTAGGGTTATTTTGTTATTCAAATAAAATGGGTTTTTTTATTTTAATAATAAATGATAGAAATCATGTTATGCACTAAGGAAATATTATAAACTAATTTTTATATCAATTTTCCAATATTTTCTTATAATTACAGATAAATTCCTAAGTTTCGTGGGTGCAATAGATTATAAGGAAAATGAGAGGAATTTCATTTTTTTGATGGAGCTCTAGTATAATCAAATCTCAACTATATGTGTTGGAGGAGCATAACTAGTCATGTGATATTATTAATGAGTTTAATATTTGATATCATTTTTTGTGCAGGAGAGAGTTATATTGGAAATAAATGCCATGACCATGGGATCTAGGTAATAGTTGAGTTGGAATAAATACACATTTATCTAATGTTGAAGATAATAGTCACTAATCAAATTTCTTACACTAGGCTACTTCAATGATATTATCCTATGTGAAGATGAATATTTCAAATCATAAATTGTTTTTGAGAACTATGTTAGGTATCTTGAATATGAGACTTTTAATTTAATGAAGGTACAGATTCTATTACTAATGATGATGGTGTTTTAGTTGAATGAGTACTTTTATTGTGACTTGATGCACACTTAGGACAAGAAGAGTTATAATGATTGGATAATTTTGGAAGTCAACATGAAGAACCTAATTTAGATAATACACATGAGTATGAGAGTTCTCATTTATGTTTGCTTGATGATACTTAATGTTGAGTCATTTATGTAGCTAGGTATGTTTATTTAATTTTTGTTAATGTGAAAATTTCAATATTTTCTATATTTTCTTGAGATGGGCAACAATGAAAGTGATATTGAGAGATTGGATTGTGATTTTTTTTATTTTTTATGTATGAAGAAATTTTATAACCTAATGATTCATAGGTTATGTGATGTTAACATGAATTCTCAATATCAATATGATAATATGAAAACACATGAATTGTATTTATCATTTAGTGGTTCATTCAATTTTCATCATGGTCCCCTATTTAATTTGACCCTTCCTTCTTCACTAGTAGTCAACTCATGCATGAATAAGTAAGGCATTTCATTCTTCAATTTAGAAAATATCACATGATTGAACAAATAAATGATCTCTTAGCTAAAAACACTATTTTTGATAATAAAAAATAATGGTTTTGACATTTATCATTGCATTAGGCCATATGAATTTTTTATAGGATATATCATATATTTTCAACTACTTCAAGTTACTATAGCTCCCAACACACTAGGATATTCTACCCATGTCTTCACACCTTGGCTAAATATATAATTTTTAGTGTGTTTGTTATCTATCATGCAGGTTACATTATAGTTTCCCTTGTATTTCTTTGATTAGATTAAAGAAAAGAAGGGCTCATAACCATTACAAAATAGCCATAGAGGCCCAATGAGGGGGCTCACTAGAAGTGAGATGCCTAGAAAGTAAGAAAAGAAATAACAACAAACAAACCAGCAAGAAAAACAAACACAGAGTGCAGGGTAAAACTAGCAAGGAACCAGACTAGCTACTGGTCTCTCAAAAGCTTAGGGCCACTAATGGCCTACCACTCCTTAGCCATGAAGTAGATTTTCTCATCAAAGGTTAGTGGACCCTTGCATGTAGTTTGGATCACCTCAATACTGGGCGGAGTAGGGCTCCCCTCCTTCTTACCTTTTTTCTTTGAATGTCTAGCATCGTGACCAACCTTAGCTCTGTCCTTTTACCATGACTATTGCAAAGTACTTGCAGAAAAACTTGTATAGTGACCATGGTGTTTTTGATAGTCTCCTTGTTGTAATCCACAATTTCTTGCAGACACTTCATCATTTCATCTTGATTACTGTGCATGGTGGCAATTTCCTACTGCAACTTCACATTATCATCCTCCATACCCACTAGAGATATGAGCTCATTCACCTCACTCTCCCAATTCACCCATTTGTCGAAGGACTTAATGAGGAAGGATAACACATCCCAATGCCCACCATCCTCAACCTCACCCAACCAAGATGTCTTCTGATTGGGAATCTTCTCTTCTAGCACTTGGATTTTGTCCTGGGCTATGATGAGTTGGGCCAAGAGCCACTTAAGAATATCATTATGAATGTTGATAGCTATCGAAATATCATTCAACTTATGCCTCAGAGGAACACAAGAAGCACAAACATCCTTATCCAAATTGGGCTCACCAGAGGCACCATCCAAATTAACACAAAGGCCCCCTAATCTTTGAGGGTTGGGCAGATTAGTGGCTGGGGGGTTTTGGAAACCTCAAACACATCATCATGGATAGAGGAGCCAGCAAGGGAGTTTCCAAGGGTAGGTTTCCAAGACTCATCATCTAAGTTCTTAGATTTATCAAACCAAAGGTAGAAATGGCAGTGGGATCAAGGAATGAAGCACACTTTTTGGGGTTGAGAGTGGGGTCCTCAGTAATAGAGGTTTTACCATGTGCCTTAGTAATTTTGCAAGTGGTGGATGGAGTATCCTTAGGGCCACAAGTGGAAAGGGGGCCTTCTAAGGGAATGACAAGGTTTCTAATGACCATGGTGATCGTTTTAAAAAAGGCTAGGGAGGGAGAGAGAAAGGCCTAGTGGTGGAAAAGATAAAAATTTAACCCTTGATCGATGGGAAGGGTTTTACTCTTACCTTGAACATCCTTGATAGACTGTTCCAAAGAAGAGAGGACCCAACAAGAAAAGTTAATTTTGACATTATATCTAAAATGATTTAACATGAGAAAGAGGGGCATGAAACCAATGAAAGTGACACTCCAAAGAGACATGCCTCATTAAAACCTCCACAATCTTGCTCCACTCCTCAAGAAGGTTGTCTCTATTGAAACCATTTTGCAACTGGTTAACATTTTCACCCTCCTTCAAGAACCTATCCATGTCATTCTGGTAATGCCCCTTTGGCTTCCTCGAAATGTAGACCCCATCCAAAGAAAGCCCAATGACCTCTGCAATTAGCTCCATATTCACCTAAAAGTATCACTCGCCAATGGTTGTGTTACCCTCTTTCCAGGAGTTAGCAAAATCAATCAATAGATTGGGGTCATGCCCCATCATACCCTCAATAAACAAGGCCAATTTACTATGTTAAACAATATTCTAAACATCTCTATCATTTTTCCACATCTCATAGGAGGCGGGTTCTTCTGTACCAAATCACCACCCATATTCACAATCAATAGAGTAAGATGCATAATGCTATAGAAACTACTAGAAGAATTCCAAAGGCAGGGATGAAAAAGCTTATGAAAAGATTGGCCAAAGGAGATGAAATGCCATAAATTCAATTCATGCTAGTTTTCAAAAGGAACTGGAAAGAAATCCAGCTCAAGATCAAGGGTGTTGTATTTTTACATCATAAAAAATTAAGTTGTAGACATGTCGAGGGATAAGAGAGATGTTATCCCATATTTTAATTTTAGAAGTGAAGGCACCTAAGTTGGCGAGAGCATCCATATTACCATTTCTATACATGTGAGTAGATCTGCAACTTTCAAGATTCATCATGAAATTTCATGCTAATAGGATAGGGTCCCTGAGGGGAAAGCAAGGTTTAGCCATCCCAATCAACATCATTATGGTATTATGGGAGTCACCCTCAATGTCCAAGTTGGAGATACTTGCATATATGGCAAGTTGGATACCATGGTAGGCTATTGACACCTCCACAAAATTGGAAGTTTAAAATAAAAACCGCATATACCAACATCATTTTCCTATTATGGTCTCTAATGACACCACCCCCACCTACCCAACTCAGGTTGCCTTTGGCTGAGCCATCAAAATTAAGCTTAAGCCAACTGACCTCGGGGGAGGGGGGACTATCTTGTTCTATTTTCATAGATTTGATGTTCTTTTATTTATCCTCTATTCTCATAGGTTTGATCTACTCCTAGAGATATAATTTTAATTCTCATTTCTCTCACAAGGTTATACATCCCAAACTATAGCCTTTATTGATATTCATATTATAATTAGTATGACATTGTTTTTAATCTCATTAAATCAATTTATGGTTACAATCAATTTAAGAAATTTGAGCTAATGAGTGCCTTCAATACCTTTATTGATATTTTAATCACGTCACAAAATAAAATTATGCCCATATGTTTATATTTATAATGTGTTTTATGCTTTTGAACTATGTGAATTATTTCTAACTTCATGTGTATGATCAACTTTCATAGCTACAATCATGATGGATTGTGTCATTAGTAAATGGTATTAGCAGAAGAAAATGATAATATTAATATTATGTGCCTAATGGTGGAGCTCTTGAGCTTAATGATATCATGTCATGTCCCATGAATTCTAGAGCTCATTATTATTTAGTGGTAGATTTCATACTTGGTGAGTTTGGCTATGTGTTTAGTAGAGATCAATGTTTATCCATGTTGACGAGGCTTTGTGCTAAAGGTGGTCTTGAGGACCATTTGATCAATTTTTTATATAATCAACCTTGCATTTTTAACATATTTTAAAGATTCTAACATGCTTAGGATTGCGAGAACTACCAAATCATACTCAATGTGCACTCGATATTAAGTGATAGCTATATTAGCTAGGTTATGACTAGGTCACCTATGATGGGCCCATTTATTTCATTATTTTTCATTCTTGAATCATATTAATATATTATCCTATAAGTAGGAGATGTAGTGATAGTATAAATGCGTGAACTACATCTACTCAACTACTAAGGTGCATTGTTGTGTTGTTAGCATAACCCTATCAAGGGTTAGAGCTTATTGTTGTTGTTAGATTTTGTGATTTATTGGATGTCCTGGTAGGGTGATTTATATGCTCTCTAGAGATTTTATGAGATAAAATCAAATGTTTCATGCATATTATTTCTCTTAGATTTTGTGAGATAATAGATGTTTTTATTGGTGTAGATGTAAAACACTCACAAAATTTTGATTTAATCATGTCAATAATTTCTATAGCCATGAGATATTCTAATATGTTTAATGACTAGTGGGGCCTTGCACCTTGAAGGGGTAACTTCTTAATGTATTATAGTGATATTTAATTCATCATTCATCTCAATTTGAGTTAAGTAGACCTTCTATATCTCGTGGTTATTTTTTCCATGAGTTAGGTTGGGGTTGAGATTCCATTAGATCTCATTGGTAGTTTTTGGCTCTTATACATTGATGAGAAGAATTTTATGAACTCATTATATGGTAGTATAAGAATGCATTATAAATATTGTGGGATCAAGGATTTATTATGCCTAGGTTTTTATCAATGCAATGATATGGATGTATACAATGATAAATGGGATGAATTTTTTTTTATTTGTTTGGAGGATAAATTAATGATATTGTCTTAGGGTTCTACATGAATGAAGGTGAATAATTAGTGTATGCATGACTCAAGTGAATAAAGAGAAGGATGCCACATGAATATGTATGTGGTAGATATAGGTTTGAGGTGTATGTTTAGTGGGAATTATTGATGTTGTATCACAAGGCTTATACTCATGAGCTCATTTTAAAGTGTTCATGACATTTTATGAAGATTTCCATGAATAGATAAAGTTAAAATTTTGAATACATAGGAACAATTTGATGCATGTTGCTAAGGATGGAATTATGCTGGTAGATACTAGTAGGATTATGATTAAATAAAAAATTTGTGAGTGTTTTATTCTTTATACGTGGTGGTTGCTAAGAATATAATGAGAGATAATCAAAGCTATATTGTGTACCATGGAATTATCATAAAATTAATTATTTACTCCTTCCAACATCCTAAAATTTATTTATTATCAAATCCCAATTTGTAAGATTATTTGTTGTAAGAGATTATAAGAAAAATGATGCAGTTTTTCACTTATAGTGTAAGAGTTTCAATATAATTAGGACCTCACCTACTCACAATAATATATTAAATCTAATTGTGCTATATTTTTTTGATGAATCTAATTTCTAGTATAGGTTGTTGTCTACTAGGGAGTTTTATTTGTTAATCATCATAGGAGTAGGAGATCCAACATAGAGTTGAGTTACTCTAAATATGCATGTGTTTAATATTAAAAGGGTTGGTTGTTGAATCAATACATATATGGTTGACTTAGCATAATCTAGGGGATTAATGGTTATGTTCCATAAATTTTAAGCTATTGGAAGCTATTTTTTATATTTAGAAAGGAAGGCATAGTGAAGAATAAACATCACCTTTCTTGAATATTTTCATGGATAATTGATGTATTTAAAGGGTTTAAAGTTATATATTTATCTCAAGTGATATTTTCTATATAATTTATGTTAATATATTAGTTTTTATTCCAATCCTACAAAATTATTAGAAATAATTTGTGATGACCTTTTATTTAATACAAGTGGAGTACTTATAAGTGAAAATGGGTATTTGAAGTAAATTCAAAAATATGAAGTATCTCGCTTGATTTATTTGGTAACTATATGCATGCATTATTGTTGTATGCTAATTTATGTGAATTTTTAGCCCCATTTTTTATTTTTTACTCTACTTTTGAGTCAATAGGTACTAGTCTTGATGGATAAATCATCCATATTTTATTTATTCAATCTTTATGTTGTCTTGGTTTATGATTCGATTAGGGTTTCTTGAATCACATGATTTTATATTTAAATTTTTTCTACATTGTTTAATAAATCATTTCATACATATCTATGTAGTGTCTTTCTTGTGAGTATTCCATGTTAGTCATGCATATGGAGGATTAATAAATATATTCTTTATCAATTATTGTATATGTAATTTGATATTTTTTTATATTTACTTAGAGTTGTATGATACTAGTATATGTGATCAAGCACAATTTACTACTTACAAGTAAAGCTCTAGTGTATTAGTGTGCATAGGATACAATTTATTAAAATCCATTTTGTTACATTTTTTTAATAATAACCAAGTTAGATCTCTTCAAACACCATCTTGGGTTTCGTAGAGCCAAAAGTATAAGGGAGTTTCCCACTCTTCCTATTTGGCCTTGCCCCTTATCTAGGTTGACATATATCCTGAATCCTAGATATTTTAGTGTTTTCCCTAGTATTATAGGGTTATTATTTTAAGTTTCAATATAATCTTGAATCCATGTCACACAAACCTCTAAATTTTTCATAGTCCCAAAATTTATCAATTATTACCATGGATTATCTTTTTGGATTACATTGTAGTGTAGAAAATTGTATCCCTCTACATTTTCACACTTGTTTGGGCCCTCCTTGCTAAAATTGGGCTTCTTTATGCCTTATTTGGTCCTATTTTGCATCCACAAGCCTTATTTAATGCATCTTTCTAAGGATAATAACGACACATATCAAATAACCAATCATAATTTAATGAATTTTGTTTTTATGGCCCAAATTTAGTGATTTGTGATTTGCAATTAAAGGTTTACAAAACAACTTGCACTTAACCTTAATTACATTTTTTGTGATTGCAAAATAGAATTGTGTGGTTATGTTCTTTAGTCGTTGAAATTACAGAACTGAGTTCACTTAGTCCTTTACACAACCTAATAACACTAACTAATTACTTAAATGTCATAATTAAAACTTAAAGAAGGAATTAAAGCTAAAAAGAACAAGAGAGAATAGAGAGATGATAAAGAATTTATTAATAGAGTTCACCCATATGTTCGGGCTATGTCTCTAAGTCTACTTCTCAATGTAGGACAACTTTATTAATGATGCCAATCTTTAATTGCCTTTGTACATCATCCAAGCTTCAGACCTGCATTACAATTTCTCTCACAGTCTCTCTCAACACCTAAGACTCTTTCGCATTCTCCTTTACTTGCATCCAAGGGATAAACTTCAATCACCTTAGAATTCCAAATTACTCTTCAAGGAATACAAAATACAAAGTCTTTGTGTTTACATCAATCTCCAAAATTACTTTGCCTAAATTCCTCCCAAAAGAATTGATTACCTTCTCAAGAGCAAAAATACCCCCTTTAAATAAATTTACAAATGCTATTATGGGGGTAACAAACATTCATCAAGCCCCTTTTACAATTTTTTTAAAAGCCCCATTAAAATCTACTTTTTATGGTTTCATGTGATTTAAGCCTTTATATAGTCTTCGACCCCTTATATCACTGCCAAAATCCTTTAAAATCAGCTTGTTTCACTTTAAATAGCAACTCTTCCGATTATAATTTCTTGAATCAAGCATGGTGTAGTGGTTGGGCACACTTAATGAAATTTGGGAGGTCAAGGGTTCAAATCACCTGACCCCCTTCTTTAGATTTGCGATTTCTTAAAGTATAAATAGCATTTAGCTCCATATATATAGCAAAGTAGTTGTGTGGTGTAGTGGTAGCACATGAAAATAGGGATAGAGAGGTTAGGGGTTCAAATCCCTCAACCACCTTTTGGACCAACGTGCCATGAATGAGGTTGTCATGGTGCCACGTGGCATTCATTCATTGGGCCATGTGGCTTTTCTTTATTCACCAATGTTTGGACACATGTTAGTGCCTAATTGTTCCACATCGTCAAACTATGCCACATCACCCTATGCCATGTGTCACCTTCTCAGTGGTCCAAGTCAGCTTTCATCATTTGTACCTGGTCAACCTAGTCAATCTTATCTTGCACAACTTTGATCGGCCATAACTTTCTCATATAGACTTCGATTGATCCAATTCAAGTGGCCTTAGAATTGTCTTGATGAGCTATTCGACTTGGTATTGTTTCCGTCCAAGTTGGAGATGGGTGAAGCCATAATAGTGGTTTACAATTCAAGTGAGGAAGGAAAACTCACAAAAAAGGACCCCAAAGCAAAAAAAGTCATTTTGGGGGTTCGTACGAACCTACTGGTTCGACCGAATGCATTATGGGTTCGCTCGAACTAGTGTTTGAGCGAACACCTTCAAATTTTGGCCGCCAAAAAACAAAAATAATGCATAGCAAAGGAGGTTCGAGCGAACCCCCTTAAAGAGGTTCACTTGAACCATGGTTCGACCGAACCCTAGTTCGAGCGAACCTCTAGGGGTTCGCTCGAACCCCTAAGGGTTCATTCGAACCCCCCTTGCCCCTCATCCCCCTCCTGAGACACAAAAAAAGTCTATTTTTTTACACTTCAGAGCTCGGGTTGAGGATGAAAATGGAGAAGTCTTCAGAAACCCTTCTAGAATTAGATAGTCCTCAGAACGAGCTATCCAACGAATATAATTTTTGTATGTTTTGATTTTATTATGTATTTGTTTTTTTTGTTTTATTAAACATATGTTCTTCATCGAAAATGAAGGTCTTTGTTATGCACATGTGGAAAAATAGTAGATTATAAAAATAAAAAAATAAAAATATAAGTGCACCAAATATTGAAGTCCTTGATCCAACCAAAAAAAAAAACTTGAATTTTGATATATACAAAAAAAGTTACGCGTTATACGGTCAGCACTATGTATTGTAATTGGTTTGACTTTGAAACTTGTAAAGAAAATATTGAATTTAAAACTATCTAACCAAGTGGAAGCACTAGATATCGGAGTTACAAATCTAAATTCAAAAGAAATAGAATTTTATCCTATGGAAAAAAGTTGCATTATACTGAAGCGCCACTTTTTAAAAATGTTGTTTTTTAAAACCCAGTTTTGTAGAGATGGAAAAAGTGCAATCTTATTCCAAAAATTTTGAAAAAAATATTTTTAGAATCTACAGACAAAATGTGACGAGACTCTAGTTTGCATCATCTTCAAATTCCTCACGGTTTAGCCGCTATAGGTGCCCGAATGTGAAGATTTAGTTAAAAATAATAATTTCAGTGTCCAGTTTGGCCAAAAATTATAAACCACTATTGTGGGATCACCCATTATATGATAAACGAAATTCCTTGAGTCTGCCTCTGGAAGCTTTGGTCTCACCAAACTTTGATTGAGCATAAATTTTGCATTTGACCTCCTTTTGACATGATTCAAAATACGTTAGGATCATGTCAGTGAGCTCTACCCAATGATGCTAGTTTCATTATATTTTGAAACTGTGAAATTTTTAGGTCTTCTAGATCCTCTTGGATCATTCCTCCCAATTCAGAAGCTTTTAGACCACAAAAAGTATGTTTTTATGTAGAATTTAAGTGAGGGAATTGTTGCATCACTTGGCCAATATCATTTGTCCACACTGTTGGAATTTTGATCATCTGAACCATCACAAACAAGCTGAAAAATGAGATAGCATTGGTGATACAATCAACTATATACTCATGTCTTAATATTCTTTGTTGCATCCACCAGCCACATAGAACTAACTAGTAGAATAACAATCAATAATACTGAATAAATTGATGCAAAAGAAAAAGTATCAGTATGCTAGATCTCTTGAATAGGAACATTGAAAATGAGTTATTCAAACCCTCTTTTACCACCTTTGGCTGAAGGCTTAAACTTGCTCACAATTGATCCTCACACTATGTTGTCTATGACATCTTATCATGATTAGAATCTTCATGTTTAATATCACTAGCTATTACAGACATGAGGGTTAAAGCATTGCTTGCATTTACAATCATCTTCAAATGCCTTGTGTTTACAACAGATCTATCATTCTTCATGCGATGAGCTTTCACAATGAATTCAATTCCATCCTTAAACAAATGATACCTATTATGTTCCCTATAGAAAAAAAATGGCCTTTCTGTCATACAAGGACTTCCTAAAACCATCCCACATATGTCAAGTGGAATAACATCTAACTCTACCTCACCTAAAAATTTGGATGTGATTGAAAATTGGAGTTTACATTGTCTTGACACATGTAACTGAGCATTATCATGAACCCAACCCAATGGATATGGTTTTGGATGAGGTTTTTTTAATCCCAATTGCTTAACAACTTATTCAGAGATTAAGTTCACTTGTGATCCACTATCTATGAGTGTATCAATTTTACTCTATTTTACAATAGTCCTTATATGAAACAATTTGTTCCTTTTATTTTCATCAGCAACCTTATTACACTTTAAAGAAGAAGCAAGGGAACTAGCACTAGCAACAAGAATGATACCTTTTATACCCACAATTGTTATCTTGGTTTCATCCTTGGAATTTGATTTGAGGTCCTGCATGATAGCTGCAGTCTTTTCCTTACCCTTTCGATCCTCGAACCACTTTAGTTTCTAATTAGGATGCAATTTCCAACACTTTGTATCTTTGTGCCCTTTCTTTTTGCAATGTGAGCATTAACACTTTTCCTCCTCTTTCTTCATGGAAGTTGTCTGTTGCATTTCCTTCTTCCCTTTCTTGTTTCCTTTTTGCTTAACGGATTCCATTAAGAAACTATCATGGCTATTCTTCATGCATGTTTCAAGATGAATGGATTGCACACTAACTTCGTCAAGGCTAGTTGGATTGAACATAAGTATTGTATGCCTCAAATTTTCACGTAATCCACCTATATACTTCAAAAAAAATTCTTGCGTGTATAATGGAATGCCCAAAATTAAAGCTCTTTTCCTAAATTCAAGTGTATATTCTTGTACACTTTGTCCTTTCTCTTGCCTTAATGACTTCCAATTCATTACTACTTGTTGCATGTGACCTAATGGATAAAATTATTTCTTAAGTGCAACTATAAACTCAAACAAGAAGAAATAATTTTACCATATCGACTAAGATCTTGAGTTTTTCTCTCCCACCAAATTAAGGTTGTGCCTCCTAGGCGAAGAGTGGCCAATTGGATCTTTGAAGTATCATCAGAAAAATTATGAATCATGCAATAAAATTCAATCTACTTTATCGAATTATCAAGTTTCTCTACATCTAGTTCTCCATTATAAGTTTGCAATTCAAATTTAACATCAAGCTTTAACAAAGGTGTATTAGATTTAGTTTGCACAAGTTGTTTCTTCTTTGAAGATGAAGTAGACGAAGAAGATGAAGAAGATGAAGATGGAGGTTCAGGAGGGTCACCACCACCTCCTACTCCTTTACCTTTGTCATCTTTTGAAGAGGATTCACCTTTCTCCTTCTTCTTTTTGTTCTTGTACAACTCTTCCACCATCATCTTCATGTCTAGGAATGCTTTGCAAAATTGTTCTTCATTCTCAAATATTTCAATATTAAGAGATTTTCCTTCTTCCAATTTTTCCATGGTTTGTCTTCGAGTAACTCACCTTGATCCAATCTCTCAATTAATCTCCTCAAGTACACCTTCTTTGAGCTCTTTAATTTCAACATGGTTAACATCAACCACTTGCAATTTTTCTTGTTAAACTGCTCTGATACCAAACTTGATTTGTAATTAAAGGTTTACAAAACAACTTGCACTTAACCTTAATTACATTTTTCCTAGTCACAAAACAAAATTGTGTGGTTATGTTCTTTAGCCATTAAAATTATAGAATTGAGATCACTTAATCCTTTACACAGCCTTATAACATTAACTAATTACTTAAATGGAGTAATTAAAACTCAAAGAAGGAATTAATTCTAAAAATAACAAGAGAGAATAGAGAGACGATAAAGAATTTGTTAAAAGAGTTCACCCATATGTTTCGGCTAGGTCTCTAGGTTTGCTTCTCAATGTAGGACCGCTTTATTAATGATGTCAAGATTTAATTGCCTTTGTACATCATCCAAGTTTCAGACCTACATTACAATTTCTCTCATAGTCTCTCTCAACACCTAAGACTCTTTCACATTATCCTTTACTTGCATCCAAGGGATTGGCTTCAATCTCCTTAGAATTCCCAATTACACTTCAAGGAATAAAAAATACAAAGTCTCTATGTTTACATCAATATCCAAAACTACTTTGCCTAAATTCCTCCCAAAAGAATTGATTGCCTTCTCAAGAGCAAAAAGACCCCCTTTAAATACATTTACAAATGATATTATGGGGATAACAAACATTATTTCCCCATATCTCTAAAATTAAAATCACAAATCTTTTAATATATGGCTCATATTCATCGAGCCCCTTTTACAATTTTTTTTAAAAAACCCATTAAAATATTATTTTTATGGTTTCACATGATTTAAGCCTTTATATAGGCTTCAACCCCCTTATATCATTGCTAAAATCTTTTAAAATTGGCTTGTTTCACTTTAAATAGAAACTCTTCCATTTATAATTTTGTGAATCATGCATGGCACGGTTGTTGGGCACACTTAATGGAATTTGGGAGGTCAAGGGTTCAAACCATCTGAGCCCCTTCTTTATATTTGTGATTGTTTAAAGTATAAATAGCATTTAGCTCCGTATATATAGCAAAGCAATTGTGTGGTGTAGTGGTGGTGCATGAAAATAGGGATAGAGAGGTTGGGGGTTCGAATCCACCAACCACCTTTGGGACCAATGTGCCATGAAGGAGGTTGTCATGGTGCCATGTGGCATTCATTCATTGGGCCATGTGGATCTTTTCTATTCACCAATATTTGGACACGTTTCAGTACCTGATTATTGCACATCTTCAAACTATGCTACATCACCCTATGCCTTGTGTAACCTTCTCATTAGTCCAAGTCATCTTTCCACTTGTGCATGCCACATCATCATGTTGACGTCAGCATCTATACTTGGTCAACCTATTCAACCTTTTCCTGCACAACTTTGACTGGCCATAAATTTCTCGTATGGACTCCAATTGGTGTGATTCAAGCGGCATTAGAATCGTCTCGACGAGCTCTTCGACTTGGTGTTGTTTACATATGATTTGGAGATGATCATTTTTTTTCCTTGAGTCTGCATCTAGAAGCCCTAGTCTAGCCAAACTTTGATTGAGCATAACTTTTGCATCTAACCTCCTTTGACACAATTCAAGTTGCATAAATATCGTGTCAACGAGCTCTATCCAATGATGTTGGTTTCGTCGGATTCTGAAACTGTGAAATTTTTAGGTCTTCTGGATCCTCTTAGATCAATCTAGAACTCATATGCCACCTTAGGCATATGGGTCCCAACTAAGTTTCGAGGCCTAACTGAATTTGGCATAGAACTTAATAATTCTTAAAATTTGTGTCCCAAGCTTAGCCTATTAGGACTCATACGCCCCAACTGGCATATGAGTCCCTGATGCAAGAGCATCTACCAACATTAACAAACCTTCAAGGGTACTTCTGAACCTAATCACAAATCATGAGAAGATCCACTTACCATTCACTAAATTCACATAAACTTTCAACCAAAATCCACATCCTTGTATCTTGAATCCACATAGCCACAAGGCACCAAGTCACCAAATCTTGTTTCCAAACCTGACCAGACCTTAACTTACCTTAAATTTCATATAGAATGAATACAAGAAAAAACTTTGTTAGAAACCTCTGAAATAACCAACTCATTCAGCATGCACCAATTTACCCTTCATTGCAACTTACTTTCACAAAGAAAAAAGACAACAAGCCAACCATTCTTGCTTCTAATAATATTTAACTAGACTTCCAAGACACTTCAAACATCATCATTTCAACTGGAAAAAACCAAATATATAGCCTTATAACCCTATTTTATCAGATTCACGAATTCTTGCACTCAAAGGCCAAACTTCTAGTAGTAGTCAAAGAATACTAAATCGGGTGAAACTTTCAAACCACATTGAATCTCCACAAGCCAAGACCAGATTCTAGGACCCATTTGGGCCTACTTTAGCATACTTAAACATAAGGTACACTTGTTTTGAAAAATATATGAGAATAATTGACTGTCCCGCAAACACAAGAGCCTCAATTAGACATGAATTACAAAGCAACTACCATCAATTCAACTTACAAACCTTAAATAACCTCAAACAGTCTTATATCAGGTTTCAAAACCTCCAAATCAACCATCTTCTCAAAGGAAACCACTTACTAGAGCAACAAATAATGAAAAACTTAATTTGGGCTTAAACCATGCTTCTTTCAATGAAGGTTTGTAGAAAGTATGCCTTCCAAACCTCATACCAACTTGCCACACCCCCAAACATGCTGGAATATGTTTGCACAAACTCTAGGAATCATTTCCCAACCTTCTTCTTTGCCATTTCTTCAAAATCCAACTTGTAGGCATCACTTTTTGCATGGAAAACATAGAAAATCTGTGAGGGCAGCAACATAAACCTTGAAATCCAACTTCCCCAATACCTACAATCATGAACAAAACAAAGAAAAATCTATCCTAACCCATTCCACTGAATTCCTAAGCCTACTTCGGTGGAATGGTTGCCATATACGTATTAGACTCTCAAGCCCTTGCTTTTGAGGGTTATAGGCAGTTTCTTGGAAAATCTACTCTTTACCACTCTAAACTTAATGTGAGTCCTTCAAATCAATTCCAAAAAGTATCTAACACCTTACAAAATGAAATATAATCAAGATTATGGCCTATGAGATACTGCACTAACCGTACAAGGTCTGAAATCTAAAGAGAAATGCTGAAAAAATGCAGTTAAGAGTACTTTTATTGCCAAAATTGTTCAAGATATAATATCTCCAACCTTTTCTCACCCTCACAATGCCTTAAATAGATTTTCACATCAGTTATGAAAATTTCCCTTTCATTTCCCAATGACTTATAACCTTCCTAACAAAATGACTCTACAACTTCCCCTTGCAATTTTGCATTTTTACAATTTTTGCAACTTTTGTCATTTTTGCAGACTTACATTCTTGACCTCCTAGAAACCTATCAAAGACTCAATTACATATGAATGGGCCCTCACATGGCCATCTTACAATGTTTTACATTTGACAATTCAAATTTTACATTTTTTCCTATTTGAGGCATGTAAGCACAAGGTGCTCCTACACCAAACAACCAACCTAAAAATCTTTCCAAGTCCCTTTGGAAATGTATTGCACCCATCTTGATTCTTCATGTTTTGGAAATCGTTCGCTTGAATCTTTTTCTTGTCTTTGCCTTGGTTCCCACCTCTTGTCTTCAACTCTTCTTCACTTGTATTTTTCTTTTACTTGTCTTTCTCTGCTCATCAGGTTCACTAATCACTTGTCTCATTCAAAAGGACACAGGACTGTCCTTTCTCAGCACTGAACTTTCTTCTAAGTTTTTCTCAACCAAGTACACAGGACTGTCCTTTCACATTTCTTTTCTAAGCAATCTTTCCTCAACCTTCTCTAGACCTTCATGTCTTCATCTTCTCATCTAATCCCATCAATAGAGTACTCTTCAAAATGACTTTGAATGCTTCAAATGGCTGCAAAATCTTCTAGTGCTACTTTAGTCAAATATCCATCTCCCTCACTGCTTCACCACACAACTTCAACAAACCATCCATCTTACCCAACAGTAGATCTTGGAAGACGCCTCACTCTCTCTATGCGCCTTCTACCTAGCTTAATCTCCACTGGAGGATGGTGAATATAGACCTCAACTTGTCTGCCAACACACAACTTCTCAGAACTCTTCCTCTCTACAACTTAGATGGATCAAGCACTTGCAACCAACCAACAACTCAACAACAACTTAACCAACCAAATCAGCTAGCTCTGATATCAAATGATACAAGAGAATCTACCAACATCAACAAACCTTCAAGGGTACTTCTGACCCTAATCACAAATCATGAGAAGATCCACTAACCATTCACTAAATTCACATAAACTTTCAACCAAAATCCACATCTTTGTATCTTGAATCCACATAGCCACAAGGCACAAAGTTACCAAATCTTGTTTCCAAACTTGAACAGACTTTAACTTACCTTAAATATCTTCATATAGAATGAATACAAGCAAAAAATTTGTTAGAAACCTCTGAAATAACCAACTCATTCAGCATGCACCAATTTACCCTTCATTGCAACTTACTTTCACAAGGAAAAAAGACAACAAGCCAACAATTCTTGCTTCTAATATTTAACCAGACTTCCAAGACACTTCAAACATCATCATTTCAATTGGAACAAACCAAATATATAGCCTTATAACCTTGTTTTATCATATTCACACATTCTTGCATGCAAAGGCCAAACTTCAAGTAGTAGTCAAAGAACACCGAATTGGGTGAAACTTTCAAACCACGTTGAATCTCCACAAACCAAGACCAGATTCTAGGACCCATTTGGGCCTACTTTAACATACTTAAACAGAAGGTACACTTGTTTTGAAACATATATGAGAATAATTGACTGTCCCGCAAACACAAGAGCATCAATTAGGCCTAAATTACAAAGAAACTACCATCAATTCAACTTCCCAACCTTAAATAACCTCAAACAGTCTTATATCAGGTTGCAAAACCTCCAAATCAACCATCTTCTCAAATTAAATCACTTACTAGAGCAACAAATAATGAAAACCTTAATTTGGGCTTAAACCATGCTTCTTTCAATGAGGGTTTGTAGAAAGTATGCCTTCCAAACCTCATACCAACTTTCCACACCTCCAAACATGCTGTAATATGTCTTTACAAACTCTAGGAACCATTTTCCAACCTTCTTATTTTACATTTCTTCAAACTCCAACTTGTAGGCATCACTTTTTGCATGGAAAACATAGAAAATCTGTGAGGGCAGCAACATAAACCTTGCAATCATGAACATAACAAATAAAAACCTATCCTAACCCATTCCACTAAATTCCTAAGCCTACTTCGGTGGAATGGTTTCCATATACGGATTAGACTCTCAAACCCTTGCTTTTGAGGGTTACAGGCAGTTTCTTGGAAAATCTACTCTTTACCACTCTAAACTTAATGTGAGTCCTTCAAATCAATTCCAAAAAGTATCTAACACCTTACAAAATGAAATCTAATCAAGATTATGGCCTGTGAGATACTGCACTGACCGTACAAGGTTTGAAATCTAAAGAGAAATGCTGAAAAATGTAGTTAAGAGTACTTTTATTGCTAAAATTGTTCAAGATACAATATCTCCAGCCTTTTCTCACCCTCACGATGCCTTAAATAGATGTTCACATCAGTTATGACAACTTCCCTTTCATTTCCAAATGATTAACAACCTTCCTAACAAGATGACTCTACAACTTCCCCTTGCAATTTTGCAGTTTTTAAAAATTTTGCAACTTTTGTCATTTTTGAAAACTTGCATTCTTGACCTCCTAGAAAACTATCAAAGACTCAATTACATATGAATGGGCCCTCACATGGCCATTTTACAATGTTTTACATTTGACAATTCAAATTTTACATTTTTTCCTATTTGAGGCATACAAGCACAAGGTGCTACTGCACCAATTCCACTTAGCTTGGTCCTAATTTTGAATTAAATTCTTGGTGGGATTTTATTCTCCTAGATCTGATGTCAGCTTGTAGTGTTGTAATTTTAGGAAATTTAGCATAAACAAGTATAAATGCAAGGTTATTTCATATACTTTCTCCAAACACATCCTAACAATTCAAGTATTCAAGCACTATAGAAAATTTATGATCAATAGAGTTTACAAGAGCTTTCAAGAGTTGATTATCAAGTGTTTTGGAGTTATATTCAAGATTCAAGCATCATGTCAAAGTCATCATGCATCATGTTTATTTTTTAGCTAACATTTGTGATGTAGGTTCTTATGATTCAAACAAGCATTCAAGTCAAGATCCATAACATACAAGCAAGAGTCAAGATCCAAATTCATGCTAGCCATTACATACAAGATTGCAGCCTTTTGTTCAAGGGTTTGGTGAGTTGCAACATAGCTAATTTATTCATTCATCATTCCTTCATTCTATTTCATTTCATTGAAGGTTTGATTACCAAAATGGGGTTTGACCAAGGCAAACCCCTATCCACTAACAAAACAAAAAAAATTCCCTCTCTTTGATGTGTGATTTGCAGACTTAGGTTGGAAATCCATTGAAAAGCATGTTTGGAGAAAGTTGTCAAAGTTGTCATCTACATTGCAAGATCATAAAAATTCATCTGCAGAGCAGAATTATGAGTTTCAGACCTAAAGATCAAAAGGGAGAGAAGCTATAGGAAGTCATTAGAGGATATCAGTGTTTTAGATCAATCCTCATACTGGGACTAAATCGCCACCTATGGTGTATGAGTCCTAGTATACCTATTTTCAAGCATTTTCTACAGATCTTGGTTTAGCAATTTCATATTTTGATTTTGGCCTAAAACCTTAAATTGGGACTAAATCTCCCCTACTGGTGTATGAGTCCCAATGTGCATTAAAATTCATATTTTTAGGAGTGTAGACCTTAATTCAAGCATCTTCAGTTTTCCAAGTGCTCCTCTATCCTTTCTTAGTTCATTATTCTGATATTCGATTTCATATCTTTAGTTGCATAGTTAAGTTTGCATATGATTTGCATCTTCTTCTTTCCAAGCCCTTGCTTGGTGGTGAATCCCCTTTTATCTTTAATCATACCCCTAGGACACCCTATTAGAGATCTCTTTTCCCAATTCCATCCTTCAATTGAGATCTCTAGGGTTTCCTTTAATGAAACTTGAAGGAAATAGGTGGAGGAACCCTAATCACCCTTTAGTTCCATCTCCCAAAAGATAGAGCACCCATTTTCTTCATTTCATACATAAAATGTAAAAACTCCATACAAGCATGGCACTCTAAATGTAAACCAAGTTTAGTCTCACAAATATTTATCAAGAGGTGTGTTACTAATCATACATATAAGTAGAGAATAAACTAATCATATACTATCATGGAACAAAGAGATGTAAACAATTTGATTTAAAATATTTTTTCTCTCACCATTTTAAACCATTTCCTATTCTATAGCAAATAGATTCAAGGTTTATAATGTTAAATTTGAGATTTAACATCAAGTATCAATGAAACTAAAAATATAGTCATAAATAATTTGTTTAAAATAGAACAGAAATCATATAAATTTCATACTTTAATCATCCACTTCCAATCAAAACTATCATTTACATTAAGTAAAAGACCACTTTCAATCCTTTATAATATTTTATATCACCCTCATTCCAACTATTCCTCAATGTAACAACTCAATCAATGTTACTTGAGGAGTCCTATGGCACACTCACAAACTCCCTCAAACATTTTCATTTATAATTAGGACATATAATGGCGGAGAGGTCTTTGCATATCTAAACCTTCCCATGATTCATAAAATGCATTTCAAATCTTATAATGAAATAATTAGTTTCTTATAATTTCTTTAGGACTACCCTTGTATAAGAATTTGAGTGTTGAACAATTTTGATAATATCTTAAAATAAAACATATAGAGCTAACAAACTGTCCCTAGAACTCATAACATGCCATTAATTTTTAGCAACCTAGTGCCCTACAACAAACACCATCAGTCTATTTCAAGCATGTGAATAGCTTTGGAAACATGATAACTAGATTTGATTATTGATTGTTGGTTACACCAATTAGAATAATAATAAAAACCTTGGATTTGTTAATGTGGGGAAACTAGAGGAAGTGGTGTTCTTCAATTGAATACAAACTCATTGTTAGTCCTATTTTTTTCATTTTTTTGCTTTGAAATTAATGCAAGACAGATACCCATGTATTATAGATCAAATTTATCTTGACTGCCACACATAACATACGCATTACTACAAATGTCACATGCACTTTTCATATCATTTATTCTAAGAATGGCCCTTATAAATGGTTCTATGGTTGTTGAAATAATAATAACCTATTGAATTTATAACATTACATTACTAAAGGCCCACAATACTCCATTTAGCGCATTGCCCTATATTTTGAAAACCACCTATGAATTCACCTTTCCTACCATATTCTTTGTTGTAGCAAAAAAACCTAGAACCATGACATTATTCTCATTAAAATATCCTTAATACTTAAATCCTTTGGATTGTAGAAAACTGGATAGTGTAGGTGGGCATAATAAAATAACTCATTGCTAAGTACCCAATAAAGGATAATTTAATTTCATCACAATTAACATTATATCATAACATCATTTGAACAATCAAGGGTATTCTTAGTAGACATATTAGGTCCACCACTACTAGTTGTTAGAAATACATAGCTTCCTATTAATCATCACATACATGGAATTATTTATATCGATTCTATTGGTCCTTTAGACTAATCAAGGTTATTGATGCAAGAGCATCTGAGTTCACAAGCAATCCACATAACCAAAAATATATTTTCTTTTCATGTTCAATAATTTGCATTTTTGGTGTAGGTTTGAGCTTCAAGAGCATATTGTGAAGTGTTATAAGGATATTATTATTCGTGAGGAATTCACTTCTATTTCATACATCAAGGTCAAATGGGGTGTTTAATGTGATTTATAAAATTGCACAATTTCAAGGTTTTAAGGGTTGAAATAGTCTAGCTACCATGGTGGAAGGGAATTTTGAAGGAAAATTAATTAAAATTAGTTAATTTTCTCAATTTGTATGCCTAGTGAAGTATGCATAAGACAGGTGACTCTTAGCATAATTCCATTTTGGTCTTATTCTTTAAATTTTGGTTCCTAAAATGGAGAAAAAATGAGTATTTTTTAGAAAACAAATTAATGAATTCAATTTCCAATTTGGCGTTAATGAGCATGACTTGATTATTGATTTTATCTATTTTTAAAATACATATACAATAACAAGATGTTTGATATGGTACAAAAACTTTGGATGATAGTTTTGGAAGCAACAAACTATGTTTTATTTCATTTTCTATATGGATTTTAAGGGTCAACGAAAGAGAAGATTTGGAAACCAAGTTTTGATGTTTCACATAGTTGAAACCCTTTTTAAATACAACCTTTAATGGTGCAAGAGACATCAATTAGAAGCAGCAAGTTTGAGGAAAGAATTTGCAGGTTGCTCTAGAGGATTGCATGAAGGAAGGTGTAGAAAATTAGCTTTCCAAGAGGAGAGGAATAGAAGAAGAGAAGAAAAAGGTTGTAGGTGTGTTTTATGCATTAAAGGAAGCCATGGGAGTTGTAGGATGAAGGGAAATATCAGATTTAGAAAGAGGAGTGAAGCCAAGAAATTTGAATGCAAAAGAATTTGAAGATTTGAAGGCATGAAGTGCCTAAAAACCCTTGTAAAATTCTTGAATTTTATTTCTTGTTGAAATCCTCACTATATGTAATTGTTCTTGAGATTTTTTTTGTTTGGATGTATAGTTTAAAGTGATAATAGAGATATGTTTCAGGTTTTGTTACAAAATATATGTTTTCCTTGATATGTGTGGAAGAAAATGGGTTGGATGAGATATTAAGGCTACAAGATTGGGTAGTTTGATAAGACCCCCTAATCTTGCCTGCATCAAATGGAATCAAAGCAAGTATGATGCTAGAATGTGTGTGAGGAGAAGGATTTTAGATTTGAGAGAGCTAGGGTTTGATGAGTTATGAGTATTTGTTTTTTCTAATTATTTTGGGTTGTCCTCCAATAGAGATAAGGTTGGGTAGAAGATGTACAAATTTTCTCCACTATGTGAAAGTGGGTAGAGGGGGGTTTGAGAGGTACATCTTTTAGAATCTTTTTGAGTAGAGGATAGTTGTGGTTTTGTGTAAGTTTTTTTGTAAATTGTGAGTGGGTTGAAAGTGTTTGTATAAATGACAAGGAAGAAGAGTATAAGGTTGGCCTTGGGTAGGACTACAAAAATTTATTTTATTGAGAGGAGAGAAATAATTTTAGAGGAAAAGAGTTGGGATATTCAAAATAAGTGTGCAAAAATATCTAGGAGGTTAGATGTCTTGGAGGAAAGTATTATGAAAGGAAGGATGAAAGAAAAAGGAAAGAAGATGGGAGAAGTTGACTCCTATAATTTTTCTAATGCTATTTCATCTGTAGGTAGAAGAGAAGATGAAGCAAAGATTCCAATAGATAGCAATGAAAATAAGAAATTGTGAAAGGGGATGAAAAGGAAAGAATAATATTTCAGTCAAAGAATGTCTTTTAGAAGGCGTGTAAGTGGATGATATTGCAGCAGTGGCATGTCTTAGTAAAGGTATGGATATTTTGATGAATGAGGATGTGAATGGAGAAGATGTTGCAGCAATAGAAGAAAATGTGAAAATAGAGGTAATGGTTAATATTTTTCATTTTTATGATGATGAAGATGATGTTGAGTTGTGTGTAGATGAGATGATGAAAGTAGAAGAAGAGATTGATGAATGGGTAGAAAGAAATTTAAACGGGTGTAGAGAGGAAGTTCAAATAGAAATCCTTAGTTTCCATGATATTGCTAATTTGTATGCAAGTGTTGTAGGGGATAGTGTAGATAAACATTGGTGGAGGAGGAAAGATTGTGGTGGGTTGGATCCCACAAGAGAAGAGAAGATAGAAAAATGTATTTGGTGGAGGAGCTTCATATATGGTGGAAAAATTTCCAGAAGTGAAAGAGGGATTGGTAAACACATTCTACAAAGGAAGATAGGAAGAGTTCCAAGTATGTGTTGGAAAAGGAGAAGAAATGATTTTTTATGGTACCTATGAAAGTATTGGAGTATGTTGCAAATAGTTTATTATTTGAAAGTGTGGTTCAACCACTCAACTCCATTTTGTGAGCCATGCTTACAAACTTCTTACCCAATGTGTTCAATGCAGGAGCATCTAGGTTCACAAGTAATCCTACATCACCAAAAATATATTTCCTTTTCATATCCATTCTTTTGCATTTTTGGTGTAGGTTTGAGCTTTAAGAGAATATTGTGAAGTTTTGTAAGGATGTGATTATTTTTTAGGACTTTATTTCCATTTCATACATCAAGGTCAAGTAGGGTGTTTAATGTGATTTATAAAATTGCATAATTTCAAGGTTTTAGGCGTTGAAATGGTCTATTTACCATGGTGGAAGGGGATTTTGAAGGAAAATTAATTAAAATTTGGATTCCTAGGGAAGTGTGCATAAGATAAATGACTCTTGGCATTCCATTTTGGTCTTATTCTTTCAATTTTGGTTCTTAAAATGGAGAAAAAACTAGTAAGTTTTAGAAAATAAATTAATGACTTCAATTTCCAATTTGGGGTAATGATAATGACTTGGTTATTAATTTTATCCATTTTTAAAATGCATATACAATAGCAAGATGTTTGATATGGTATAACAACTTTGGACGATACTTTTGGAAGCAACAAACTATGTTTTATTTCATTTTTTACAAGAATTTTAAGGGTCAACAAAGGATCATATTTGGAAGCCACTTTTTGGTGTTTCACTTAGTTGAAACCCTTTACAAATACAAACTTCAATGGTTTTAAGAGGCAACAATCAGAAGCAACAAGTTTGAGGAAAGAATTTATAGGTTGCTCAATAGGATTGCATGAACAAAAGTGTAGAAAATTAGCTTTCCAAGAGGAGAGGAATAGACTAAGAGAAGAAAAAAGTTTCAGGTGTGTTTCATGTATTAAAGGAAGCCATAAGAGCTATAGGATAAAGGGAAATATTATATTTACAAAGAGGAGTGAAGCAAGAAATTTGAAGGAAAAATACTTTGAATATTTAAAGGCATGAAATGCCTAGAAACCCTTGTAAAATTTCTGAATTTTATTTCTTGTTAAAATCCTCACTATATGTAATTATTCTTGATGAATTTTATTGTTTGGATGTACATATAAATGTGATAATAAAGATATGTTTCAAAATTTGTTACAAAATATATGTTGTCCTTGATATATGTACAAGAATGTGGGTTGGATGAGATGCTAAGGCTACAAGATTGGTAAGTTTGATAAGACCCCCTAAATCTTGACTATATTAGTTCTTGATATAGATGCCACATGCATCATATACTTGCATGTGGCCTATTTAGAATAATTCATGAGGAGCCACCACCATCACTAATGTAGATCTATGTGGCATCAAGAAATGGTCCACAAAACTAGGATCCATATACATCACCACATCATCAATAGTCAACCAATAAGAAATTATTGGGTACACATTACATCTAGGCCATGTTGAATACACGTTATGAATATTAAAATCCTTAGTGCATAGATGATGGCTGGGAATGATTGGCTTGGCCAACTCCCTAATACAAAGTGGAATTTCTACTAGGTAGTAAATTAATTACCACGCATTTAAAAGTCATTCACCACTTAGATAGTAACTATCACTCACTAGTGAATGTCAAAGATAAATGGAATTGAGCCCCATAAATATTATAAGGGTCTTGCTATTTTTCTATATAGCCACATGACATAATAAATATGGTCCATAAAATCTAGTCTCAACTAAGATATGAACACAATTGAGTTTTTCCTAAGGAGGATATGCAACATTTACCTCATATACTACTTATACACATTGAGATAACCATAGATATATTATATAATGATAACGAACATGAAATGTGTGAAGATCAAATGATTGATGGTAAGAGTGAGCAAGATCTAATGAACAACACTTAATGAATAGCGAACATGTATTTATGTGAAATTATTAATAACATAGTGCTAACTCCATTTTACATACTGCTAACTGCATTTTACATAACCACTACCTATCAATGTATACATACTTTGAAAATATGAAATTGACACCATAACATAGGACCCCAACCTTAGCACTAATAATAAACACACATTCAATGGTAATACTATACATGGAATGGAGACTAAAGGTTACACTAAATACCTTGAGTCTCATGACAATCTTGTGAGCCTAACCATGAATTTTGATGGCCCAACCATAAATGAAAAGAGATTTGATTATCATGTTAGGCTCATCCTATAATAATTAACCTAAGATATAATTCAAAACCATGAGTTCTCAAGAGTTTTTTGAGATGGAAGGTTTAGTCTTACAAACCTAATCTAGACAATAATATTAATGTATTGAATTCAAATCTTCTCCTTTCTATATTTAACCTAAACTTAATATGTGTTTTCTTGGCCCATAGTTTCTATTTTTTTATCTTAAATTAGAAATTATTATTTTTTATGTAGAGGCCCTTGTTTGCTAGATGTAGTATGAACAAAAAATTATTAGATCATAAACACAACTAGTCTAGCTAGAATACCTTCTTTTATAAAGAATGAATAGAATTGGACTTGTTTCATTGGTTTATAGTTATAAATGTGGGTACATTGAATTGTTGTTAAGAATGCATTTAGGGAATTGGTTCTATGTTAAGAATGTATTTCTGCATGGTGAGTTAAAAGAAAATATGTATAGAATAACCATAGAGAATTGTGAACCAAGTGAAAAGAATCTTATTCCCAAGTTTCTATTTTTACTTTGATTGAAGCACACACTTATATTATGTTTCATACCAATATTGATGAGTACTTATAGTAGGAAGGTTTTACAAAAAATATCTCTAACCTATTTTTTGTGTTGAAATTGTGATGCTTGATTTTAAATATATTTTTATTTGGATTACATAACAATTAAAATTAATTATGTCTTAATCATTTCATGTTTCAAACCTGTTTGCAAGATATTTCTTCATAATGTGTTGATGAAAATATCAAGTCTTATTTTTCCATATATTGTATTATGCATGTCTTACCATTTGACAATCATCAATGTCAAATTTATGAATATTAAAGTTTTAAGCAATTCTTCCTAAAATTTTATCCATCAATCAAATCAATATTCAAAAGAAATGTGACATTCTCTTTGCTTTAGTTTAATACCCTCATCTTATAACTAGTAGTTAATCTATGTGAATGAATTTATATATATTATAATATTTCAACTTATTTTCCTATGTATTAGTTTTTTGTCTATTGAACATTATTTAATAATCAATCAAAATTATTTATTATAAAAATTACATATAATTTTATCCTCATAACTACTATCTCTTTTACAATTGTATGGAATTTAATTTTCTAGCGACAATGATGATATAAACATATTTTAACCTAAATTAGCTATAAAAAAATACCCAAATAAGATAAGGTCTTGTACAAGTCATTTATATGGAAAAATGAAGTAGTAAAATGTTCATACTTGAGTTCATAAATAATGTATGACTTTTCCTTGAAGAACTATCCTAAGAAAAAGACACATAATTTATTAAATTACTTGTGAATATATTTTAAAATAAATACTTAATTATGTCTATTACACTTAAAAAATAATATTATATTAAATTTATAAAAAATAATATAAAAGTCTTAAAAATTATTGGTAAATAAAACCATAAAAAGTATTTTAAAGTAAATTTTTAAAGTATAGATTGAGTTGATGAATTATATTGTATTTGAATTAAGAATAAATTTACTTATAAATGTATATCTACTTGAAAATAATATAAAATATACAAACATAATTTTCTTGAAAATAATTTATAAAAATTTAAACATAGAAATTATATTTTATTTTAAATATTTTAAAAATATTTAGTTATATTAATATAACTTATTACATTATTTATTTTTATAATATAATCTTATTATAATTTGATTGCTTGATAATAAGTATTACTTTTCTCATAGAAGTAATAGTAATAAATATTTTCTATACAACTCAAAATAAATAATACATTTTAATAGAATAAAATCTACTAATCAATAAAATAAAATTAAGAAATAAAAAATTCAACATTCTAAATATATTAAATTTTTTATTTAATATATTTTACATTAAAACTATTTCATATATATTAATATTTTTATCTTGTTTACTTCTAAAATTTGATATTAAATCTATTATTTTTAGTTATATATATATATATACATAAACTTAGTCTAATATGTGGAGATTTACTAAACTAAAAGAGTGAAGAATCTTCTATAATTTGTTTTCTATGTTCAAATGATTTATTTATAATAGTATATTTTTTTACTTTAACTGTGTATAATTTATTTACAGTTCAATCCAGAAAAAACACACTGTTATCAAAATGGACTAGAAATCTTTAATCATTTGGTGAATGGTTTAGGCTGGGTAGAGGCAAGATTTTATCGTTGGACGTATAATGTATGTTATTATACATTCTATGGATACCAGAAAGATATTCAGTAGTAGAACGGATAAAGCTGGTAAGCCCAGTATGTAAAGAGTGCATGGCTCTCATAAAAAAAAGCTTGTACAATTCAGAGACTGTTTATGGGCAGCAGATATCATATACAACAGACAGTAAGCATTCTGTACCAATTGGAATGTGACACTAAAACTCATAAACTTTGAGCCAAGAAGTGCATCCCTAACTATCCTCCATTTAGAGAAGCTGCTCGGTAACACAATAGTCACTTAGTTTCCAATAGTATCTGCGGCCGCTATATTATTTGTAGTCAAATACTTTCATTTTCTTTGTGTAGAGAAGAATCCATCCATGCATTTTTCTGAATTCAAACTTGAAATATCTGTGAAGTTAGTTCGAAGATGGTCTTACGGTTCTACGGTTTGTCGGTTTCTATATGAGTTGTATATAAGCATTTTGAATGACAAGGTGAACAACAGTTTGGTATGAGGTTTTAAAGTAGAATGGAAGCTGATGTTTTTCAGTAATTCATCATAAAAGATAAACTATTGATTATGTATTCTGTCTACACAGACTAAAAATATTCAGCATTCTGGGAAAAGATAGGTATTAGTTGGATATTTCTTTCGCTGTCAATACATAATTAGAGTTCTCCATTTTCTTTGGGTAGCTTAAACCTTGCAAGGTTTTAAGTGTATTTACATTAACCGTTTTACTGGCAGAAAAATTCCGCTTGAAACAAACGCTTTGACCAAAAGATTGGCCGCCTTACAAACCCTAATTTCGTTGTCCTTGTATGCCGTTTAGTTATTGATGCCTGATTTACCATCAATGAAATAGGATCCATTGCAGGCAATCGGTCGACTGTTATAAATGATGGGATTCTTTTGACGCAAGATTGTGAAGGACGAAAGGTCATCTGCATTTGCAGATGATGCGAGCTCTCATTCAAATGTCTCCTCACTACAAGCTCCAGTAGTACGACTTTTCAAGCTAATTTGTGTGCTGTTGAGGCAGAAAGGACCTACAAATTTAAGTAGAGTATCCTTGAAGCGGAATAGTCACCGCCATTCAAGGCTCCGTTATGTAGTACTGGGCAGGTAACGAGATCGAGCTGTGACAAATTTTGTGCGGATCGAATCAGTATTTATGCGAGGAGTACTTCCGTAGCCCTAATCAGTGAGAAGAGATGTGTGAGAGAAACTACGTGAGTACGTGTACAGAAAGGATACAGACAGGCTTTTCACTGCAACAGTTAAACCATTGATGTTTCGTTTTCGGCACACGGTTTTGTATTCTTCTTAAGTCCTGTCAGAGCTAAATAGTGATGGTCGATTTTGCGAAGTTCCAGGCTTCGCTTTTGAGTGATACAGGCATTCAAACACTGACTGAAGTTCCAGGTTACGTTCATTTGCTGGCATAACATTCAGTCTATGTGGACGGACTTACAAGCGTTATTCTGAAACATGAGTGAGTTTGAAAATGTTGGTAGTAAGGGATTTAAGGAGTCGAGAACTATTTGCAGTTAAGCTGAACAGATTTGGGAAAACATAAGAACCCATTTAAAATGACATCCAACGTAACAGTGAAGAAAAATTCTTTACAGATGTAAATAAAGTACAGAACATGAGCATTCCAAGTTTCAAAGTGGAAAAACAAGAAAGAAAACAATGAAAACCAAAATCCTTCAACTTGATTTTGTGTCTTCTGTGTGATAGATAGTTTAGCCATGTCTTGATAATCATGTCAATTCTTAAAGAAAGCAATTAAACCACAGCATAATTTGTACATAATATATGAATGTGCTGACCTCGTTCATCCGTTAGGAAAAGAGCTGGTTAAAGAAGTCGTCCATGACAAAGCTGCTGCTGCTGCTGCTGCAAAGTTAGTGTCAATAAGGAGGCCTAGCGGGAGCCCAAGCATAGGCATCGGAAGGCAGTTGAACGTTGAGCAAATTGGGTGGCAGGTTATAGATGGGCATACTGGAGGGATCCGTTAACTGCTGCTGCTGTGAAGCGGGTCCTCCACCGGGATTCTGCAAGGGCATGGGCTCTTCGTCATCCAAAGGAAGCCGTTCATAAGTAGCATTCACGAAAGATGCGGCAATGAGCACAACTGGGCCAGAGGCCACAAGCGCACCGACGACGTTCCCTCCCACAACCTGCCCTTGTCCCCCGGCCAAATAAATTGTCAAGCCAGTGGCCCCGGGCGGCGCAGGAGGCGGCATGAAGGCACCGGAGAGGGACAGAATCTCGAAGCGTCCATGGAGCGTCACAATTGCACCAGGTGCCGCCGGCTGCCTGAGCGTCACGTTCGTCACCGTTCCGCTACCGCTGAGAATACAGACCCCGCGCATCCGCCGTCGCGCATAGGTCGCCACGCTTTCGCCCACATCGCACCCGTTTGCAATCTCCAGAACGTGAGCGCGCAGCGCGTTCGCACTGTCCCGAGTTATAATAATGGGCGGCCTAGGCTTATTTTTGGAGCCCGGCGGGCGTCCCCTGGGGCGCCTCCCTCCGTCCCCGACCTCCTGCACGGCCAGACTCTGTTCGCCCTTTGCGTTTGCATTTGCATTGTTGTTGTTGCTGCTACTATTGTTTTTCTCCTCGCGGCCCCTCTTCTGGCCCCTGCCGGGTCCGCTGTCCCCGCTGTTCTCGTCCTCTGGAGGTGTGTGCAGGTGAAGAGAAACGGGTAGCTGAGAACTAGCGTAGGCTGAGGGGGCACCTGGATCCATCCCCGCCATCGACACATTCCCCGCCCACCACTTGGCCGCTGCCAGGACTGATTCTGATATATCACGAAATCACTATTTCTCACTAACCTCTCCCACAAGATCCTCCTCTTCGTCCCTAAATTTTTCATGCACAAACAAATTTTAACACCCGACCGAATTTATATCCCGTCACAACTCACTACATAATTCCTAGTCACTGGAAAACCTAATTGCGGCTCTGTGTAAGAAATTTCTGAACGCACGATAGGGAAACCTCTGCAAATTTTTGAAGTACGAACTAGTACGTGTTGGAACTTGGAGCTGATGATAACTACTGCTGCCGATTCAGAGCCGCCCGAAAGAGAAAAAAAACTGGCCAACACCGTGCGCACTGAACGGGCAGATGCAAAGCCAAAGTTTTCGATGGTATAGTGAAAGAAAGAAAAATCTGGGGCAGGCGCTTCTGCAGTAAGGCCCTCTATATCATGATGGGTTAACGAGCCCGCCCAGCGTGAGGTTAGGGTTTGGACGGGTCATGGTGAGCCCTCACTCACCGCGGCGCCGGGGCCCGCTATTGTCCGTTTCTTTTAAACCACTCTCCATAGCTTCGCCATTTCTCATCTATCCACCTTTAATGTCCCGAATCACATGCGAGTTGAGGTCAAACCCAAAGAGGAAACGCCATGAGGGGACATTCTTATGAGTAAGCTAACCCGTGGGTTGCTTGAGCTTGGAACTGTTAACCATGGGAGCACATTCCGGCCGGGGCCCGGGGCTGGACCTGGGCAGACTTTATCGAAAGCCTAAAGTCCTAATCTATGCTAATAGACCTCCACAGATCTCTTTAGCTTTTCATTGGGGGACAATATCTCGATATGTACAAAGCACAGCTCATTTTACGCTCCTTGCCGGGCCCCATATATCGACCCGACCCAGTCACCCGGCGCTTTGGTTGGTTCCTTCACCCGGTCAAAACGCGCTGTGTCCCAAAACCTAGTCCTCGTGCACCCTGTTATTACTTTGCTTCTGCCCTAGAGGAACCGTCGCCTGCAAGTTAACATCGATGGCATAATTCCGTCACTTTTCTGACGGACGATCCCACTTCTAATCCTCACATTCTCTTTACAACGTCCTACTTGCCATGCCCCTACCCTTTTCTCTATACCTATCTTCTGTCTGCCAAATAGAATACTCTTTACAGAGATTGAGCTCCTGAACTCGCCTTCATATCTAATTGCTTTTAACGCCATCCATAAACCTTGTACAGCGCAAATTTGAGGCCCTCATTAATGTAGAACGTCTTTTCTAAGTCAAAACATTTCCCCATTTTGGGGGACGTCGTTTCAGACAACTATCTTCCATAAACTTATCTCAATATCATATTCATGTCTTAGCTCTCTCAAACTGCCACGTACATCCCACAACATCGCGGTCACCCACAATATATAATAACATTTATCACCTTATAACAAAAATAAACTCCTATTTTACAAATGGTGGCCGCCATAGTTAGCATTTTTGAAATAGGATTGTCTAATGGTGAAAATTGTAAATACATGATCCATTGCTTAAAATTTGAGTTTCTTTTAATTATAATATTTTTTTTATAATAGTAGTTATATTTTTTTTATAAATTTAGTTTAATGTATTTTATTTTTAATTTTAGATTTTTGAAATTTAAATTTAAACATAATTCTATTGACTGTCTAATAAGTAGTAGTCAATGTGAGATGATTTTATGTACATTTGTTTTTCTAAGTGTATTTAGTTTTTGTATTTAAGGACATTCATTTATTGTTGAAGAACATAAGTGTAATGAACCTACTAGTTTATTGACTAAAAACTCTTAACTTTTTTTTAACAAAATAACATACTAAGTTATTTGAAAAACATATCAACACAAGGAAGATAGATTTTTCATTTAGCTCTCTCAAACTGCCATGTACATCCCACAACGCCACGGTCACCCTCAATATATAATAACATTTATCACCTTATAACAAAGAAAAAACCATGTTTCACAAATGTTAACTATGGTGGTTGCCATAGTTAACATTTTTGAGATAGGATTATGTAATGGTGAAAATTGTAAATCCATAACTTATTCCTTCACGTTTTGAATTTCTATTTATCGTCATTTTTTAGAAATTTTAGTTGTAATTTTTAAATTATTTTTCATCATTTTGGATCAATTTTTTAGGTATAGATTAGATTAAGGATACTGTTTTAGTTATAAATTTGAACCTTGGATTTTTTAAATTTTAATTTTAATATATTTTTATTGACTCCCTACTACTAGTTGATGTGAGATGATCTTGTGTATGTTTTCTTTGGTTTGTGTGCTTGGTTTTTGTATTTAAGGACATTCATTCATTGTCAAAGAAATTAAGAGGAATTTATTATGTATGTCTAGACTCTATTTATAAAAGGAAAAAATAGATCTAGTAACATTATTAGAGATTAACATCACCACACATCACCCTAGGTTCATTGCATGTTTTCTTGTTATCTTTGGCATTTCATCCAATCCATTAAGTTGGTCTTGTATGCACCAAAATAGGCATGAACAGTACCAAAGTCAGCACAAAAGACCTCTTAAGATCAAGCCAAAGTAATTTTCTAAGTTCTAAGATGCATATCGTAATGAGGATTCTTATCAAGGGTTCAAGGACCATCCATTAGAGATCTCACTAAGAAACATCCACTTGTAATGTCAAAAAAGAACCTTGATATTAAATCATATTCCTCCAAGAATTGGAAAATTATTCTTATTTGGTATGCTTTAGAAATTCAAGTTTCACTATTTGTGTTTGATAGTTACACTAGGTTGTGCAATCAAAAAATTGTACTACAATAATCCTACTCAATAAATTATGTCAGGCAACACAAGAAAATATAACGAACTTATGGATAGATTCAAAAATGTTCAAGGTAACAATCAATTGAATTCTAAGTAATTTATGTATGTAGGAATATGGTAGTATAAATGAAAAATATTTGGATTTTTCTTATGTTTTACTTCATTTTATATTTTTGAAAGTTCATACTAACTAATATGCTCAATAAGGTAAAAATTTACTTAACCAAAATGTGACTGTAATGAATTTTATTCACTAATGTAGGTATTCTTATATGTCTCTTCCTTGAATGATATTCATTAATGCAAGAAAATTGAAAAAATTGATATTGTAGGAAAATGTAAACGAAGTTCAATTTATTCAAGTTATATGTGATGTAATCAATGAGAGAAAAATATATGTTTTATGTGTATATATCAAAAAAATGAATTCCTAGTAGAATAAACAATATTTCCAATAAGGGAATTAATAAATAATGTAACTTTTCTATTTTCCTAGTAACAAATGTAATAAATAGAAATAAAAAAGTTATTTTTTATTCTCAAAATGAGTTATGAATGCTAATTTTTATTAAACATAATGTACAAGAAAGACTTGCACTTTGCAGTGGCTATCCTAGAATGTTATCAATAGAAAAATTGAAGAGGGTAAATAATTTGTGACATTGGAAGGGAATATATCAATTGACATTTCAATACTTAATGATAGTTTGGGTTGGTCAAGTAGTCAATGTTCATTTTCAATAATAAAGTGAGTATTCGTAAATAAAAAAAAACTTATAAAGGAGTCTTAAAATGTTGAAATGGAGAAAGTAAAATAGTTTATAATTTTCAACAAGTCTTATCAATATTATACCTATGATTTATAGTATGTAGGTGGTGTTACTATTGTAAAAAAGTACATAAATATAATTTAGGAAGCTTGTGGATCACTTGTAATGAATATTGGATCTTTTAAATAAGTACAAAATATGATGACTATCCTACCATGCATATCAATATTAAATAACAAAAATACAAGAAAATGCAACAATTTTATAGGCCTTAGAAGGTAAGATTCTAATACATATTTTAATTTTTAAGGTTTTTAAGGATTTATAATGTTCAAAGGTTTTTCTATAAGTATGAATGAGTTGATATGAGCATAAAACAATGTGCAACTAAGACTTTGGATGTTGCAATAGAGTGAATGCAATAAGTAATTCTTGATTATTTCATTTTATGTTCCAATAAGATAAATAATATTTTCTAACATGCAAAATCGGGTACAAGGTATAAAAATGACTATTTAAAATAGTGGTAACATTTCAAAGAGCATAGAATATTGATTGGGAGCCCAAGGATGACTTAAAAAAATTGTAGTCATTGATGTGGGAAGGCGATGATGTTTCAGTATAGAATTACTTTCAACCCCCTAGGGAGCTTTGATTCTTGAAAGATATTAGAATCTCTTGAAAATTTCTCAAATAAGTTACCTAAAAGAGAAAATATAAAGAAAACTACACAAAAATAAGTTTTTAAGGTAATATAAACATATAGATATTATTAATATAAAAAATAAAACCAATCTAACATTCTGTTTAACTAGAAATTCATGCAAAATAGATAGAGAAAGCCAAGTTGTGTTGTAAATATAGAGTAGAGAATTGATGTAATTCTATGAATAACTCTTAAAATATGTCCTTAGAGTATCCCATAGTATCTCCATCCTTCCAATACACTTCTTGTCTAGTGTGAATTTGGATAGTACCTATAGATGTAGGTAAATTTAGGCTTGTAAATAGACCTATATAAAGTTAAAAGAAATGGAGGCAACATAGGATTATTCTAGTAGTGAAAAAGGATAAGTTCCAATCCTTTGGATATTTAAAGGTGTTAAAATTATGTGAGAAAACTTGCAAAAATGAGGTTGAAATAATTTTTTATTATGCTAGGGTTGGGAATTTAGGAATTATAAGATGGGATGACATAGTAAAGTGTTATGAATGGGATGGTAAGTTGAAGAGACACTCATGATTACTTCTTTTTCAAACAAAAGGAAACTATTTTACTTCATAGTTAAGTGGTATCATAATTTCTAACCAAAAAATGGGATTGTTGTGTTAAAACTAGAATTTCTAGGGTTGCTTATGAAATCATTATGGTGATAATATAAATGAAACATATTATTATGTGTCAGTTTCTTCATGGGTGGTAAAGTTCACTCAAATTTTAGCTAGAAAAATATTTTTAAAAACTATAATAATTGTAAGGAAGGTCCTATGGGTATGTTATAGATGAATAGGAGGTCTTAAAGTATGGGACTCTATTCTCAAAAAATGGTTTTGATGGGATATATCTCATCATAATTTATAAATTTTGACCCAATTTATGATGTGTAGATTTGGTATTTAGATAATTCTCCATCATAATAGATGACTTACATAGCTAAGTAATCATCATATTCAAAAACATAGGTGAGGGTGGCTCATGGGGATATACTTAGCTACTCTTACCTTGTGATTATACGTTTTTCTCTTGCTAGCTAATTACAAAATTATTAGAGACAATATCATGGAGGCATCATGGAATGCTTATTGCAATTAAAATAATACATCTTAGTTTTCTAAACTAGTGACCCAACTTTCTTGTAAATTATTACAGATAGAAAGGATAAAAAATGGTAGGGAAACAAAATTAAAAATACATAAAATCTACACCAGTTTTGGTAGAAATAAAATGATATATGATATCTATTTTCAAATGATTTATAATTCTTTCTGATTTAGTTTTATAAAGCCATTTAATTTTCCTATAAACTACCTAAAACAAATTATGTGAATGTAACTTCCCAAAAAAAAATTATTATAAACTAGCATAAAAAACTAACCTTTATTTATTGTTTAATATCTATTCTATAATCTAACTATTGATGTAATATTCCAATATCCCCCCCTTATTATGTCAATCTAAATAAGGTTGGAATATTACAAGAGTTGAATGCAACCCCTTTTGAGAATTTTTTGAAGCACCTTTACCAACCCTCCCCGCTCACCCAGGAAACACTAGACTGACTTCGTCAATGGATCTCATGATTGAAACTTGTAAACTTCTACACAACATGAGAGAACATAAAGTATCCCCATCCTCCTTGAACAATGAGAAAACAAATTTCATCTAAAATTCCACATATCCTTTGAGTGCACGTCAAATCCCTCTTCTAGTGCTATGGAAACAATCCCTTTTCTATTGTACAAAATAACCCTGACCAATGTAGATATGTAAAGTGCACCAACAATAAAAACCAAGAGAATCCAAGCCCCCCTATTCTAAAAGATACAAATATGAATTAGTTCTTCTCTTGCAACAAATCATCCCTGAACAAGAAGCTAGCTCAAGATGATAAAAATCCTCTTGCCTTCATTTCCTCCAACCTCCTATTGGACCTTGTTACACTCTATCCAATTTACTATTGGACCTTGTTACACTTGTCTACTAATTTGTGCCACATCATGGGGCACTTATCAATCCACATGATCAATGGATTTCCTTTTCCTTGCTTATTAAATAAGCAAGCTCATATTATACTTTTTAAGTAGCTCTAATGTGAATTAGGTTGATCATTATGTGCAAGTATTTTTTGTGGAATCACAAGGTTTTTGCTATTATGATCTTGGATAAAAATCCTAACAATATGTGGCCATATGTAAAAATATTAATTTCAATCACTAATTTACCCTTACAAATATTTAATTTGAAAATTCAAACCCCTTCAATCTTTAATATGAAATCAAATCGAAGCCCACATATTTTGCAAAAAATGATCTATTAACCCTTCATACACCCTTATTTTTTCATGTTATTAAAGGATTGGTTCAAACCAGTAACATCTCACAACCAGCTAGCATGCATAATTTTGAGCCCCTTAACTTATTAAAAACATTATAAAGAGAGGATATTGTAGAAACCTGAAATGTGACCTTAACCTAACCACACTTGACTTTACCTATCCTAATATTTAATTAAATAAATATTATTATTTAATTAATTAATTTATCCATTACCCTCATCCACTACCTTTAATTAAATAAATTTTATATTTATTTAATTAATTATATCCTTATCCCAAAATCCTCTAGCTAAATTTATTAATTAATTATCAATTGAATAATTAATTTAGGCTAATTAATTACCATTACCTTTTCCTCCATTATTTAATTCCACCTCACCATCAATCCTTGTCCACTCAATCCTAGCCCTTGAATCCATCAAACTTTCACGTCAAGTTGCCTAACTTTGATTTTTCTAAATTTTTTGCCACTTAAGGGTTTGTTTTTTCCATGATGATCCTGCACATACCCAACCACTCCATGTCTAACTGAAAAGAGGAAGGAATTCTCCAAATAGAATAATCCGTGACATAATCATGATCAAATACAACCAAGAAATGTGACAAATCAAGTGAAGGCTCATCAATGTCAATCTCCAAAGACAATCTAGATGTATCAACAACCATGCTAAAAATGTCATCAAAAAGGTGAGAAATCCCCTCAAGTATGTCTCCCAAATATACAAGATGAGACTCCACAAATAAATATGAGATTTGTGCCAAATACTCATCCAATAAAACAAGATTTGAAGCATAAAAACATCCTAATGTGCTGAAGAACCAACCTCTAAAGCAACAAAAGGAGAAGAATCAACATGGGTCTAAAGAACTCCAAAGTTCAAGTAACCAATCTCTCCCAAGGAATTTCTATAGACACTAGAAATAGGGGTGCAAGGCTCATAATAATCATCGTCAACAAAATGAGAGAAGGCATAGAGGCAAGACTCGTGATCAACTTTACCAACAATAATTACTTTTCTAATATCAACCTCTCTGATAAAAATAGAATTTTCTATGAACTCTACACTCTTTGGTACCTCACCATGAGTAATTTGATAGATGGATAGAATATTTGTGTGCAACTCAGAGATACAAATTACATCTCTGAAACAACCATCACCAATCTCTACATTGCCTACCCTTGCAACATCTAAAAGCTTATTATCTCCAAACAAAATCTTGGAAGTGTCAGTAGGATGAAGACCCAAAAAGGGATAGGGAGTAAAACCCATGTAGTGAGATGCTCTTGAATCCAAAACCCATCTATCACAACTAGAATGAACTATAGAAGTGACCAATGCATGTCCTTTACCCATGTAGAGTTTATCTTCTTCACCACTTGCAAATATTGCATTCCCTAATTGTGTAGATTTGGATGATGATGCAGATGGAGATGGAGATGCAAAGGTTGTAGAAGGAGTCACAGATGAGGGAAATGGAATATTTTTTTTTTGAAGGTGTGAAAGCTCATGAATCTTCTTCATATAACAATGGTGTTCATCATGCCCTTTCTTTTTGCAATACACACACATTAATTTCTCCTTCATAGGCTTGTCATCTTTTGAGGAGGTGGAAGACTCATTTGACTCTATCTTAGGCTTAGGTTTCTTCTTCCCTTTGCTCTTAGATCCTTGTGTAACCAATGCATGATTCATAGAGACCCCCTCTAACTGGACAAGTTTGGCTTGCTCCCTTAGCAACTGGTCACATAAAGTCTCAAAAGAAGGCATTTGGAAGGCATTTCCCAAAGCATCCATGGTGGAGTAGAAGGTAGAAGAAAATATTGCAAATAGGCCTCTCAACTTAGACAGAATCAAAAAAATGGACTCCTTATCAATGTTTCTCTTTCCACATCCCTCTAATTACGACCTCACATATTTGAACTTGACTAGAAAGTCATCAATGGAAGGAAATGCATAGGGGAAAGAGAGGTTAATTTAACCACTAGTTGCAAGGCACAAAACGCACTCACCTAACCAAACAGGTTATGTAACTTATCCCATATCTCCTTGGGTGTATCATACTCATCAATATGAAAAAGAACACTATCGAAAACATTCAATTTTATCAGACCCATAGCTTCATCACATTTGTTTCTATGGGAAACTATTTCATATTCCCTGGTAAGAGTGGGTTGGTTATCACTTAATGTGGACCACAAACCCTTAGACTAGAGCAACCTACACATTTTCATCTTCTAGGTATGGTAGTAATGGGGAGTTAATAATTCAACTGACTCAGGAGTAGCCATGACAACAAAAGGCCAAAAATACACCAAACTAAAGCCTCCAAAAAATATCAACTAAGAAACTTCTCCAAAAAATATCTCCAAAAAATTATTACTCAGGAAATTAAAAGGACTGAATTTGGAAAAATGGATCAAAAATATTATGCACCTTACTATTTGTTTGTAGCAGATTGCGACACCAAATCAACTATCAAACCTCCACACAAAACACACCATCACAAGCCTCTTCACAATCTGTGAGACTTGATCACACCAATTATGGACATTGCAATGCTATTTAAATAGCAAAAAGTTACTCCACGTTGTTGATGTGGGATAATGGTCTTAGCAATCTACTTTCCACAGGCCCACCTCCACTTCCACTGTGGAGCAAGGAAACCCTAAATTTTGAGGAAAACTTTATAAAGTATAAATTTTGAAAAATAATGATGACCAATCAAATATAAATCAATCCTCTAAAAGGGCCTCTCCAAATACTGCAAATAAATAAAATCACTAGCTGAAGAGATTCAAGCCTCCAACAGGTAATTCGCTCCAATGAAAAAAATCAAATGCCTTCAAAAATTGTAGCCAACAATCAGTCTCCAAACAACAAAAAATGGTTAAATCAGGCCTTCCTCTTTCTCATGTGACCTCCTATGCAAGGTTTGAGGTCTTCCAAACCGAAAATTGCCCCTCTTCAAACTAAAATTCATTGCTTGGAACAAGGAAATCGCTCCTAGAAATGAAGAAATTTGACCTTCAATTGGTAAAATGCCTCCACACGAATAGGAATGGCACCCAACAACTGAAATTCTTCCTTCAATACAAAAAATGAACCCTCCACTTTCTCACAGGACATGAAAAAATGCCTTCTACATAGTCTCTAGCAAAAGGGAACCGATGATGTGCAGGTTCAAGGAAATAAAAAAATCGATCTCTTGATAATCGAGCAAGAATTAGATGCCTCTCTCTGGCGCCAAATACAGATTCATAGGCTATGCATAGGAAAATTCCCCTTTTAAATGCTTGTAGTGCCTCCAATTAGGAATCGCTCAGGATAGGAAAAAAATATTTCCTTCAAACTACAAAAAAGGTTCCCTCTGCGAATTGTGGGCTATGCCAAATTTAAATGCTAATGATGCCTCCAGCCAACCATCCACAAATTGATACACAAACTGGAATCAATAGGAAAAATTGGTAAATAGGCAATTTTGAAATTTGAAAATTTTCAAATGCCATAAAAATATTTAGCAAATAAACAATCTCAAACACTCAGATGAAAACTCTCAAGGGAAGGAATGCAGAATGGTTGGATTTTATACTATGTTGGTGTCATCCACCTCCCAGGAGCACCATCTGCAATAGAAAACCTTCACGAAATGGAGAGAAGCACTATGTTATTTCACGGGAAAGGAGTGAATGAATTGAGATGCTAAAAATACATATTGTACAAGATTTTAAAGCCATGAAAATATCAAATGGATGAGAAAAATACCCTATAGGAAAAAACCACTCGGAGTTATTTACCCTAAGATAAACTTAATACACTAACTCTATTTGACAAACTCATACTTTTGTAATGAATTTTGGTGCCTCTAGTCTAAGAAATCATGTGTGGCACTTGGTTCTATGATTCGATGCTTCTGGTTGACAAACTTGCTCTTTTGTCATGAATTTTGACACCTCTATTCTAAGAAATTGTGCTCAGGCACTTGGGTTTGTGATTCAATGCTTTTTTTCGACAAACTCACACTTCCATCATGTCTTTCAATGCCTCTATTTTGAGAAATCATTCCTAGAACTTTTATCTATGATTTGATACTTTTGTTGCAACTTTTGATGCTTACATTTGATAAAATGATGCTTTTGTGGCAACTTTAAATGCTTTTTTGTGACAAACTGTGCCTACACTTTAACAAAAAAACATTAATTCTTTTTATAAATGTTCCTTTGTTTCATAAATTTGCACTTTTGTTTCATAAAACGGTGGCCGCCCTTCATAAAAAGGTGCCTATGTTTCTATGCAAACCCTAAGAGAGCAGTTTTATGAAAATGGGCATAATGTTTTCCTCACATATTAGATTTTCAAATTTTAGATTACATTGGAAAGTTGGCTTAGAGATCTTTTTTGTATTATAAGTGGATTTTCCAAATTCTTCTCCGAAAATCAGGTGCACTCAGTCAAAGTTAACCCTTATTTTCAAACATCAAATTCTCATAACTTCTTCATATAAATCATTTTTTAGCAATCTTTTTCTAATTTATCAAAAAATCATAAGGAATCCATTTTTTTGTATCTATTTTTTCTTTAGAAATCCATTTTTGGCATGTGTCATCCATATTCAAAATTGGGCTTAAAATTAGCCATTAATATTTGGATTTGGGTTTTAAAATAATATCTTTTAATCCCTAAGACTCACTTATGTATGCTCTCCTCTCGCACACCTTAGTGTGATCTTGAGGATCAAATATAAGTGATCTTGTTTTCTTTTTTAGGGGGGTTGTCTAGGGATTTCATCGCCCTAGGGGATGACCTCAACTCTCGTGTTTCAACAAAGTATAAAGAGTGGGGGCTGAATCAAAATAAAAACCTCTTGGAAGTGGATTATTTTTAATCTGGGCTAAGCCTCTAAGAACTTTATACCATAGAGAAGTGAATGTAGAGAGTGGGTTACCCTTTCCTATGACTATTTGGCAGTATTCTCTTCCATCTATGGATTAGTCCTCACGTACCCTTGTGGTAATAGAGGATACCCCTAGTTGAGCTTGTGAATCCTAGTTAAGACTTTTTGGCCATCTTTCCTTGTAGTTCCTTGTGCCTACGAGGATTGATAATCCCACTTGAGTTAGGCTTATTCATGTGTCTTATGTTCTTGAATTTTTAGATCACCCTCCCCATTTCAAGCCAAAAGGGGACCCTAATCCAAATTGAGCCATAAGATTTTGTATTATTGGATTATTTTCTTTTGTATTTTCATTCTTAATTATAAAATCTAAAAAAATAGAAAAAAAACAAAAAAAATTAAATTAAATTAAATTAAAAACCCAAAAACATCTAAACACTTCAAAAACAAACAAATATAGGTTTCCTCCAAGTAAATTTGTCCACATCATATCTAATTCAAACCTTTCAACCTAATAATCTCATCATAACTATTCTTATTCATCCTAATCATCCATCTTTCCCTAATCAACCCTTTTTCATTTGAATCATCTCATCCTAACCATCTCTTTCAATTCTAGTTTCCCACCTTCTCATCCTAGTCATCCTTATCATGTCTCTAATACAATCCTAATCATCCATTTTCATTTTAATCATCCCTCTTCATCCTAATCATTCATTTTCTTCCTAACTATTTAATCTTAATCATCCACAATCATTCTAGTTATCCCCCTTCTCATCCTAATCATCTCCCAATCATTCTTTTCCATCCCAATAATCTCTCCTCATTCCATTAATACCTTTTCATCTTAATCACCTCATCCTAATTATCATAATAATTTCCAATCATCTTAATCACCTTAAACTAATCATCCATAACCATTCTAATCATTATCATCCCATCCTAATCATCAAAATCATCCTAATTATCCCCCTATCTTTCTAATAATCCATCTTCTCCCAATCATCTCCCATCATCTAATCCATTTAATCCCAAATATCCTAACCATCCCAATTTATCTCCTAATCCATTATTAATCTATCATTTAAGACCCTGATCCTAATTAATTTTCCTAATCCAATCAAGGTCCTAATCCCTATCCTAATCATTATCCATAATCCACATCAAGATTCTTCTTTCTTAATTCACTTTCATTCTTTTTCTTGGTCCTAATATCCTTTATCCATCATCATCCTTAATCCACGTCCTTCACTATCATCCTTAATATACATCATCATCATCATCATTTTAATCCAATACCCTTGTCAACCTAATCCCATTCAAACCAAATCCTAGTTTAATCCATCTATCCTCATCTAGAATCTAATCATTTGTTATCCATCTATCTATCTCAACCATACATCCAATCCCTAATCCTTAGTAAAAACCATCATTTGAACATCAAAATTTTATTAAGGAATTAATTTTCTTCTTACACCATATCTATTCATCATCACCCAAATCTTTCATCCAAGGATCACATCCCTAATCCTCTATCATCCATTTCAAATCCAAAATCTCAATAAAAAATCAATACCTTAAGTTGATTTCATCTTTAATCCAAACTTGCTTAAGAATGTTAGTGTATCTAAAGTATAGTCAGATCAAATACATTCAATTCCTACTTAATAAATCCCCCTATCTTAAGTAGATATCAAATCCAATCAACTCTTTCTTAAGAATGTTATTCTATCTTAAGTATAGAGAATCATCCTTAATCAAATCAAATCATTTTAAGGTCTTGAAATTTTATCCCTAAATCTAATCTTACCCTTCATAATCTTCATCCTTAGGTCCTATTCTTCTAAACCCAAATCTACTCTTAATCCATCATCTAATTTCCACCTTCATCCAAAATCAATCCCAAACTTTCCTCTTCCAATCAATCCTCTACCATGTCTAATAATATAATCTATCCTCAATCCAACCTTTTATATTCTAATCCCCCCTCATTCATTCCAACCCAATCCAAAATCATGAACCTATATCATAATCCAACAAAACCAAACATCACACTCAAGGTCAACCCAAATTACATTGATGATGATGATGAGGGAAACCTTTTTTACCAACCTCAATATGATCCCTATGATGATAATGAGATTCTTGTGGACCAATATGAGCTCTCCCTATCCACCATCTCCTCATATATCCAATACTTTACCCATCCATTTTCCAATCACCAAGCCTTCACAAATTTTGCACTCACCACTACTTCAATAATGAAAAAGATGTCATACTTGAGTACTTCCATAGTATTGGTTCAAAAATTTCATCATCCCTAACTCCAAATTCTAATCCATATCCTATTGTACCTATGCTACAACTTCCTTTGACAAGGGAAACCAAAACCTCATCCAAATTTCCCCTCCAGTTCCATCCACATCATCCTTATCCACTATTATTGATTTTATCCTCACTCACCACTTTAGTAATGAAAAATATTCCATGCTTGGGTACTTCCTTAGTATTGGTGCAAAAAATCCATCATTCACACCTCCACCAAACCCTAATCCATCTCTTATTTCTTATCCTTCCCCTTCCTTTTAAAAGGGAAACCGAGCCTCTATCTGAACTTTTCCTCCAAACTCATCCACATCCCAAATCATCATCTCCAAATCATTTTCAAGGTACTCATTATCATCCTCCATTTACCAACCCATGGAAGCATCCACTTTTTATTCTAGTTGTTTATCTCTGACATCCTTACAATCCACATCACCCCAATCTTATATATCCAATTCGTATCATTCCTCTCATGAATTTCTCCAAGGACCATTATTAAAGGAGCCTAATCCCCCAAGAACCAATAAAGTTGTGCAATCTTCCCATTTTATTCATCTACCTAAATCTACCATCCCTCCACCCACCCAAGTTGAAGAATCTATCCAACCTTCCTCCACTATCACACCATCGACACAAATCTAAACATGCCAAGAACTTGATCAAAATCATACCAATATGTACCTTAGCTCAAATCAAGATCATATCCATGACCACAAAATATTAGATCAAACATTAACATCCACCCCATCTAAATTTTTTGATGTCCATGATAATCCTATGTTTAATCATGATATCTTTGATAATCCAATATTTGATCATGATCTTATTTTTGTTGACATCCAAGATGATCTCCCTTCATCATATGATCCCCTTCCATCTCATGATCCATCTCCAAATCAAGAACAATGTATCCCATCCATCCCATCGAATGATCCCTTTCCATATCAAGAGCAAGATATCCCTTCATCCCCCTCTCATGATCCCCTCTCTCCCACTTCATTTAATGACATCCTTCCATTCCAAGATCAAATTACCTCTTCCACTCCATTACAGGATCCCTCTCTAAATCAATATCAAATTACACCTTCCCCCAAATCTAATGATCCTCCCAATCTCATGATCAAGACACCCCTCCCACTCCATGTCATGATACCATTCCATCTCATAACCAAGAGTACATGTTAGAATGAGGGTTGGATTGAATCATTCACTGACTCAATGCTCCAGGTCTCACTATAGATAACCCCTAGTGTTTCTTCCTCCACCAAAAATCTATAGGTCCTCTACTATCGAGGCACCCCTAGTTCACTTACCAACCCTGCTATCATTACAAATTTGCTGCTACCAAGCAATTCTTGGTGCTCCTTCTCACGTTCTCCATCTAGCCCTTAATGCTCTTAAAGACTAGCTGATCTCCAAATGTTTACAAATCTTGTTGCAAGGGTGTGAAAAGCTTCCATGGCTTCCAAAATCATTTTCCTAAAGCTCCTGATCAACCTCCATTCACAAACTCTCCATCTCTTTCAAGAAATTGCTTTTCTTGGTTTTGAAAGGCTAGTAGCCTTAAGCCAAAATTAGGTCTTTGAAACAGAGTCAAAATGCAATTTTGATCTAAACCCACCAAAGGACCTATCCTCTTTGCTTAGGGAATGTCTTGCACATGCTAGAACTTCAAGATTTCTAGGGTTTCAGCACTGTACAGGACGTACTCCATCCAAATGCAAAAGGAGCCAAGAACACTAGGGTTTCAAAACTGTTCAGAACCAGTTTAGGACTGGTGAAAAGTTCTTCATGAAAACGGACTGTTACGGGCTCTTCCTTGTCACCATGCAGAGCTAAGACACTCCCCTAAATCCTCAAAAAATAATATTTTAAAAATCTTCACTCCCCTGCAAATTATTCACGCTGTCCTCAAACTTTTCCTAGCCGGGTTCTCACTGTCTCGCCTAGGAAAAGTCATTTAGCATGCTTTTTGGAACTCTATTGACTCCTACTGCTAACCTATGTACACTAAAGGAGCTTAGCCACGTTCCCAATGTTCCCATGCTTCTTGGTATGGTGGGAGTGTGGGCTAAAGCTCCTTCTTTATTCCATTTACCAGTCCAAACAACAAATAAGATAAAATACAGAATTTACAAGAAATAAAGAAAGCGATGTAACAACTATTCAAATGGTGCAAAAAGAACTTCCAGAGGTTTAATACATGCTAAAGGAATCCACAAAATGCCTCATTTAATCCATGCAAGCTGCTGCTACAGAAAACAGGGTTTTCCACACCAAAATTGTTGTTTTTCTTTATTTCCTCTTGAAACTGCCAACATAAAAACTTCTCACCTCTTCCCAGGTTGAGAAAGAGTCTTTTTCATGCCTCCAAAACCGTTAGATTTCATTAGATTTCACGTTTTTAACCAAGAATGGCAAAAAACACACGGTTTGAAAACACAGTGTGTTTTCGAACTTTTTACAAAAACATAGGAAATGGCCACCAAAACATTTCCTAATTTATTCTAATTTTTACCTAAGCTCCAAAAGGTCCTCATACACATTATTAAAGGTGTTTGAGACCTTTCCAAAACATCAAAAATAAATTTAAAACAAAAACCTTCTAGATAAGGTTGTAACTAAGCACTTAGGCAGGTGCTCCTGCACCAGTACACTATATCATCCTCTCCATCCCATGATCCTACCCCAAGTCAATATCAAAGAATCGCTTTATCTCCATATCATGATCCTATCACCCACAAGATCCCATCACCCCTATCCAAGCTACCCATGAACCCCATACTTATCAAATGGGTTCGTCCACTTTCATCCAAGTTGGTTTACTCCAAGACCCCATTATTCCTTCCATGTCATATCCCCCTCAAAATGGACTCGCACCTTGCTTCTACAATAATATCACATTGGAAAAATTATTTGTCAAAATATGCATTATCAAGGAAAAGAGTTAGGCCTCCATGAGTAAGGCATATTAGAACCCATTCATATAAATTAAAATCCAAATTCCCATGGCCTTGGCTACCATGCTCAAGATGTTGGTACTCCTTCCATCCATCCCAAATACAAAATCCTACCATCTAAATACCAACATTTACATTCCCCATCCTCCAAATCTATTTTGGGCCCTTCTATTCCAAAGCCCAATCCCCCATCCCTTCCATATATTTAGGTCCCTATGTCCCAAAACCAAGTCCTTCATCCATGTTGTAAATGTTTTGCACACACGCCCCATTCGGAACGGGGACCCTCTCTTCCTGTTGCCTTGTCAAGTCATTTTGTGTCATTGCCTCATTTTGCATTCCCCCGATTTTGGAATCTAAAATGGTCAGCGAGCCTCATAGTATCATTTCAAGTCGACCATGTTTCACCCCACAAATTTTCTATGTCCTTCGGGTCCTCCGGGTCTGTCCTACCGGATTTCCTTGCTCACTCAACTCACTTTTTCCTTCATTTTTTACTTTGGGGACAAGTTTCCTATGGATTTTGAATGTTTTAGTGGTGCCTAAGTGAACTGTCAAGGTTTTGTTAAGTTTTGAGAAGTTGCAAAATTTCGTTCCGGGACTCCACCCCTTCGTGGTCATTTTGAACATCAGCCGGCCACCGGCGACCCAGCCTCCGGAACCTGGCCCCTCCATGGCTTTTTCCAGGACTCCATCCCTCCTTGGTCGTTTTGGACATCCGATGACCTGGTCTCTGGAACCTGACACCTCCATGGCCGTTTTCGGGACTCTGTCCCTCCTTGGCCATTTTGAACATCCGTCGGCCTCCAGCGACCCAGTCTCTAGAACCCGGCCCCTCTGTGGCAGTTTTCAGGACTTTGTCCCTCCGTGGTCGTTTTCAACATCCGCCAGCCCCTAGTGACCCAACCTCTGGAATGTGGCCCCTCCATGACCGTTTCTGAGATTTCATCCCTCCTTGGCTATTTTGAACATCTGTCGTCCCCCAACAACCTGGCCTTCGAAGCCTGGCCCCTTCGTGGTCGTTTCCGGGACTTCGTCCCTCCATGGTTGTTTTGAACATCCGTCAGCCCCCGGAAACTTGACCTTCCAGAACCCAGCCCCTCCGTCGTCGTCTAGGACTTTCCTTCTGGGTCGTCGTGTGCTCATTGTCATTTCAAAGGGCGGTGACCCTCTAGCTTTCCCCTTCCAAACTTTCAATTTTTTCAAAATGGGTCAAATCTTGAGGAAGTTTGTCTCGACGTTCTTCCTTCCCCTTTTCCCATGCGCTATAATTGAAAAATCTTGGTTTTGCTAAGTTTTGTGAGGTCTAAGAACTTCCCTTCTGGTTTGTTGTCCCACGTTCGCTGCCCACCCCCTTGGGGCCGCATTAATGTTTATGGTTCAAATGAGCTCCAAATATGAATATTATGATCTTTTGATGATGCATGGATGGATCTAACAAGGAGTTGCAGGATTTGACTAATGTTTTTCTTGATTTGTGTATGAAAGCACTTACAACTCTTCATGTATGCCAGATTCAAGGAGCCTACCACGGGTCCTTTAGGGAGACCCATTGAGAAAGCTGAACAAGGAAACACACATAGCTCCTGTCACCATTCATTTTATGCCCACCTTTCCTCGTAGCACCAATCAACAGAGCTGGCATTAGAAGCAAGCCTATGTCAAAGGAGTCAGTGACAAAAATGCAAGGGGGTGGTCTTGAAGAAAGCGTAAGGGAGCTGTCCGCCCGAATTAGGGGCAACCAATCCATTGATGCCAGTCATCGACAGGCCCATTTGATCCAATGGAAAATGCTACGAACACATCAAAAAAAGAGAAGCTTTTAGGAAGACTCAGCTATAGTGAAAAGGGCAATCAGCCAAATGACAAAACTGCTACTGTGACTGGTCACTACAGGACAAAACAAGGAAAAGACAAAAGATGTATTTTAAATTGTTGAATATTGGGGGGTAGGTGAAGCCCTAATGTAATCAAATATGGGCCACACAATGTAATTCAATCCTAGCCATTCATTCGGGCTTTGGAAAACTATAAATAGGGTCTTGCCCATCATTTGTAAAGGGTTGGAGAGCTATTGTAAAAAGCATTTGAAGCAATAGAAGACATCATTGCATGGTTTTATGGATGTTCTCTTTGAGTTTTCTCATCTTGCATGCACGGTTCTACCTTCCATAGTAGTTTTAGTTGTAGATCCTTGAATGGAAGTGATAATAGAAATTGTTGTTATGGTATTTGATGAACTTTCATCCCATACTTTTAGCACTTGTTGATGACAAACTGCTTGTAAAGTTAGCCTGGGCTTCTTGATTTCATTGTTGCAACTTAGTTCAATTGCATGTGCATGTGCAATCTGAAAATCTACAGTCCTTAGAAGATTGCACTGGTTTTTTGTAATTGTAGGTTCCTCTTGGCCAAGCAAAACCTAGTTTAGGGAGTTTGTCTACTGTAGCAGCCACCATTGTTACTGTTCATTCGTAGCTTAGGATTAGAACAACTTTCTTAACCCTTCTCCTTTTGTTATTTCTTTTAGTCCTTAGTTAGAGTAGGATCTCAAGCATCACCATGAAGCTAAATCAGATGAATTTGGTGGGTTTTAGCTTGTTATTTTGAGTGGGAAGCCACTGTCCATTCACTTCCAGCACTTTAAAACTGCATTTGCAGGCCCAACTTCCCACACTTTGTAACTCATCTGTAATTCTGCCTTGTGATTCCTAAAAATCTCATAAATCAACCGAGATATTCCAAGCACTGTCAAGACCTGGCATTAGAGACCTTGGGATAGTGTTCTAGGTATGTGCAGGATTATGATGGGCCAAAAAGTGGCAATATTATGAGTATTTGTAGGGTATGTGGCTTATGACTTTTTTTTACCCAAAATTGATGAAATGAAAAGAGTTTTTAGAGGATATTCTAAAATTTCCACCAATATAAATTATTCTTTAATTTGAATTTAATAAATAATTATTATTTATTTTCTATTAGAATTACGACTAAAGTCTTGATCAATAGGTTGATTGAAAAACATCTATAACTTTCAAACGATATCACATTTTTTGAATCTGAAACATGTCACATTCTATGCTTCACATACTATAGGATTAAAAAAAGAAAAATTAAATTTCATGAAGTTTTGACTAAGTTAAGGTGGTCAGACATAGGAGTTTTTATATTTGTTTAAAGTTGTAATAAAAATTCATAATTAATTATTTACTTGGAAAAAAATTACAAAAAAATATGCATCACATCCGACATGAGTCCTCTACTTATATATAAAATCTTATAAAAAAATATTATCATTTTATTATGGTTAGGGTGGTCAGACAGACACCTACTTCTTATTTTTTCCTTGAAATTTAAGTACTACTACATTGAAATTTCAAATTTTCACCAAATAGATTTTATTTATTTTTAAATAAACCTAGTAGTTTAGAAACTAAATTCAATTTTCTACAGATTCTATTCTTACATATTTTTGAAATAATATAGATAACTTATTCAAATTTTTACGTCAAGTTGCCTAACACTGATTTTTCTAAATTTTTTGCCACTTAAGGGCCTGTTTTTTCCATGATGATCCTACACATACCCTTCTGCAATTTGATTGTGGAAGATTGTATTTCAAGAGAGGTGATGCACCTATGCATTACCTGTGTTGAGAAGTGCATAAAAAATACATCAACAAAACTGGCACTAGAAGGAGGGCATGGCATGTTGAGGCTACAAAGCTGAAAGTTGGAAAGCTGAAAAGATCACTTTCAAAGAAGAAATCTGAGATAGAGAGATCTCTTTTAATGCTAAAAATTGGAAAATTCTTAAGGCAAGTAGAAGCTGAGTCAAAATGGAGCAGCATGCACAAATTGACATCACTTAGCTACATGCAGATTTAAATGGAAGACTGAGGAAATCGTTGCAGCAATTCACATTGGCGAATAAGTGCAGGATTCATTGCACTCGAAGACACAACGAATTTGGGTGTCTAACATTCTTGGAGAGAGTTGAAAGAGTCTTGCAAGGAGAAATTCCCTTTTGGGAAATATACCAGCCCTTGGCTCCCGAAGATCTGGAAGAGGAGTTGACAACCATGGCAGCCAAGGCATTCAAGGAGTTGATCCAGGAACATTTGAGCAGCAAAGATGAACCAAGATTGGAGGAAATATTGATGCCTAGTTGGTGCAGATTTCACAATGCACCCCACTCTGAATTCGCTTGCTCGTCATACACAAACATCATCGCTCAAGCCAAGGGTTGTTCGGACAAGTTGGAGCAGCCAACTGTCAAGGAGGATGAGTCACCCGATGAGGCCAAAGAGCTATCAACATTCGGAGGACAACACATCGAAGAGGAACCAAGAGATTCAACACAAACTAGTGCTAGGATAATGAACGTTGAGGCTGAAAATGAAAAGGAAGGAGCTGATTTTTGTAGGACAACAAAATGTTGTGATGAAAATTCAATCAAAAGGGAGTTGGAAAGCCTTTCCTCTATCAACAAAGATCAATCCTCCACTCCGGAAGAAGAACCGTTGGCGGTTTAGGATGGATCAACAAAGTCTGCAACAATGTATGTTGGAGCAGCCAATGAAAATGTTGAAAATCAGGGAGAGGAAGAGGTTGAAAGCTTCAAAACAACATAAAATGATGATGATATTATAAGTGAAATCAGATTAGAAGACCTCTCCTTCATCAATGATAGTGATCGAGAATCTAAAAATGAAAGTTTGGAGGAGTGGGATCAACCACTCACCAGGGCTATCTACCATCAAGCTTCCTTATTAAGTGATGATGAGGACCCAATAGTGGAAAGATATGACCAACTCGTCTTTAGATTAGAAAAGGATTGGTCAGAGCTAAAATACCATGTGTATTTGGAGGTACTACTACTGCCAAATTGGTGCAGACTTCATGATTCATCACACTCAGAGTTCACATGCGGACTGTGCAAAGAGGCTATCAAACAAGTTAGAGGACAAGTGGAGCAGCCAAGTGCCTGACCTCCTCTACTTGCTACCTGGATCAAAGTAGAAGACCAAGAGCCTAAACCGAGTGATGACTCAGCTAAAGGTAGGCCTCAAAAGGATGTTGGGGTAGTAATAGAAGAAGGATGGAAACACAATCTCAAGCCTCTGAGTGATGAAGTAGATAAAGAGGGAATGTTGTCCACTAGTCACCAAGTTCTTGCTCTTGAAGAGCAGTTGTGTACCATGGACGATAGGATTTTTGGTGAGTCTTTGGAGGGAGATTGCGTAGAGGATTCTGGTCCCCTTGATGAGGTGCCATCATTTGATGACTTCTTTCAATTAGGGGCTGTATTGTGAAGGTACACCAACACTGAAGAAGAATACATTGTAGAAGACGGTAGCGATGAAAGCATACCACTTGCCCCTCCCATTGATGAAATACTAGAGCCTTTAGAGTGGGAGAGGGGTTCCTTCTCTGTCTACATCGATGGTGACCAAGAAGAAATGACTGAACGCCATGAGGAAATGCATGCACAACAAAGAGAAGAAGACAAAGGCGAAGGTGTTGAGACGGCTTCCAGTAGAGATGAAGCACCCAACCAACTACAAAATGCAACTTGGAGTCCTTCCACCATGACCATGTTGTTGATCCTCTTTCATATTTAGGGAGATGTAATAGGACAAATGCATGCATGTCATCATCCCATGACATTGAACATCATAAAAAGGAGGTTGATACTTGGGGAAGGAGACAAGACAACATGTTGCCCCTTGAGGACAACAACCAAGTGGATCCCAAGTTTGTAGATGATCAATGTGGAGAAGTATTTCTTTTTGAAGAACTGCCAACTGGGGCTACAGGTCCCATTGGTAGATTGGAAGAGTTGTTTGCTGCCCTGTCCTCCCAGCCTTATGTAAGCCCAAGGCTAGAAATTTTGCACCCTCCACCACACCCACTTGAGGCTACCGATACAACGATGGATAATGCAGTGCTTGCTCTCGACTGCCAAATGATGCCACCTTTGCATGACGACGTCCAAGTTCTATCCTTCCTTGCCCCTGCTAATTTTCATAACTACAATTATTATTTTGATTATGGGAATGAGGGAAGGAAAACATGCTTATGGATCAACCATGGGTTTGACGAACCTCCTCAACTACTAATTTTTTGGGATTATGTGATTAAGTTTGAATGTTGCAATGTTGAACTTCCTTTTTCTGAATATAAGGATAAATCTACATGGTTGAGAACTACAACAATCGCCCATTTGCTTGTGCATGCAATGCAAAATCCAATGAATGTTAATCTCAGCTCGCCCTGCTTAAACATAGTGCTTTGTAAATATCTTTGTACATAGCCTATTTTGAGTAGTGTAGGTTTCCTATAAATACTCTGCTTTCCCGCTTTCCTTAGGTTAGTTGGTGTTCAGATGTAGGTTTTTTTCCTTTTGTTTTCTTTTGCTTTGTTGTTGTTTTGCTCGGGGTCCCTCTGCTTTTGGCTGGGCACATCTGTGTTCACAACAACCATACTTATTTCCTAGGGTTGTTCTATGTATTTCTTTGTTAAACTCTAATCAAGTTTTCAGAGTGGATGGTGAGGATCTTCTGTTGGTGTCAAGTGATCTGGGTGTTTGATTCAAAGAGGATAAGTCATTAGTTGGTCTGATTTTGATGTATTCTAGAATATTATATCTGTCACATCTTAAGAATCTGACAGTCATTGTAGGGCCTTTTGTGAAGTCTAGTTAAGTGAAAAATCTAAAATTCTGCTCCAGCACCACTATGATTCTCAGCCCTGAGCGCGAGCTTCAATGCTTGCAGGTTGAAATAAAAGGAGTTAGAAATTGAAAATCAAAAGAAAAGAAAAAGAAAAAAAAAGAAAAAAATTGAAAAAAATAAATTAAAAAAATAATCTTTTTAGGGGTATCCGAGCAACTCTGTCGGGGCTATGGATGCCCGACTGACAGTAGAGAAATGTTTAGGAGAATAACAACGACAACCTTGTCGGGGCTATGGACGCCTAACTGGCAACGAGATAATGTCCCAGATTCTTTTGGAGTTAGAATAAACTATGTAGTTTAACTTGATGGAGCTTGGGTTCCTGTAGCAACTGAAGGATGGGAATTAACACAACTACACACACTTGGATTTTCAACATGCTGAAGGTTGGGTTGGCTAGTGGTTTGGATCCTTTGGTTGAGCATTTGGTTTGTTTTCCCTAGCATGAAGGTCGAAACCAGAGATTTTGGATTCATGATTCTAGTTTGTTATTGAAATGCACTGGAGCATTGCCCCAACGAGTCACCATTTGTTGTGCATGTTTTGCACACACGCCCCATTCAGAACGAGGACCCTCTCTTCTTGTTGCCTTGTCGGGTCTATTTGTGTCGTTGCCTCATTTTGCATGCCCCTAATTTTCGCTTCTAAAATGGTCAGCAAGCCTCATAGTATCATTTCAAGTTGACCATGTTTCACCCCACAAATTTTCTATGTCCTTCAGGTCCTCTGGGTTTGCCCTACCGGATTTCCTTGGTCAGATTTCCATGCTTGCTCGATTCACATTTTCCTTCATTTTTGACTTTGGGGGACAAGTTTCCTATGGATTTTGGATGTTTTAGTGGCACCTAAGTGAACTACCAAGGTTTCGTTAAGTTTCAGGAAGTTGCAAAATTTCATTCCAGGACTCTGCCCCTCCATGGCAATTTTAAACATTCACCGGCCCCTAGTGACCCGGCCTCCAGAACCCAGCCCCTTCGTGGTCATTTCTGGGACTCCGTCCCTCCTTGGCCATTTTGAACATCCATCAACACCCTGCAACCCAGTCTTGGGAACCTGACCCCTCCATGGCTATTTCTGAGACTCCATCCCTCCTTGGTCGTTTTGAACATCCACCAGCCCCCGGTGACCCGACCTTTGGAACCTGGCCCCTCTGTGGCCGTTTCCACGACTTCATCCCTTCGTCGCCGTTTTGAACATTCGTCGGCCCCTAGTGACCCAGCCTCTAGAACACAGCCCCTCCATGGCCGTTTCTAGGACTCTGTCCCTCCTTGGCCCTTTTGAACATCTGTCCGCCCTCGGTGACTCGGCCTCTGGAACCCAGCCCCTTTGTGGCCGTTTCTGGGACTTCGTCCCTCTGTGGTTGTTTTGAACATTCATTGGCCCCCGACGACCCGTCCTCCAGAACCTGGCCCCTCCGTTGTCATCCAAGACTTTCCTTCTGGGTCATCGTGTGCTCATTGTCATTTCAAAGGGTAGTGACCCTCCGACTTTCCCCTTCCAAACTTTCGCTTTTTTCCAAAATGGGTCAAATCTTGAGGAAGTTTGTCTTGGCACTCTTCCTTCCCCTTTTCCCATGTGCTATAATTGAAAAATATTGGTTTTGCTAAGTTTTGTGAGGTCTAGGAACTTCCCTTCTAGTTTGTTGTCCTCGGTTCATTGCCCACCCCCTTGGGCCCACATTAATGTTTATGGTCCAAATGAGCACCAAATATGAATATTATGATCTTTTGATGATGCATGGATGGATCTAACAAGGAATTGCAAGATTTGACTAACATTTGTCTTGAATTGTGTATGAATTCACTTACGACACTTCATGCATGCTGGATTCAAGGAGCCTATTGTAGGTCCTTCGAGGAGACCCATTGAGAAAGCTGAATTTGTAAGGAAAATCACATAGCTCCTGTCACCATTCATTTTATGCCCGCCTTTCCTTGTAGCACCCATCAACAGACATGGCATTAGAAGCAAGCCTATGTCAAAATATTTAGTGACAAAAATGCAAGGGGGTGGTCTTGAAGAAAGCGTAAGGGAGTTGTCTTCCCGAATTAGGGAAACCAATCCATTGATGCCAATCGTCGATGGGCCCGTTTGATCCAATGAACAATGCTACGAACACATCAAGCAAAGAGAAGCTTTTGGGAAGACTCAGCTATAGTGAAAAGGGTAATCATCCAAATGACAAAATTGCTACAGTGATTGGCCACTACAGGACAAAACAAGGAAAAGACAAAAGATGTATTTTAAATTGTTGAATATTTTGGGGTAGGTGAAGCCCTAATGTAATCAAATCTGGGCCACACAATGTAATTCAATCCTAGCCACTCATTCGGGCTTTGGAAAACTATAAATAGGGGCTTTCCCCTCATTTGTAAAGGGTTGGAGAGTTATTATAAAAAGCATTTTCAGCAATAGAAGACATCATTGCATGGTTTTATGGATGTTCTCTTTGAGTTTGCTCATCTTGCATGCATGGTTCTACCTTCCATAGTAGTTTTAGTTGTAGATTCTTGAATGGAAGTGATAATAGAAATTGTTGTTATGGTATTTGATGAACTTTCATCCCATACTTTTAGCACTTGTTGATGACGAACTATTGTGTAAAGTTAGCCTGGGATTCTTGATTTCAATGTTGCAACTTAGTTCAATCGCATGTGCATGTGCAATCTGAAAATCTACAGTCCTTAGAAGATTGTACTAGTTTTGTGTAACTGTAGGTTCCTCTTGGCCAAGCAAAACCCAGTTTAGGGATTTGTCTACTGTAGCAGCCACCATTGTTGCTATTCATTCATAGCTTAGGATTAGAACAAATTTCTTAACCCTTCTCCTTTTGCTATTTCTTTTAGTCCTTGGTTAGAGTAGGATCTCAAGCATCACCATGAAGCTAAAGTAAATTAATTTGGTGGGTTTTAGCTTGTTGTTTTGAGTGGGCAGCCACTGTCCATTCACTTCCAGCACTTTAAAACTGCATTTGTAGGCCCAACTTTCCACACTTTGTAACTCATTCGTAAGTTCGCCTTTTGATTTCAGCAAATCACATAAATCAATTGAGATATTCCAGGCACTTTCAAGACTTGACATTAGAGACCTTGGGATAGTGTTCTACAATTTGATTGTGGAAGATTGTCTTTCAAGAGAGGTGATGCACCTATGCATTACCTGTGTTGAGAAGTGCATAAAAAACACATCAACAATCACTTCCATCCATCTTGGGTCCTTACATCCCTCCATCCATTATCCTCATCACTCTTATTTCAAATTCATTGTATCCTATCCCAAATCAAGATCAACTAAGGTGCACATCTTTGAAATCCTTCCACCATCTTACTTACATCAACCTATCCATAAGACCTTCATATAATCCCTTCCCATACACCAATCCCATTGCTATTGAAAGAAATTTGGATTCCAAATCTAAAATGCATAAATCCAAATATCCACATAAATACAAGGATCAACATGTCCCATAAAAAAGTTATGCAAAACAATGAAAAATGATCCAAAATAAAAAAAAAGTTAAATCCAAAAGGCCACAAAGGCCCATGAAGGAAAAATCAAAGTTAAAAACAATGTGGATTCCAAAATTACTCATAGAAGCAATGCATCTCAAAGAAAAATAAAAATTGGCATCCAAATTTTTTAATCCAATAGCTCATCATCCACTGTCCTAAGTCTTACATCATCTTCTCCATCCATTTTGGGCCCCTATATCCCAAAATCCATATCCAATTCTCCATCTAAACTTCAAAATCCAAAATTCACTTCTCTTTCATAACTCCACCACCCTTCAAAGTGTGTGCCAATGTTGGTCTTGAAAACATTTCCATCCACTCATCCATAAGTCTTCCATCAATTCTCAACCATTATACAAAACCTATTTTCCATCATTCCATTCATATCATCCAATCCTTTCCATAAATCCATTTCCCTATCCATCTTCCCATCCATTTCATCCCCTTTACCACCATTATACTAACATTTGTGAGCATATCTCCAATTTCCATGGTCTAATGGAGCACGTCTTCAAGGGATACCATTCATGGAGCTAGATTATTTTGTTAGGTTCCTCTATCTCTCTATCATTCATCGACTATCTTCCAAATCAAACTATCCACATCCTTAACATTATCCATCTTCATCTATATTATTCCAAAAAAATTAAAAAATACAAAAAATGAAAAAATGAAAAAAGTAAATAGAAATAATTCATCCAATGGTGAAAACCACTTCCTATGACATCTTGGGTAAGTACCATGATGAAAACCTAGAAAACAAGCATCATATTTAAATCCTCCATCCTATTGCAATCTACACTTTGGGGCAAGCTTTATCCATACCACATATTATTGGCATCTTTCACTATCCTTCATCCTATGTAAGTCAATCCTCCCCTTCCCACCTTTGATCTTGAAAAAGCTAAGGATCTTGAAGCATCATGTTTACTATCTACCATCATCTTATCCCATCCTCCAATTTCCTCCATTATACTCCATCTCATATCTCTCATCTCTTTTCCTTGGACTCCCATCCTATCCAAATCCATCCACCCTTCCCATATTTGATCTTTATGAGGAATCTATGAGTCTCCATGTTATCCTCCATACATCCATATCTTATCCACTTGATCTTGATCATCCTATCTATATATTCCTTCCTACATCCCTCATCCTACCTCCATCCTCCCTTCACATCTTTGATCTTGATCAGAAGCATCTATGTTATCCTTACACTCCAATATCCACCATCCCATATCCTTTATATCTTTTTATCCATTCCATCCATATCATTTCCATTCATTCTTCCTTTTCACCCTTGATCTTGATAAAGGATAGGGGAAAAATATCCATGCATGCTTTGGACAATGCAAAAGTTTATACACTATCTATCCATGTCTCTTATGAACTATTCTTCAATATCCTTTATTCATTCCATCATTCTATATCATGCATATTTTCCCATCATCTTCCATCCTCTATTGCATTACCTCTAGTGTGGGGAATCTTGTTCCTTTGCAATATAGTCCTTGTATCTCCATCCTATCCATAATTCACCATCCCCTTATCTCCTATTACTATCTTTGATATCAATTCATCTCTCCTATTTAAAAATTACAATCCTATACCTCATCATTCCATCCTTGTACCAAAGCTTGGTTCCTCATTATCATTGGATACCATCCATTTGTTTATCCTAATCATCCTATCCTCCATCCATCCTTCCAATCCAACCATCACAATCTATTCTTACCAATGCAATCCATCCTAATCCATGCAATTTAATCTCACAATCTAGTGCATCATCCAAAATCAAAGATCATCATTTTGATCCAAATCATCTAAAATAAATTGATCCACTATCCAATTAGCATCATAGGGATGCATCCTTCCCAATCCATGAGCTTTTTCTTTTTATTAACATCACAATCCTTGGTGTACGCATTGTTCTTATCATTAACTTTTCTATCGTAATCCTCATCATCCTCCTCATCATCATCATCATCAATCAATAAATCCATCAATCAATTTTTAGCCTTAATTGGAGCATAGTCATTGTTTTATTTTGGATCATTGTGCATGCTTATTTCTTTCTTAATTGTGTATTATCATTGATTGAATTTATCATGGTCTTTGCAATCTATTATCATAGGGGTATCATGGTCTTCAATGTCATTGTGTTATATAAGGAATATGTTTGCACTTGACCTTTTGATCATGTAATCAACACATTTTCATCCTGGTTCCTTAGACATTGGTGCATAATGTCAAGTATAATATCAAATGTAGGTTTCTTATGCTATTGTAGCATCATGATCATCCATCCTCCCTCTCCTTCCCCCATTTTCCTATATCTTCTTATCCTTCATCCTCTAGTCCTCTCATCCATTTCGACAACACACTTGTGTTCTTTGAACCTGCATGTCCTCTCGAGGGGGCATACCACTACCTCCTCATCATCCTTCCTCTTCCTCACTAGTGACTAGGGAAGCATGCCACTAGTCCTTATCTCTTACCTACCCACTATGTTTTATTCTTCTTTGAAATGATGTTACTTCTCTTAGTTGCAACATCATCTCAAACAAGGGAAAAATATAGACACATGAAATGTAACCTTAACCTAACCACACTTGACTTTACCTATCCTAATATTTAATTAAATAAATATTTATTATTTATTGAATTAATTCAACCTTTCCCCTATCCTTATATTTAATTAAATAAGTATTTATTAATAATTTAATTAATTTAACCTTTTCCCTTATCCTAATATTTAATTAAATAAATATTTATTATTTATTTAATTAATCTATCCATTACTCTCATCCACAACCTTTAATTAAATACATTTAATATTTATTTAATTAATTATGTCCTTATTCCTGTAATGTCGCAGAATTGCACCTAGAGGAAATTCCACATTTTTGCACTTTTTCCTAGCATTTATGACACCTTAGAGCATTAATGACAAAAATCCCATGAGATAGAATTTTGTAATTTTGACTCCATGTGGACTTGTGGCATAGCAACAAAAGCCTGACAACACATTTCCCAAAAATCTAGGCTTTGGATGCCTACGCGGTGCACATATGTCTACGTGGCATGCTAGCATCCTGGCGATTTTCCAAGTTTGAAACAGGAAATCTATAATCTTGACTATCTCAACACATGTCCTAGAAGAAGTCAAATTTCAGATGTAATGGCTCTTTCCCACCCTTGCATGCATCAAAAACCCTTTCCTTTCTCTCATTTTGGGTTGGAAGTCATTCATTCAAGCTCTCTTAACATTTTGCTCCATCTTTGAGTTCTCTTCATCCTTGATAGCAACACTCTCACAAGTGAAGCCATGTCGGACTGAAGTCCTTCCATCAACAACAACTCTCAAGTAAGCACTCAATGGTGTGTCCATGTGCTCTAGAGAGGGTCTAGGCCCGTGGGTAGTGCTCTCTCTCTCTCACTTTCCTTTCCTACTTTTTTATTTACTACTTTGTGGTGCAGGTTTTACTCCTAAAGTGGGTTTTTCTTTCATCACACACTTTGTTTACTTCGTTTGCACTCCTTCCCAACTTGGTTGTTCGTGGAGGTGGGAACACCAAAATTTGGGTCTAATTGAGGTAGACCCCTATACAGCCCCAACCTTTTCCCCTCGATCTTTTGTGTGTAGGTTGCAAAGCAGAGCTTGGAGTGAAGACTCAAACATCCAGTAAGAGGTAAGCTTTCTCTAAGTCCCCTTGTGTATATTATAGCTTTTGGCTTCCTGTTTTGTTATTTCGTTCAACACATCCTAGATCTAAGCCCAAAAGTGAAACTTGGTTCCGCCCGCTTGAGCTCCTAAGCCCTCCATTGCTTAGGATTCCAGTGCGTCTTTTAGATGACAGCGCGCCACACTAGTGTCATGAAACTGCGCTGTTGTCTTTTGGCTGAGAGCTCACTCATCTGAGGCAGAAATTTCAAAGTTTCACTCTCTCATGATCTTAATTATTTTTCTCATAAACATAACTTGGGTATACTTCTTTACTGTTTCATCAATCTGCTTATATTGAGGTGTATAAGGGTAGTGCATTCCCTGGTGATCTATTGAGAACAAAGAGACCTATGTGTAGTGAATCCCTCTTATATCACATTCTAGTGAACCTAACGTGAAGATGTTAGATCTATTTCCATGATGTTGTATGCTTATGATAATCCCTTTATTGAGGAATATTTTGATATGTTGGAAGACACTCTAGATGACTTCCTAGAAGTGCTCTCCCCTATCTACAAATCTTGCGAACAAAATCCCCCTCTACAAGCTGAGGAGTTAGTAAATGTGGTTGTGGTCTCTGTGGCTCCTCTGAGCCCTAAGAAACCCATTATCTACGTGACCTCGACTAACTCATCCTCTAGGGAGAATTTTTTTGTTTATGGGATTTGGTGTCATAGTGATTCATCAGACTTATATTCAAGGTTCGTGAAAGCTACAGACTCCACTTCCTATAATTTTGTAGGGAACACATATAATACGAGGATAAATAAGAACTTGGATCAACAACCTTTTGTTCCTACATTACAACCCACTCAAGTTCCTAATTTTTTACCACCTTCTCAACCAAACCTTCCTTCAACACCTAAACCTACAATCAAAGCACCATGTGATTATGATCTTGTCGAGCACCTTTGTGTTACTCTGGCTAAGATCTCACTTTCAAATTTTCTTTAGAATGCTCCAGTTTACCAAGAGATGCTTCAGGAAGCTTTACAAAATATTCTCTTGCCTACCTCCTCTAGGCCCACAAATGTTAATGCACTATTAGGTCATATTCGAGTGGATTCTCTGAATATCACATTCTGTATGTAAGAACTCGCACCTCTAGATGTGTAGAAGCAAGTGGATCCCTTGATGGTTATAATTAACATTAATAATATCAGTATTAGGCATACTCTCGTTGACACTGGTTCGGCTCTCAATGTTTGTGATATCAACCTATTACCAAAAATTAAAGTTGATTCATCTTATTTAGCGGCTTCTTCCTTGTATATTCACAAGTTTGATAATGTTGGTTGTCAAGCTCTAGGTACAATAATACTACCTTTGCAGTCAGGTCCTGCTACCTTGCCTACCTTGGTTTATGTGATTCATGGCCTGTTACCATATATTCTTCTCTTGGGGAGACCCTCGATTCATGTTATGGGTGTTGTGACCTTTACTTTACACCATTCTTTAAAGTTCGTCACAAATAATCGGGTGGTTATGGTTAAAGTGTATCTAGAAGTTGTTCACCTTTGTGAGCTAGAAGCTGTCGGTCGTGCTTTAGTCATATCCACTCTCAATAATTGTATTTCATCCTTAACCGTTGTTGCTATGGCATGTTCTTCATCGATACCCTCTATGGAAGTCATTCCCAGAGTGAGTGTCATCAGAGACAAACCATCTAAAGTAGAGGACCCTGAGTCTCCCCCGTCTTCCCCTTCTTCCTCTCAATCGAATGCTTTCCTTGGTGATGATTGGGGCTCTTTGGAATTCTCTAAATTCTTTATTGCAGAATACAAGATGAGCCCCTCTTGCGTAGAATTTCCAGGTACTCCTGACATAAAGATGGACAATACTCTCATCGAGGAAGAGAAGTGTGACCCTGTTAAGGAGACCACTCCTTCCTCTGTTGAGGAGAGTAATCTCACTCCTACAAAGGGGTTTAATGTTTTCAAACCTAGTAAAGAAGATGGGAGTGCTCTCGTAGAGACATTCGACATCCATTGGTGGAATGAGACACTCTATGTGGAACCGCCACCTCCTGAAGTTTTACAAACTCATTATGGGTTTGGATATGAACTCGCCTCTCGATATGGCTATGGGAAGAAAGACCTAGGGTGTATCGAATAGGGAATCCAAGTCCCTATTTAGTTTAAACCATGGAAGTGCTATTTGGATTTGAGATGCTCTATTGAATAGTCTAAGAAAAAAACTTGGTGAAGTGTTAACATGATTTCCACCAAGCCATTAAGCTTGGTCCATCCTGAATTGATAGAGGAGAGGGAGTAAGCCAAGAAAATCCCTTTAGAAATCTTCTCTTCAGATGAAGCACTGGAGGAATTCCTAGGTTCCCATTCTACATTTCCTTCTTTCCATCACAAGAGACGATTCTCGTATCACCTACATAAACAAGCATACTTTAGAGAATCCTTCTTGAGTATTGATGAGGAAGACCCTCTATCTAACTTTAGTAATGATGTTCTGGTATCTCATCCTGAAGATCATATTTCTCTCCTTAAGGGAGATACTACTAAAGTTTCTATGGATCCTAAGCCCTCAAAAAAATTAATTAAGATCAAGAAGTGTCTTTCTTCAAAGGAAGTAGACAAAATTTTTGATATCTTGCACTCTCATCCTGATATTTTCGCTTGGATGTACAAGGATATGCCCAATATTGATGAGTTTATAGTGGTTCACAATATCATCCTCTGTCCCAACGCTAAGCTCTGAAAGATCAATCCTAGGGAAGCGTTGATGGTCAAAATTGAGATAGAGAAGCTGTTGAAAGCAACCTTTATCCGTCTGATTGACTACTCCCCTTGGATCTCGAATATAGTCGATGTTAGTAAGCCTGATGTTCGCATTTATATATATGTTGACTTTTGAGATCTTAATAAGGCCTCTCTTAAGGATGATTTTTTATTGCCTAATATAGATATGATTGTGGATTCGACTGTAGGCCATGCATTTTTATCTTTTATGGTTGGCTTTTTGGGTTACAATCAAATCCATATTAACCTGGAGGATCAGTATAAGACAACCTTCACTACCCCTTGGGGTAATTTTTGTTATGTAGTTATGCCCTTTGGGTTGAAGAATGCGGGAGTGACTTACAAATGGGTGATGACCTTGATATTTCATGATTTTATCCATAAGATCTTAGAAGACTATGTTGGTGACATCTTGGAAAAATCGATAACCCATCAAGCTCATGTGAAGAAACTTCATCTTATCTTCGAAAGGATTCAAATCTATAAGATGAGACTCAACCCCCATAAGTGTATCTTCCATGTGGATGCCAACAAGCTTTTGGGGTTGATAGTTTCTCACCATGGAATCAAGGTTGACATAAATAAAATTGATGCCATTGTTAACATGCCTCCATTGAGGAATATTACTGAGTTACAAAGTTTACAAGGGAAGATTTAGGTGATTCATAGACTTATATCTCAAATGGTTGATCGTACCCTTCCTTTCACCTGTTTGTTGAAAAAATATGTTTGGTTCATGTGGGATGAGGAGTGATAGAAAGCCTTTGAGTCCATCTAATATTATTTGGCCAACCCTCCTATATTGATGCTAGCTATGCAAGATAAACCATTTTTTCTTGACCTTGCCACGTCACCATATTCCTTGGCAGCTTTGTTGGCTCATCATGATGACACAGGGAAATAAAGAGTGGTTTACTACATCAGTCCCATGCTAGTCGATTATGAAAATTGTTATTCCTCCATGGAGAAAAAATGCCTCAGTCTTGTCTTCACTACACAGAAGTTGAGACACTATCTTCTCCATGTCGAAACCCATGTCATAGTAAAATTGGATCTCTTAAAGCATCTATTCTCTAGTGCTAACCTCATTGGGAGATTAGCGAAATGGGTTATGTTTCTCTCTGAGTTTGATATAAAGTTCATTACTCAATGAGTTTGATATAAAGTTCATTACTCAGAAGTCAATAAAGGGTCAAGCGGTTTCTGATCAATTGGAAGATGCTCTCGCATCCCGTTCTTTCTTGAGGTTGGATTTGTTCCCTAATGAGAATATTTTTGTGGTTAATTATGACCTTGAATGGAAAATATATTTTGATGGATCAATGTGATAGATTGGTTCTAGAGTGGTTTTGGTCTTAATATCCCCTGAAGGTAAATCGGTCCCTCTATCCTTTCAATTATATTTTCCTTGCACCAATAACATCGTTGAGTATGAAGCTCTTATTGTTGGCTTGTGTGTCATGATTGCACTAAGAATCAAACATCTTCATGTACTAGGTGATTCTGAGCTCGTTGTGAATCAGATTACGAGAACCTATCAAGCTAAACAAAGTAAGCTATCCTGATACTGAGACCTTTCTTTTTCCTTAATTAATCAGTTCTCGTCCTTCACGATAGACAGTGTCCCTAGGAGGGAAAATAGACATGTCGATGTTATTTCAAGTTTTGCTTCCTTAGTACCTTTAGAAGAGGATACAAAAGAATACCATTTCATGGTTCAAGTCCTACAAACCCCTATGGTTTTCGATCAACCTGAATCAAAATACTTTGTGTTTTCTCATGTAGACTCAGGAGAATGGTTCTCTAGTATCTATAATTACTTAGAGACTAGAAACTTTCCCGATGATGTGACAAAAAATGATCCCACTCGTATATGAAAGCTTTCAACATGTTAAGTCATTTTATTTGATTTTCTTTATCAAAAATCCTATAGCGGCTTGCTCCTCAAATGTCTCACTAAAGAGAAAATACCCCTTGCCCTTAAGGAAGCCCATTCAGGCTCTAGGGGTGGATATTTTGGTGGTAGATCCCTGGCAAGAAGATTGGTACACATGGGGTACTGTTGGAAAATGATGGAACAATATTCCTTCGATTTTGTTAAAAAGTGCCTTCAATGTCAACAACACAGTCATCTTATTCACACACCTTCCCAAGATTTACAAAATCAAAGCTCTCCTTGGTCATTCACAAAGTGGGGGTTGGATATTATTAGAAAAATATTCCTCCTTCTTCTAAGGGACATACCTTTATTATTACCGCTATGGATTACTTCTCAAATGGGTCAAAGCTATTCCACTCTGATCCACAAACGCTAAAGCTATTTGTAGTTTTCTTGTGAACAACATTATATCTCATTTTGGATTTCCCGCTACACTTATTTCTAACAATAGCACACCATTCAAGAATAAGGAAGTAAAGTAGTTCTTAGAGAAATTTAATATCCAACATAGATTTTCTACACCATACTATCCGCAATATAATGGCCAAGCAAAAGCGTCTAGCAAAAATATTGAGCTCATTCTTTGTAAAACAATCAATAAGCATGGTAAGGGTTGTCATGTTCAATTAATGTACACTTTGTGGGCTTATTGTATCAGTGTTCACATGGCGATGGGAACAACACTTTAAAATATCATGTATGGTGTCGAAGCTATCATGCCTTTAGAGTTGGAAATTTTGTCTTTATGGGTTTCCCTTAAAGGGTTAATTGACAATGAAACCTACTAGGTCAATCATTTGCATCAGCTAGATATGCTCAATGAACACCGGTTATAGGCCCTAAATCATCTCAAAGCTTATCAATGATTGCTATCAAGACAATGTAATCAAAGTTTGCTTCCTAGGACCTTTAAACTCAAAGACCTAGTTCTCTATGAGAACCAAAGAAATGTAATTACGCTGCCTGATTAGAGAGGTAAATTTAGTCCTAATTAGTTAGGCCCTTACATTGTGATCTTTGTGTATGGTTCGGGTGCCTATGGATTACGATCTATGGATGGAACAACTCAAAAAGAACTTGTTAATGCGATGCATCTCCATTGATACTATGTGTAATGTCCAACGTGTCATATGTATGGTTTTCTCTCTTTTAAATGGTAGTAACACTACGTGTGTTGACATTACTCATTAACACATTGTGAAAAATATTTGTGATGTGACCATGTGTGTGTGTGTGAACAATATAGATACATATGTCTTGTTACACTATGTATTCGTGCATCACATTGCATCTTTTAAGGAAATTAGATCATTATAGTATTTTATTAACATATAACCATGTGTGTTTATTAAATCATATTAGCATCTAATTCAAACATACATCCATATGAGCTTGTAGTATCCATAGCATCAACATACATGAAAATAAAAAGCATACACATCAAAATAAACAATGACATGATATCAAAACTAATATGTCCATATATATACGCATGTATGTATCGAATGTCATGTACATGTATCGTGCCACTACTATAAAAAATGAGTGGATACTGAATATATGTCTATACAAAAGATCTACAAATATATGTGTATGTATCTCTTGCTACAAAAATTATGTACAAAATGAAGAGCCCCTATGGCTACGATTCACGGTTCTCGAAGCCCTCTAGCTCTGGCAACTGTTGTTGTAGTCTGGGGAGAGGCTGCATGGTGGAAATGGATCTAGATCGGTGTGTGTGTGATGCTGACAAAGCTACCAGCATCCCTCTGATTTCTACCCACAAGGTAACTGGAAAGATGACGTTTTGGCATCCCACCATTCCATCAATGTTGTAAGCCTCTGCTCATGATATTGCATCTCTGGCATGGTGAACACATGCCAGAGACTGACCCGATCTAGGTGTGTGACCTCGTCATCTGTGAGATGGTCCCTCTTCTCGTGAGCGAGTCAGAAAGCTCACCCTCTTGGATGCTCGTGAATCTTTGGGTACTCCTGCAAAAGTGAAAAAAAAATTAATTCAGAACATCAAATTTCATTATGACAACAAAAAAATTTCAAGACCTATGTGTGTTGTGTAGACGTCTATGTGCCGCGCATGTGTCCCTATCTTCCATGGATGCCTCGAGGATGCCAGCGCATCCCCTGAGATGCTAGCACAAGATCGGGACCTTGGCGCATATTCTAGATTACAATGCACATTTTAGACATGAGCACCCAAAATAGACACCTTTGCACCTCTTTGAATAAAAAAATACTTTAAAATGTCCTAAAATCATGAAAAACATAGCTTAGAGGCATACCTGGTCCACCTCGTGACCCTTAGCGATGTCATTGTTGGATGTTGTGGTTGTGTTGCTCATATGTGGTTTTCATTGATGTCGACACTATTAGCATTATTGTATTGAAGGCTATATATGTCGAGGATATTGGGAAAACTATTAAAGAAAGAGTTATAGGTTCCCAGTGGAACTGTGAAGATCATGAAGGTGTCTTGTTTTGTACATTAAAGATCAACTGCTGTCGACTAAAGGGTTTACTGCCAAGTGTATCTAGTCCATCTATCAGAAGTTTCAGAGGCTTGTGTGAAGATTTGTTCGAGTTATGAAGATCTGTGTTCTGACAGTATTTCTATGGGTTTTGTTAGTATTATTGATTAAAGTTGGTATAATTCTAGTAATTCTAGTTGTTGTGGATGTTTCTATATTGTTTCTTGGTGCTCGTGGATGTTTCTAGATCGTGCTCTATCTTTGTTGCACATCTGCATTGATCGGTGTGCTCAAGGTCGAAGATTTTTCTCGATATGTTCGAGTTTTCATGTTCTTGGCTGACATGATGGTTGTGGCATGTTGTAGATCCTTGAAGATTTAATTTTGAATGTTTGGCACACTTGAAGATATTATTTTGGGTTGCTTCATGATATTAGTTGACAGTGGTTGATCCACATTGAAAGTTTGTTTGTAAAATTGGGCCGACATTGAAAATATGTCTTATATTTTGGCCGACAAGGTTGTTGATGTAATTCCATGTTGCAGATATATAAGAGAAATTGTTTGAGCAAAGTTAGTGTGTGCATAAGAGTGAATAATTTCCAAATAATTCTATTGTAGAGTAGAGTGAGAAGAATTTTGAGCAAAGTGTGAAGAAGGTTTTTTGTGCTTAACTGGAACTATAATCAGGCTTGTGAAGAAGCTATTTCCTCAGTTCATACCCTTTGGATCTAATTTTTATTGTTGTGTATTGTTGGGCAGTGAGCCCTCTTGTATTTGAGTAGTGAGCTCTAGGCAGTGTACTTGAATGCATGTGCATTCCCATTATTTTTCTTGTACTTTTAATAGGGTATAATATTGTGGACTAACATCCACTGTGGTTTTTCCCCTAACAGGGTTTCCATGTAAAAATATTGGTGTTCTTTGTGCTTCTGATGTGTTGTGTGTTCATGGTTTACTGTTCATTCATCAGATCTGAGATTAAGTTAAGTAAAGTTTGAAATTTTTTAAATATTCTGTGACAACTGATATATGGGGGGCTCTCAATTGTCTATCCTTGTTTTTCCAACAATTGGTATCAGAGCAGGTTCCTCTGAAGAAGTTTAAAAGCTTGAGGTGATCCGAGATGGCATCATACAAGAAGGAAAATCCTAGATTCGATGGAACAAACTACTCATTGTGGAAAACTAGGATGGAGTGTCATTTGAGGTATATTGGTGAACCCTTCTGGAAAATTACAAAGAACATATATGTTATTCCTCAGAATGTTCCTTCCATTGCTGATGAGATTAAAGAGGCTGAGAATAATGTTAGGGCTATGGAAGCTTTGTTGAGTGCTCTAACAAATTCAAAAATGACAAATGTGATAGGTCTAAAGAAAATTCATGAGATGTGGACGAAGCTAGAAACTTTGTATGAAGGAGATGTACATGTGAAGATGGCTAAGCTACAGAGTTTGAAAGGAAAGTATAAAAATTTGAAGATGGTTGAAGATGAAAATATTTCTTCTTTTATGTAAAGAGTAAATGAAATAGTGATGGGTATTATATGTGTTGGTGGTACCTTGGAAGAGGAATAAATTGTTCCTAAAGTGCTCAGATCATTGCCTCCCTCCTACAAAGTGAAGGCTCATTCTATTGAACAAACCAGATCATTGATGAATGTGACAAGAGATACACTGGTTGGTAAACTTGTTGCCTTTGAGTTGAGCGAATTTAGTGAATCTGCTCCTAAGACTGAAACTGCATTCAAGGCTACTATATCTGGAAGAAACAAGCAAAGATATGATCTGGGAGAGAGTTCTAGAAATACATTCAAGTATGAGGAAGAAATGAAACAGCTTGAAGATGAAGAAAGAGAGGTAGAAGAGTTGGAAGCACTGATTGTGAAGAGAGAAGGTAGAGGACAAGGTAAGTATAAAGAAAGTTTCCGATCAAATGTTTTTCTTGTAGTAAAATAGGTCATTTTGCATCAAGGTGTCTTGAAAGAGTTCCTAGATCTAAGCCTTACAAATCTAGATTCCAAAAAAAATGCTACTTTGCTAAAGAAGGTGTGACTGATGAAGAGTTTGATAAAGAAAATGGAAATGAAGATGATTGTGTTTTCATTGCTATCAAGGAAAATAGTCCAGTGGCTACTGAATCTGCTAAAGTTGAGAAAGCTCTTGCAACCTGAATTGAAGAAAAGGATGAGTGGGTCATTGATAGTAGATGCTCACACCATATCACTAGTGACAAAAGAAAATTTTTAAATCTAGAGAAGTATGATGGTGGGATTGTAAGATTTGGAGATAAAAATGCTTGTGTGATTCATGGCAAAGGATCTATTTGTCTTGGTGGTAAGCATAACACTGATGATGTTCTTTATGTTGAAGGCTTGAAGCACAACCTGTTGAGTGTTGGATAGATGGTGGACAAGGGTTATGATCTTCAGTTCAAAGATGGAAGATGTAGGATATATGGAAGTTCTGGAAATATAATTGCTTCAGGTAAATATACAAAAGGTAATGTTTTTCACCTGAATGTTGCCAATGAAAATTTTTTTAATTGCTCAAGTAGATGAAATTTGGTTATGGCATAGGAGGCTGTGTCATGTGAATTTTGATAACATAGTCAAAGTAAGTTCCACTCAAGTAGTAATAGATTTACCTAAGCTAGTGAAGCCTACTAATACAATTTGCAAGGAGTGTCAGATGGGAAAATAGACTATAGTCTCTTTTCAGAGCAAACAACATCATTCAAATGGATTACTAGAGGTGGTGCATACTGATCTATGTGGTACCTCTAGAGTCAGAAGTCTCCATGGTTAAAGGTACTTTATGTTGCTTATTGATGATTATTCTAGAATGATATGGGTTGATTTCTTAAGAGAAAAATGTGAAGCATTAGAAAAGTTCAAGAGTTTCCAAGCTATGGAAGAAAATGAGAAAGGTCTGAAAAACAAATGCTTAAGGTTAGAAAGAGGTGGTGAGTTCACCTCGAGGGAGTTTAATTCTTTCTGTGAAGAGCATGGAATCAAAGGGCAGTTATCTACTCCCCGAACCCCTCAATAGAATGGAGTTGCAGAGAGGAAGAACAAAACAATTCTAGATGTTACTAGAACAATGATGATTGAAGGAAATGTGCCTCACATCTATTGTCAGAGTGAAGTTGTAAGCACTGCTGTGTACACTTTGAACTGAGTAAATGTAAATGGTAATTCCGGTAAGACTCCTTTTTAACTATGGTTTGGTTATAAGCCTACTGTTAAATACTTCAAGATCTTTGGAAGCAAGTGTTACATCAAGAGAGATGATGATATGGGCAAGTTTGATGCAAGAAGCGATGAAGGAATTTTTCTAGGTTATTCTACTAGAAGCAAGGCCTACCAGTGCTATAACAGAAGACTAAGAAAAATGGTTCAGAGTGCAAATGTCAGAGTTGATGAGAATTCTACTAGATCATCCAGATATTGTGGATATGATTTAGATGAAGACAACAAAAACAAAGGGAAGAATGTTTAGACACAAAATCAACTTCAAATTGTGCCATATGTTCCAGTAAGACAACTTCAATTTGTTCTGGTAAATCAAGATAGTCAGGAAGTAGAGACAAGTTCAAGTGCAAAAGAAAGAATAGAAGAATTAGAAGTTTGAGAGAATCCTAAAACTCTGAGGTATGTAAAGCTAAATCATTCTAAAAATCAAATTATAGGAGACAAGAATAAAGGTGTGCAAACTAGAAGAAAGATTGCAAAAGAGTATTGCCTGATTTCCAAGATTGAACCTAAAGATGTCAATGAAGCTTGCAATGATGAACACTGGCTAGAAGCTATGAAGGAAGAACTGATGCAGATTGAAAAGAATGATACATGGATACTTGTTCCCAGAACTAAAGATAAGAATGTGATTGGTACTAAATGGGTCTTTCAAAATAAGTTGAATGAACAAGGTGAAGTGGTCCGAAATAAAGAAAGACTGATATGTAAAGGGTATTCACAAATGGAAGGTATTTATTTTGAAGAAACCTTTTCCCTTGTTGCCAAAATTGAAGCTATAAGATTATTTCTTGCTTATGCTACATATAAAAATTATAAAGTCTATCAAATGGATGTGAAGTCATCTTTTCTGAATGGGGAGTTAGAAGAAGTATATATTAAACAACCTGATGGATTTCAACTGACTGACAAAGAAGATACGGTTTGTCGATTGAAGAAAGCTTTGTATGGACTCAACCAATCCCCTAGAGCCTGGTTGCTAGATTGGACAAATACTTATTGAAGTTTGGATTCAATAAAGGTACTACTAACAACAACTCATATTTCAAATTGGATCATGATAAAGAATTAATTATTGAGGTCCTTGTTGATGACATTATTTTTGGAGGAGATGACAATCTATGTATGAGGTTTGCTAATGAAATGAAGAGTGAATTTGAGATGAGTATGATTGGAGAGATGAAGTTCTTTCTAGGATTGCAATTTATTCAGTTAGACAAGGGGATCTTCATATCTTAGTCCAAATATGTGAGAGAGCTGCTAAAGAAGTTTGGTATGGATGATTCAAAACCTATTGGTACTCCCATGGTAACCGGATGTAAGTTAACACAAAATGATGATTCTCCTAAGGAAAATCAAACAAGATACATATCAATGATTGGTGGATTGCTCTATTTAACTCAAACCAAACTTGACATTATGAATGTTATATGTATGGTTGCTAAATTTCAAGCTGATCCAAAAGAGTCTCATGTGAATGCTATAAAGAGAATCTTCAGGTATCTAAAAGGAACAGTTGATTTTGCGCTTTGGTATCCTAAGAATGATGATCATACTTTGAATGCATATACTAATGCGGATTGGGCAGGAGATGTAGATAACAGGAAGAGTACTAGTGGTGGTTCCTTCTTCCTAGGGAAGAAGCTAGTGTCTTCGTTGAGCAAAAAGCATAATTCCATTTCTCTATCTACTGCTGAGGAAGAGTATATTGCTGCTGCAAATAATTGTACTCAAGTGATGTGGATGAAACAGATACTGAAAGATATCAGAGTAGTAAATGATGAGCCTATTGCCATATGCTATGACAACTCAAGTGCAATTAACATATCAAAGAATATGGTACTACACTCTAAGACCAAGCATATATCAATCAATTTTCACTTCTTAAGAGAAAAAGTGAGTGAGAGCTCGAAGTTAGATTGGAGTATGTTCCTACCAAAGAACAAATTGTAGAAATTTTCACTAAGCCATTGCCAAAGGATACTTTTGATTGTCTCAGAGGGATGCTAGGGGTGATTACCCCTCCTGATTTGAACTAAAGATGCATTTACTTGTATCAATTTGTGTGCTTCATGAATATTTCCTAATTCTGATTGATGTTTCCATGGCTGCTACTCAGGGGGAGTAGTCAGATGTATAGATATGTGGTTCAGATCTTCTATGTGGGAAGATAATGCTTATCTTTTCCATTGATGTCAAAGGGGGAGAAGAGTCATGTGAAAAAATGCTACTTATCTGGATTAAAGAGTCTTGTGGGGAGAAGATCATGCAGAAGAAGTCAAGGAAGAAGAGTCAAAATTTAAGGAGGACTAAGTGTTGATTGAGAGTTGGGTTGATGGTTTTTTTCACATCATGTGTTGCCATCAATGCCAAAGGGGGAGATTGTTGGATGTTGTGGTTGTGTTCCTAATATGTGGTTGTCATTGATGTCAACACTATTAGCATTATTGTATTGAAGGTTGTATATGTCGAGGATATTGGGAAAATTGTTAAGGAAAGAGTTCTAGGTTCCCAGTGGAACTATGAAGGTCATGAAGTTGTCTTGTTCAGTACATTGAAGATCAAATATTGTGGACTAAAGGGTTTATTACTGAGTGTATCTAGTCCATCCATCGGAAGTTTCAAAGGTCCACGTGAAGATTTTTTCGAGTTATGAAGATCTGTGTTATGATAATATTTTTGTGGGTTATGTTAGTGTTCTTGATTAAAGTTGGTAGAATTTTGGCAATTCTAGTTGTTGCGAATGTTTCTCTATTGTTTCTTGGTGCTCATGGATGTTTCTAGATTGTTCTCTATCTTTGTTGCACGTTTGCATTGATCAGTGTACTCATGGTCGAAGATTTTTTTCGTTATGTTCGAGTTTTCATGTTCTTTGCTGAAATGATGGTTGTGGCATGTTGTGGATCCTTCAAGATTTAAGTTTGAATGTTTGGCATGCTTGAAGATATTATTTTGGGTCGCTTCATGATATTAGCTAATGGTGGTTGATCTACATTGAATGTTTGTTTGTAAAATTGGGCCAACATTGAAAATATGTCTTATATTTTGGCCGACAAGGTTGTTGATGTAATTCCATGTTGCAAATATATAAGAGTAATTGTTTGAGTGAAGTTAGTGTGTGCATAAGAGTGAATTTATGCCAGAGAAAGTGCAGATGTGTGAATAGTATCCAAATAATTTGATTGCAGAGTAGAGTGAGAAGAGGTTTGAGCGAAGTGTGAAGAAGGTTTTCTGTGCTTAACTAGAACTGTAATCAGGCTTGTGAAGAAGCTATTTTTTCAGTTCATACCCTACGGATCTAATCTGTATTGCTATGTATTGTTGGGTAGCGAGCCCTCTTGTATTTGAGTAGTGAGCTCTAGGCAGTATGCCTAAATGCATGTGCATTCCCATTATTTTTCTTATAATTTTAATAGGGTATAATATTGTCGACTAACATCCACCATGGTTTTTCCCCTAATAGAGTTTCCACATAAAAATATTGGTGTTCTCTATGCTTCTGATGTGCTAGCGTCTTGGCAGTTTTCCAAGTTTGAAACAAGGAATTTGGAATCTTGACTATCTTGAAACATGTCCTATCAGTCAGATTTCAGATGTAACGGCTCTTTGTCACCCTTGCATGCATCAAAAACCCCTTCCTTTCCCTCATTTTGGGTTGTAAGTCATTCATTCAAGCTCTCTTACTCTTAGCATTTTTCTCCATCTTTGAGTTCTCTTCATCCTTGATAGAAACACTCTCACAAGTGAAGTCATGCTAGACTAAGGTCCTTTAGGCAACAACAACTCTCAAGCAACCACTCAACAATGCGTTTGTGTGCTCTGGAGAGGGTCTAGGTCCATGGGTAGTGCTCTCTCTCTCACTTTCCTTTCCTACTTATTTATTTACTACTTCATGGTGCGGGTTCTACTCCTAAAGGGGGTTTTTATTTTACCACATGCTTTGTTTACTTTGTTTGCACTCCTTTCCAACTTGGCTATCTGTGGAGGTGGGAACACCAAAATGGGGTTTTGACTGAGGCAAACCCCTATAAATCCCCAACCTTTTCCCCTTGTTCTTCTATGTGTAGGTTGCAAAGCAAAGCTTGGAGTGAAGATCCGAATGTCCAGTAAGAGGTAAGCTTTCTCCAAGTCCCCTTGTGTTTATTATAGCTTATGGCTTCATGTTTGTTCATTTAGAACATCCTAGATCTGAGCACAGAAGTGAAACCTAGCTCCACCCGCATGAGCTCCCGAGCCCTCTATTGCTTAGGACACCAATGCATCATGCTAGCATCCTAAAACAACACTGTTGTCTTTTGGCCGAGAGCTCACTTATCTGAGGTAGAAATATTGGAGTTTCACTCTCTTAGGATTTGAAGTAGTTTTCTCATAAACATAACTTGGGTATAATTCTTTACCATTTTGTCAATCCGCTTATGCTGAGGTGTATAAGGGTAGTGTTGGTTCTCAGTTGTGATCTGTTTGTTTGTCCTTGATGTCAAAATTCACCTTTGAGTATCTTTCGGCATAACATACTCATTGTCTCACCAATCGAAGGAAAAGAAACATATCAGCAGGAGTTTGGTCTTTGGCATGTTGTTTCATCGAGCGCTCTGTGTCTTGCCGACCGGCACAAGAAAGAACATATCGACATGACATTGATCGTGGTCTTGGTGACAGTGGAAAGGGAATATCGGCAAAGGAATTCATCTTCGGTGTAATGTTTCATCGAATATGTCATGTCTTGCTAACCCACGTTTGGATAGGCATATCGGCATGAGTTTGGCCATCAGGCTGAGGTCTTAGCGATTTCAATAGGTCTCATCGACTAATTCATGAGGTGGTTTTTCGACGTAAGTAATCCTTCATCGGCATGTGTCTTGGCGAGTGTGAATTGTCTTACTGACTGGCGATAGAGGAGGCTTATCGGTGAGAGTTATAGATTCCATGAAATGTCATGGTGATCTCGTGGTGTCTTACTGACTTGGCACAAAAGGCTTATCGATAAGAGTTAGCAATATCAGTATGAGGTCTCGGTGAGTGACCTTGGTCTCGCCAATGGAAAACAAAAGGCTCCTTGTCGGCATAAAAAATGATTTGTCTCAGCGACTTAGAGTGGATGAGGTCTTTCGATATGACTCAAGCATTCTATGAGAGGTCTCCCCGATAACGGTATGCTATAGTGACACACAAGTGGATGAAGACTTTCGAAAAGACATGGTGTGCTCTACAGGAGGTCTCCCCGATATCATAATGTTATAGTGAAGCACATAAGACAAAAGGTCTCTGTCGGTATGAGAATTGATTTCTCTTGGTGATCTAAGGTGAATTCGGGGTGTTTTGGTATGACATAAAACAATCTACAAGATGTCTCCCCGATTGTTTGAAGTTACAACGATACACGAGATGGATGGGAGTATCGGTGAAACATAGAGCATTCTATATAGAATCTCCCTGACTTTGTATTGTCTCAGTGACACGAGGTGAAAGGATGAATTTTGGAAAAACAAAGTCTTATCTACGAAACGTCTGCCTGGCGGTTGATGGTTACAGTGACACATAAGAGGGATTTCGGTGAAACATCATGTGGTCTGCGAGAGGTCTTCCCGACATCGCTGGGTCACGGTGAAAGCATATGAGGAAAAGGCTATAGTGACAGTGAATGAAACAAAAGGGCGTCTCAGTGAGAAAGATTCTAACGTCTCAACGATTGGAAAGAACAAAACATATGAGCTCTCGGCGTGACATAATGTACTCGTTATGTCTTCTCCCCAACTCTGATGGGTTATGGCGAAAGCGATAACTAAAAGGAATGATCAATATTTTAATTTCCTTCGGCAGAACTATCTGGATGTCTCAGCGAATGGTTAACGAAGTCTCAAACTCTATGGCCATCATGGAAATTTTTAAATATAGTTGCAGGCCGACATCATTGATTGTATCAAATCTCAGAACTGTTACATGGCAGCATATTCATTGAGTTTCCTCTTTGAGCAGTTGCATTTTTGAAATAATGGATGATTTGCAGCTCTCTGGATAAGCATTACTCTTGATTTTTTCCATCATCTATAGACTATCATTATTCAACTAAAATTAGCATGTGAATTTCAAATTCTGGTGAAAAATGCAAGACCTTATTATTGACTGACATACTTGAAATTTATATAAAAATACCAGTGTTGAAAACTGTAAGTGTTGTTGGTTGTAATTCTGAGAGTATCATTCCTTGTCTGTATGGAAATGTATGAATGAACTCTGCAATAAAATAGAGAGATATGTGCTTAACTGAAAACAGAGAAATCCTCTGAGTCATTATTATTGTTCAAAACATAATTTGAGGGGTTGGTACTCCTTGAGATGGGTGTCTCAAAATGAGGGGCTAGTGCTCCTTGAGTGGGTGCTCAAAAATTAGCCTATAAGGCATTGTGAACTTTTGTTTAAAAGATTAAGCCTGGAAGGCATTTTCAGGAGTGGTTTTTATACCCTAGGATGGTTTTCCACTCGGTAAAATCTTAAGTCTCCTTGTTCTTCTGAGTTCTCTCTGCTTTACTGTGTTGTTATTTTAGTTCACCGTTTGGTTATTACTTTTCTCAATTTTGTTTATGAATGATTACATTCAACTCACAAATGCATTAATCAGAGTATATTGAGATCAGATCTGAGCTATGTTTTTTTTTGAATTTGTGAAAATTGGTCAAATCTGTTAAGACACTAATTCAGCCCCCCTCTCAATGTCATTTTAACTCCAACAATTGGTATCATAGCATAGGGTCCTCTGATAGGTTTTAATCACCTTGGATTGATCTTGGTCTTGGAGTTTGTTTTTAATGGCACATTCTCAAGATGGTGCCTCTGTATCTAGAGCTTCATTATTTGATGGAACTGATTATGTGTTCTGGAGAATCAGAATGGAAGCTTTTCTTGTTTCTTTTGATGTTGATGTTTGGAGCATTGTTTTAAATGATTACAATGTACCAAAATCTATTCCCACTAATGCTGCTAAAAAAAAGAGGTATGAAACAAATGCCAGAGCTAAGCATGCCATCTTGTGTGGGTTAACTAAAGATGTGTTCATTAAAGTCATGCATTGCAAATCTGCTCATGGAATCTAAGAAAAACTTGAAACTATATATCAAGGGAATGAGAAAGTCAAACTGTCAAAAATCATTACACTCAAACATTAGTTTGAGGAGTTGAAAATGAAGGATGATGAAAAAGTGGCTGAATATTTCCTAAGAGTTGATGAAGTTGTCAATTCAATGAAAGGTCTAGGTCAAGAAGTTAATGAATTTGATGTGGTCACAAAGGTTGTTATAACCTTACCATCCAAATTTGAATCTAAGGTTTCAGCCCTAGAAGAAAAGAAACATTTTGATAAGCTTACCTTAGACAGCCTACAAGGAATACTTACTGCCTATGAAATGAGAACTAGCAAAAACAATTCAACAGGAAAAGAAACTGCCTTTAACACTGAAAAGAAAGAAAAAGTCGAAGTCTGTTAATCAGAGTTGTCTGATTCTAAAGAATCCCATTTTGTTAGAAGATTTAAAAAGGGATCAGGAAAATATAAGGGAAAACTTCCCTTTAAATGTTTTAACTATGGCAAGATAGGTCACTTTGCTGCAAAGTGTCCCTATGATGATCAAATCTGTGACAATGAGACAACTGAAAAATAGCCTATGAAGAAGGCCTTCAAACCTAATCAAAACTTCTATTTCAAAAAGAAGAAAAGTCTATTTAGTAAGGATGAATCTGATATTGAGTCTAAAGATTCATGAGCTGAAGAAGATGAAACCTTGTTCATGGCTGAAATTACTCAGCAAAATGATACAAACACCATTGACATTGAAGAAGGTGAAGTAGATCTTGAAAGTGAGCTGAAATGTGCTTTACAAGAGATCAAAAAACTCAAAAAACAAGTTCTTACTCAAGAACATAACCCAGATCAAGAAATGGTCTCTCTGAAAACTCAGCTTGAAGAAGCTAAAAGAGTTGAAGACTGCCTTCGAGAGATTGTAAGATGGAAAGATCAAGAAATTCAAAAACTGGAACAAGAAGTAGTCTGTCTTAGGAAGGAAATTGAAAAATATGAAAGCACTCTAAAACTAAATGAGATGCTCAGCAAGCAGAAGATGTACAAAGATAAAACTGGTGTTGGTTACAAAAAGGGTGAATGCTCAATTGACCATGCAAAACAAAACCCCTCTTCTGAAGTCAAAGGTTCAGGTTCAAATCACTCAGAATTTGGTAAGGATTATGTTCAGTCTTTAAGAGGTAATAGATCTTCATACAGAGTCAATCCTTTCTTCTATGGTTATTGTTTTTTCTGCAACAAATTTGGGCATAAGGTGAGCACTTGTAGGCTTATGAATTCTAGAATACCCAGGTTATAGTGCAAAACTGGTCTGCAATCTAAACAACATAAAATTAAAAAGGTTTGGAAACCTAAGACTGTCAACAACATTGAGCAAACTATGTTGGTTCAAATAGCTTTTCATTCCAAGAAAAAGGACTTATGGGTCCTGGACAGTGGATGTTCTAACCATATGACTGGCGACAAGGATAAATTTATAAATCTTGAAGATTATGTAGGTGGATATGTTAAGTTTGGTGATAACTCTTGTATTCAAATTAAAGGTAGAGGTTCACTTCTTCTGAATGAAGACACTCCTATCTATAATGTGTACTATGTGGAAGGTCTCAAGCACAATCTTCTAAGTGTTAGTCAAATCTGTGATAGTGGTTATCATGTTCTTTTCACTTCGTAGGGATGTGAGATTAAAAACAAGCTAGGAAAGGCTATTGCAGCTGGAAGGAGGACAAAAGGAAATGTGTACAATCTTCTCGACACATCAAGCAATGACAATAATCAAGGTATGTGTTTAATGAGCCAAATTGAAGAAAGCTGGTTATGGCATAAAAGATTAGGACACATAAACTTTGAAAATCTGGTTAGAATAAGTAAGAATCAGAATGTTAGAGGTTTACCAATCCTTAACAAGCCAGAAAATTTTGTGTGCAAAGAATGTCTAAGTGGTAAACAAACTAAAATCAGCTTCAAAACAAAAGAACATTCTTCTTCAAAACCTTTACAACTTGTGCACACTGATTTATGTGGACCAACCAGAACAAGGTCTATTAATGGTGAAAGGTACTTTATGTTGTTTGTGGATGATTATACTAGAATGGTTTGGGTCACATTTCTTAAGCACAAATCAGAAGCATTTGAAAGGTTTAAAATCTTTCGTAAATTGGTTGAGAAGGAATCTGATTTGAAACTTAAATGTCTGCGATTTAACAAAGGAGGTGAGTTCACCTCTCAAGAGTTTATTGATTGCTGTGAACAACATGGCATTCAAAGATAGTATGTTGCAACAAAACACCTCAACAAAATGAGGTAGTTGAACATAAGAATAGAACTATAAAAGAAATTGCTAGAACCATGCTAGATGAAGCTAAGTTGTCTGATATGTATTGGAAAGAAGTTGTTCATATAGCTATATACATTTTGAATAGAGTGCAGCTTAGGGTGAAATCTAAACACACTCCTTATGAACTTTGGTATGGAAAAACTGCTTCTGTCAAACACTTCAAAAATTTTGGAAGTAAGTGTTTTATCAAGAAAGATGATGATAACCTTGGGAGCTTTCAATCAAAGAGTGATGAGGGTATCTTTTTGGGATACTCAACTCACAGCAAAGCTTATAAATGCCTTAACAAAAGGCTTAATAAGATTGTTGAAGTTGTTAATGTAAAATTTGATGAAAGACCACATTTTTATGCTGAATCTTTGCAGGATAATGAGGAAGAAGAACTTGAACTAGAAATAATTTCAGAAGGAACTGATTCAACAAGCCCTAGAAATGAAATAGCAAGTCCTAAAGGGGTTGCATCAAAAGCCCTAGCTAAATATCACCCCAAAGATCAAATTATTGGGGATAAAAATGCAAGAGTTCAAACTAGAAGAAAGGCTGCAGAATGATGAAAAGGCACAAATAGCTTTCTGTCTAGTTACTCAGTTTGAGCCTAGAATTTTTAATGAAGCTATCACATACTCATGTTGGCTTAATGCTATGCAGGAAGAAATTGATCAAATTGAGAAAAATCAGACTTGGGAGTTAGTCCCAAGGCCAGATGACAAGAATGCCATTGGAGGCAAATGGATATATAGAAACAAGCTTGATGAAAATGGTAATTTTATTCGCAACAAAGCAAGATTTGTCTACAAAAGCTATGCTCAACAAGAAGGTATTGATTTTGGTGAAACCTTTGCACCCACTGCTAGATTAGAATCTATCAGAATATTCTTGGCTTATTCTATTTATAAAGACTTTACTGTTTATCAAATGGATGTCAAAACTTCTTTTTTAAATGGCTATTTAGATGAAGAGGTCTATGTTGAACAGCCTGAAGGATTTATGTGCAAAGATAAGCCTGATCATGTTTATAGACTGAAAAAGGCCCTCTATGGCTTAAAACAAGCACCTAGAGCTTGGTACTCTAGGCTGGACAGTCATTTTCTTTCAAATGGTTTTGTTAGAGGAGGTGTAGATAGCAATCTTTATGTTAAAACTAAAGGTTCTAATATTCTGGTTATTGAAATATACGTTGATGACACTATCTTTGGTTGCAACAATGTTACATTGAGTAAAAAATTCTCACAGCTAATGGAATCTGAATTTGAAATGTCATTATTAGGAGAATTAAATTTCTTCTTGGGTCTTCAAATCTCCAAACGTGAAAATGGAATATTTCTTTATCAAACCAAGTATGCTAGAGAGATGCTTAAGAAATTTTAGATGGATGAATGCCATCCAGTTAGCACTCCATTATTACTAGCATGAGTTTGGCCGTTGGGCTGAGGTCTTAGCGATTTCAATAGGTCTCACCGACTAATTCATGAGGTGGTTTTATGGCATAAGTAATCCTTCATTGGCATGTGTCTTGGCGAGTGTGAATTGTCTTATCGATTGGCGATAGAGGAGGTGTCACCGTGCGAACCCCAAAGGAACTAAAACAACGGAACATTTTTTTTTTTAAAAGAATATAATAACATACTTAAGTATTACAACATAACATTATATTAAGAGGCACAACTTGTTCCAATGGGGTACACGAAGTGACATGACTATTCTAACCCAAAACACGATACTAAGATAACAATAATTAAACGATTATATAAATCTATTAATTCCCATACATCATTAAAATATCCATTAAATAATACCGTTATCAATACCATATGCACATGTGACAATACATGTAATTATACAGATATAAAATGTTACATATTTCAATAGATACAACATAACGTAACCAACTATTACAAGTGACAATTCATGAATACATACAAGGCCTGAATATACATTACATCCCAAGTGATAATAAAATACAATTAACTGAAGATACATCTCAATAACTACATATCCAAATTACATCGAGGTCACCCCATCACACGTGGGAGACGATACATCAATAAATACATTAAATACATTACAACTGAAGTATATACAACTATCTGGTACATAAGAATAACTGGATCATCAACATCTTCCAAAAGCCCTGCAATAAAGATACACCTGCAATAGAAGGGGAAACCCAACGGGGTGCGAAGCACGTTCCACCCAACCACCCCCGTGCTGAGAGTAGACAAGGAAGGGTCCCCGACCAAGCACGTCTAACAACAACAAAACTAACTCCAAGAAGAACAACTAACACCAAAGACCACATAGAAACACAACAATGGCAAATCCAAAAGGCACAACAAACCACTGAAGAACATAACAACCAGTCACCCTCACATCATCAAAGAAACTCAGACATAATATCAAATACCTTTCCAACAATGACCAAAGACAAATCAATAAATCACTTCCAGAGGACTTCAGTAAATCAACACAAACAGAATGTTAGACGAGAGTGTCATCGCATGGTTTCACATGGATTCTCCAGACAACCTATTACAAGGTGCCGCCTCCATCTCTACATGGATTCTCCAGACAACCAAGTTAAGGTGCCGCTTCCATCTATGGTTCTCCAGACAGCCTATCTCAAGGCGCCGCTCCATAGGGTCACTCATGCGGAGTCATTGACCTTTCGTGAGGACAAGGTAATGACCTTGCCAACCACGGCCTTCTCAGTCCCCTTTAGTCTGTGATAGCACTAACAGGCGGACGAGGCTTCACAATTATCTTATTAGTGTTTAATCCCCACCCGTGGTTTATTACTTAAGTTATCACTGATTAAACTAACTCTACGTGGGTTACCCTGACAGCCCCTTTGTGCGTCGGCCCCCACTAGAGCCACTCTCTCTAAACACTCTAGCACAAGCATATCCAACTCACAGGATTATATCAACAAGGAAAGACGAACCAACAATGGCTCAATCGCGAGGCATAACTCTCTCACCCAAAATCACATGTATGACATCCATAAACGATTACGATCCAAGTATACATCAATACCACATCCGAAGCCAAAACATAAGGGCAACATCAAAATACAAGATCGAACACAAATACAAAAATCCCCGCCTCTGGAAGTCCTAACCACAACTTAGAATCCTATAAATGAATAAGTCAACTCAAAGGTTTTCTACATGACCTAGACTCAAGTTTAAGAAGGTCAAATTAAATCAACATGCATGATCTCGAGAGTAACCAAAGAATAAACAACGCCATAATACAGTTAACCATGAACAACAAATCCATCAAATAAATAAATCCACAACTCGAAAATAATTAACTAAATCAAACACATCGTTTACTCCTAATTTTCTCAATTAGACTATATCATTGCATGACAATAAATATTATATCGTTAATTCAGAATATCAACACCTTAAATTCTTTTAATGCATATTTATAACATATATATATATATACCGTTTATTTCAAAATTGCATCTATCAAACATATAATAGAAGAATTTGCCCTAATATTACACAATACTTTTACAAATTCACATAAATAAACATACCTACATTAAAATAATCGTTTTATAAAAAAAAACATTAAATAAATATCTTTTATTTTTATTTTATTTTTTTTTTTAAAAAAAAATATATTATAAATTATAAATTATATATATATATATATCAAAATCGAAATAAAGAAAAGAATAAATTAAAACTTATAATAAAAATAAAATAAACTAAAAAAAATAAAATCGAATTACCTTTTTTATAAGACATGGTACCACACTGTGTGGTGGCCGCGGCCGCCACAGCTGTGGTACCACCACCCTGTGGTGGCTACGGCCCCCGCAGGCAGTGGTACGCAGTGCGTACCCCCTGTGGTGGCCGCAGCGCCACAGAGGGGCCGTGGGGGTACGGCCTCGGCCGCCCCCACCCCAAAATAAAATTTTTATTATTATTTTTTTTAGAAAAATTTATGTATTAAATTTTTAAATTCTATTTTATTTACAAAGACTTTTATAATTACATTCGCCCATTCGGGCACGGAAACAAAGACAGAAATAATCATAATTTTAAATTTTTATATACATATTTATATTTATTTATTTTTATTTCAGAACAATAGGCCAAACACAATATATATAGTTTATATATATATATATATATAACCAACCAGAAACAAACACAACCTTAACCTTTAATCTGTAACTATTTATATACTTAAAGAAAGGAACAGTATATGTAATTGTACGTATTTAATTCAGAGTCTTCAAACAGAGTATTTTTCTATTCTTTTCACATAAACTGGAAATTATACAGACAATACATATTCAGAAGCTCAAATAGAAAACTAATATATATATGTTTATCTATTTTTGTTTAAATGTATTAACGAGAGTCCCAACGCAATACATAATAATAATTTCTCTCATGGATTCAATATAATAATAAATTTTTATTTATTTATTTATTTATTTTTTAAGACCAACAAAGATTTAATATCTAAATGCATCTCACAACCAAAAAGGAATTTTCTTTTCAAAAGGTTATATTTTTTTTCAAACTAAGTTTCAAACAGGTTCTATAAAAGTTTTCTACAGAAGATTTAATATAGTTTCAGAAGCAATCATTCAAGAACATAACACAACCAAACAAACCCTCTTTAAAACGAAATATTGATCTAAGATATTACATGCATGATTTTCTTTATAGAATAAAAAGAATAAATAATAAACTCTATGGAACCTGGAGTCCTTCGTCTGAAGAAGAATCCCTTCTGAAAGCTCCTTTCGAATTCCTCCTGCAGCTCCTCCTCGAATCTATCTATCTCCCAAAACAATTATTTTCTCCCCCCAGTTTTCAACAAAACCAAATTCTTTTCTTTTATTTTTCCCTTTCAGATCCCCGAACCACAGAGTAGAAGTTCTCTGTCTGTATAATCTTCTCATAAAATAATAAATCAAAAATAAAATTCAATAAAGCTTCCCTGCTTTCTTTTCACAAAAAGTCCTCTTTCCTATTGGTCCTTTTCCAGCTTTTAAAAGCACAAATTTATCTACAGTTTTTAATTAAAATAATTTATTTAAACAAGCTATTATCTATGCAAGATTTGTTAAATTTAATTTTAACAAAAAGATATTATTTAATTATCTTTAACAATATTTATTTAATTTAATTATTGTCAACATTATTAATTTAGAATAATTATTTATTCTTTTAATTAATTAAATCACTTTTATAATATATTTAAATTTAACTTTCAACTAACACAAAATTAAATCAAAACAATTAGACAACTTTAATCAATTATCTTATAACATAAGGTTAATTAAATAAACATGACCCATAAATCAAATGTACACTTCAATAATCAACAACACAACTAACGAGAACCAAAACTTCAGTCATGACACGACTCACAACAGACGACGACTTGGGACGGGGACGCTTCCAAACTTACTCCCTTTTTCAACATTTTTACCCGTTGGGCTAGTTTATTGCTCGCCCTGTCCTGCCGAAGCAGGTGGAATCGAGACTTATTCCTGCAATCCTGCATCCAAGCAAACGTCAAGTAGCACATGTATATATATATAAATAATCAACATCCTACCGTAAGAAGGAATTGCAGTGTAGCAGGGCACTCGTGAACGAGTGATGCTACACTGTCCTCTCACCTAATCTATTCTAACAATTACAATATCTATAACAACTAACATTTCTAACCAATTGATCATAAGATAACATGCTAATCAACTACTGCATCATAATTAATTACTAACCATTGCATTATAAAATAACACAGAATTCAAATCACATGATCACCATACGATTATCGACATTTAAAACATTAGAGAGAAAGCATTACCTAATAAAATAATCCAAACCCTACATATAGAGTATCATAAATCATAATAAAATATTAATTGTAGCAATCAATTAAACTACACAACCACACACACCAAAATGATGAATCAGTCACCATCACAATTCAGTATCACACTAACACATAAAAGCAAACAATAGTAGCAAATAGTATCAGAAACATGGGGGTATTACGGAGGCTTATCAGTGAGAGTCATAGCTTCGATGAAATGTCATGGCGATCTCATGGTGTCTTACCAACTTGGCACAAAAGGCTTATCGATAAGAGTTAGCGATATCGGTATGAGGTCTCGGCGAGTGACCTCGGTCTTGTCGATGGAAAACAAAAGGCTCGTTTTCGGCATAAAAAATGATTTGTCTCAGCGACTCAGAGTGGATGAGGTCTTTCGGTATGACTCAAGCATTCTATGAGAGGTCTCCCCAATAACGGTATGCTATAGCAACACACAAGTGGATGAAGACTTTCAGAAAGACATGGTGTGCTCTACAGGAGGTCTCCCCGATATCATAATGTTATAGCGAAGCACATAAGACAAAAGGTCTCTGTCGGTATGAGAATTGATTTCTCTTGGCGATCTAAGGTGAATTCGGGGTGTTTTGGTATGACATAAAACAATCTACAAGATGTCTCCCCAATTGTTTGAAGTTACAACGATACACGAGATGCATGGGAGTATCGGTGAAACATAGAGCATTCTATATAGCATCTCCCCAACTTCGTATTGTCTCAATGACACGGGGTGAAAGGATGACTTTCGGTAAAACAAAGTCTTATCTACAAAATGTCTCCCCGACGGTTGATGGTTCAGTGACACATAAGAGGGCTTTTAGTGAAACATCATGTGGTCTATGAGAGGTCTTCCCGACATCACTAGTTCATGGAAAAAGCATATGAGGAAAAGGCTATAGTGACAGTGAATGAAACAAAAGGGCGTCTCAGTGAGAAAGATTCTGATGTCTCAGCGATTGGAAAGAACAAAACATATGAGCTCTCAGCGTGACATAATGTAGTCGTTATGTCTTCTCCCTGACTCTGATGGGTTATGGTGAAAGCGATAACTAAAAGGAACGATCAACATTTTAATTGCCTTCGGCAGAACTATCTGGATGTCTCAGCGAATGGTTAATGAAGTCTCAAACTCTATGGCCATCATGGAAATTTCTAAATATAGTTGCAGGCTGACATCATTGATTGCATCGAATCTCAGAACCGTTTCATGGCAGCATATTCATTGAGTTTCCTCTTTGAGCAGTTACGTTTTTGAAATAATGGATGATTTGCAGCTCTCTGGATAAGCATTACTCTTGATTTTTTCCATCATCTACAAACTGTCATTATTCAGCTAAAATTAGCATGTGAGTTTCAAATTCTGGTGAAAAACACAAGACCTTATTATTGACTAACATACTTGAAATGTATATAAAAATACCAGTGTTGAAAACTGTAAGTGTTGTTGGTTGTAATTCTGAGAGTATCATTCCTTGTTTGTATGGAAATGTATGAATGAACTCTGCAATAAAACAGAGAGATATGTGCTTAACTGAAAATAGAGAAATCCTCTGAGTCATTATTATTGTTCAAAACATAATTTGAGGGGTTGGTACTCCTTGAGATGGGTGTCTCAAAATGAGGGGCTAGTGCTCCTTGAGTGGGTGCTCAAAAATCAACCTATAAGGCATTGTGAAATTTTGTTTAAAAGATTAAGCCTGGAAGGCATTTCGGGAGTGGTTTTTATACCCCAAGAGGGTTTTCCACTCGGTAAAATCTTAAGTCTCCTTGTTCTTCTGAGTTCTCTCTGTTTACTGTGTTGTTATTTTAGTTCACTGTTTGGTTATTACTTTTCTCAATTTTGTTTATGAATGATTACATTCAACTCATGAATGCATTAATCAGAGTATATTGAGATCAGATCTGAGCTATGTTTTTTTTTTAGTTTGTGAAAATTGGTCAAATCTATTAAGATACTGATTCACCCCCCCTCTCAGTGTCATTTTAACTCCAAGAGGTAGTTCATTCCCTGGTGATCTTTAAGAACAAAGAGACCTGTGTGCAGTGAATCCCTCTTATATCACAATCCCAAAATCCTCCAACTAAATTAATTAATTAATTCTCAATTAATAAACTAATTTAGGCTAATTAATTACCATTACCTTTTCCTCCATTATTTAATTCCACCTCACCATCAATCCTTGTCCACTCAATCCTAGCCCTTGAATCCATCTACATGGATCAAGATGTAAACATTTCACCATGTTACAAGTGTCCTAACCTACCTATCCTACCCCTTGCTCACACATGTGTGAGCATATCTCACACACATGTGAGGCCACCCTACCTCTTACACATGTCATAGACATTTCACTTTCCCAGATCACCCTACCTCTTACATATGTTATAGACATGTCTCTTTCATGGTCTTTCCAATGTGTGCTCACACATTTGTGAGCACACCTTGATCTTACACATCCTTTCCTCTTATGACACTTGTAACAAGACTAAGACTTCACCATATCATTCAATCGTGACCCTCCATTTAGTCAATGCATTTTGGCATTTGATTTCACCCATAAAAATCTATAAATTGAGGCATTTTCTCTCACTTTGATAAATCAAACTTCATCCAATTTTATGATGTGGACATACTTATATTGAATCATCTTTATCCTATCATCATGTTGTTGGTTTGATAAGCAAGCAAATTTCATTTATTAAGAGCATATCAATAGGACTTAGGTGCATCCTATTCTAGCTCAATCATGGAGTTTGAAGGTGATTTGGGGTAAATATTTATGTATTTATGAATTTATATTATCTCTTTTACTTGATTTCATTTTCTTACCATTAGATATTATTATTTTTAACCAAATTAATAGAATCACAACACTATGAAAAAAATTGAGTAAACTATGAAAATGTAACGAGAGCGAGAGTGAAACCCTAATGTGAATTTTTTAAATTTCCACCTTAGAAATAAACAAAAATCTTCCCTCTCATGGTTTTAGGGTAGCTCAATACCTCTAGATGAGTAGAAAGGTACTTCAAATTCAAGGAAAAAAGGAACTCAATGGACTTTCCAAGATGGAAGTCATGATCATGGCCTACAATGGTCCTTAAGAGGGCATATTGAAATTCATGCATGGGTGGTATGTGATCTTTACATGGCTTAATGGGCCTCTCTATGGTTCCCACATGCTTCCCTATCTCACCAATTATTTACTACTTCATCTTCCTCTTAGTATGGGAAACAAGACTTTGTCGTCACTTTTCCCAACACTATCATTGGGCTCAAAGCCCTACAGGTAGAGTCCATGAGAAAACACAACCCATCATTGTATAGCTAGATTTATTCCTTGACAATATAGAAGAGGAACATCCAAAGCAACCTGGCTCCCAAAGCATCTAACTCAAACTACTCCCTAGTTGGCTGAACTAGTATACAAGGTGCATATCTCTTAATATTTGTTGATTCCCTCCATGTTCATCCTCAAAATCCATGCAATCATATGTATGATATTTAACTGTACCCCATCCATTAATATTCTAGAGGGATGGATTCATGATCAGTGGTCAAAGACCTTTGAAGTTTTCTGCATTCATGAGGAAATGGGATACTTTGCTATTATTTTCAATTTTAGATTAGACTAGGATAAATCCCTCAAAGGAAAAACATAGTTTTTTAATAGGTAAGGTTTATACCTCCAACCCTAGACCCACAATTTCAACCCTAGTTTGGTATAACTTCAATATATACCATTTTGCACTAGTATAATTTGGTAAATAAATGACTACGTGACTAACACTTTTAGTCACAACAACTAAAGATGACTAAATTCTACTCATTTTTTGCAACACAACTATAAACATTTGACTAAATAAATGACTAATTTGATCATTGGGTAAAAAATGACTAGTCACACAAATAAAAATGACTAAATAATTAATCACACATAAAAATTGGACAATATGAGATTAAAATGGATAATTAAAAAAAAAAAATGAATTGAGGGAGTGGGTTGTATTATAATATAGTATAATAATATTATATTATAATATGATATTATATAATATATATTATTATATTATTATTATATAATATTATATTATTATATATTATTATATAATATTATATTTATATTATAATGTATTTAATATTATGGGTATGTGCAGGATCATGGGGGTCCAAAAAGTGGCAATGGGAAAAAAAGGTGTTTTTAACACATCCAGAAATGTGGAATTCACGCCTTTGACTTTTTTCAGGCTTGGGTACAATATCCGTTTTGGAAAGCGGGAACCCATTTTTTTGAAAAAACATGGATATCCGTTTTGAAAACCTAAAAAAACCCTCTTTAGTAAAATGGGCATAACTTTTGCGTTTCTTATCAAAATTTCAACTTTTTACAGGTGTTGGAAAGGTGATTGAGAGCTCTACACAATGGAATAGGTTGTGTTTCTATATTATACACCAAAAATATTATAATCATTTGAACTTCATATTTCATTTTTGAAACATCAAATGCTCACTAATTTCACATGCAAAGTCTTTTTTTCATGATTTTTTTGTAACACTCATCTCAAAATACTTGAAACATTAGAAAAAGTAATGAATAATGAAATATTTATATTTTTGTAGCAAGGAGATGAACAAATCTTCTTAAATCATCATATCTCACTATCCCTTTCTCTACCTCTCTATCTATCACTATGTCTCCCTTTAAGGTCTAAACCTATCTCTCCCTCCTTTCTTCTCTCTTTATCCCTCTTTATACCTATATTTCTCACTCTCTCTCCTTGACCTCTAGACATATCTCTCTACCTCTCTCCCCATCCTTCATTGCTTCTCTCTCCCTCTCACTCCCTCTCTCTCTCAGGTCCTTCCCACTCCATCTCCCTCTCTCTCTTTATCCCTCTCCCTCTCCCTCTCCATCTCCCCTCTCCCTCTCCCTCTCTCTCTCTCTCCCTCCCTTTCAAGTCTATATTCATCTTGAGTCTCTCTCCCTCTTAGGTATATCTCTCAACTCTTTCCCACTCCCTCCATCTTAGGTCTCTCTCTCAAGTCTCTTCCACTCCCTCTCTCTCTTTGTTCTCTCCCACTCCCTCTCTCTCTCAATGTCTCACTCACACTCACACTCTCACCCTCTCAAGTCTCTCTCTCTTCCACTCTCTCTTCCTCTCTCCCTCTCAAGTATCTCTCCCTCTCCCTCCCTCTATCTCCCTCTCTCTCTCTCTCTATCTATCTATCTATCTATCTATCTCACTCTCCATCTCCCTCTCAAGGGAATGTGCAAGATCATGATGGGCCAAAAAGTAGTGATATGAAAAAAGTATTTTACATTCACCAAAAAATGTGAAAAATCTTGAGTTGACATTTTTTGATGGGTTGGGTGTCGGTACATTGCTCCAAAGAAATGCCCAAGCCAAAGTAGCACAAATCGGATATACAATTTGTGCTACTTTGAAAATGTATTGTAAAAATAATATTTTAGTGTTATAAATTAGATATCTGATTTTTGCACACATAGACCCAAGAGAGAGAGAGGGTTGAGGGTAGAGGGATTAAGGGTTTTGGGTTTGTCGAACCCCAATCCAAATACCTACAAAACACAATGAACAAACACATTAGGATATCAAATGCAAGTAAGAACAAGGATTCCCCATGAAATCCATTAGCAAAGTTTAAAATAGGAAATGAAACAAGAATGAAATGAAAGAGCAATAAAGCAAGCTAAATCCTATTGAAGACAATGCAAACTCTTGATCCCATGGGGGAATTGGTGCCAATTTCATATGAAAATTGGCCCTTTCCCAACTCCTATGATGCAAACTTGATGAATGTTGGTGAATGATCCACTTTGATGAAGAATGACAAGTGCTTCAAGACCAAAATCTACATAACCTAGCTACAAATTCAAAAATGTGTATGGAGATTGTTAAATATTTGAGCATAGTAAGTTTACTCAAATTGTGGATGTTCAAATGAGGAGTTTAGCCTCTTATTTATAGAATGAGAAGATGGATGAATTTCAAAATAGAGCAATGTAGGACTAAGAATTAGCCAATGGAAAAGTGCCACTTGTCAACCTATGAGTGGATGGAGGATGTGCAATTTTTGAGGATTGTTCCAATAAATGCATATTTTTGAATTTTGAATTTGTTGAAATGATATGCAAGAGGGAAGGAAGAATGCATTGAATGCCACTTGGCTCAAGGTAAAGGACATGTAAGAGAGAGTAAATGCCTTGTTGGATGTACATGTCAACTTGGATTTTGAATTGAAACTTGAAGAATATTCCTTAAAAGATGCATTGTTGAAGAAAATGGAGATTTAATAAATCGATTAAATCTATTTTCATGTGCAAGTGGTAAAAGCTAGAGGATGGGACATGAGAGGAGATTAAATTAATCAAAGTTAATTAATTTAATGAAGGGATTAAATGATGTGCCCTATTTGACTTAAATTTATGGATTTATTTAAATCAAATATGAGAAGAATGTGAAGGGATTAATTAAATAAAGATTTTGATTCATTTAATTAAAAGAGATGATGTTAGATTAAAGTAAATAAGGTTTTAATTTATTTAATTTAATAGATATACTTAAGAGATTTAATCAAATAAAATTAATTATTTAATTAAATATGATAATTAGATAAAAAAAAATGGTTAATTTAATTATCGAGAAAGGGTGACTTAATTAGATAACTGATTTATTTAATTAAGAGAGGAATATTGATGAATTTAATTAGATAATGATATTTGATTAAATGGTTAGACCGAAGGATGATTCAGGATGAAATGATGTTAGTGGTCAGGATCAGATGCACAATGTCAATCAGTACATTTTACATGTCTACATTTTGCCCCTCTTTGAAGCAATGCACTCGTTGTGTTGGTTCAAAGAATAAATGATCTTGATCAAAGCCAAAAAAAAATTATTTTCAAAATCTTGCCCCACTGCTTCTCGGTGAGAGAAAACATGCCAATATATTTCCCCCCTCGAGAGATTGGATGAAAATTTCAATTTTTAGGCGATCTTGCAAAAAAAGAGGACAAGGTGCCCGACAGGTCCAAAAAGGCTCCAGGAGGCCAAAAACGTGTCTAAACACAATAAAACGATGTAAAACAGGCCTCAACTAGACAAAATAGGTTCAAGGGTCCAAAACCCTAGCAGGATAGCTAAATAGGGTGAAAAAACCCTAATTTTCAAGCTTAAAAAGGCTTTGAGGGGTCACTTTCAATTCATTTTCACACACAACCATCTAACAACCTTGAGATTTGAGCTCTGACCTCCTGATGATATGGTGCAATGACAGCTCCCGATGCATATTTCTGACCAAGTCCAGACGTACCAGCGGCCACCCAGCATTGGGGCACCCGTAAGTGATCCTTGAGCTTTATTTCTCATTTTTAGCATTCATTTAATGCATTTTAAATTAGCTTTTCTGCAACGGTGCTATATAGCACCGCTCAAAAATCAAACTATGCCGCTCAGTGTCAGATTGAGCCATGGTAGTGAAGTTTGGAGTTTGGAAATAAACTCCAAACTCTGACACTAAGGTCATGACTCGCAGGGTCATTTCCAAAGTGCGCAACGGTGGTGTTTTATCGACGAGAATCTTTGCAAACTGCACCGCTTAGAAGAAAAGTGCACCACGGCGGTGCGATTTGGCATTTTGTGCCCCAGCGTCATAGTTTGATAAAAAATCAAACTACGATGCCTTCATGGATAGCGACGCTGGAGTGATTTTTTGGACACTCTGCATGAGATTTTTTCAAAAAATTTAACATGATGACCCTTCCTGATGTAGGATGCAGTGAGGGAGTTGTATTCCCAAGAGCACAGGTCATGGGATCTCCTCGACTATTTGTGAGACCTCAGTGACAAAGAGCAGGATCAGTTACGAGACATGGGGTTTTGGTTCATTGCATACGTAGCGCTCGTGCATACTCATCTTGGGATGATGTCAGCGCTTGTCGAGAGATGGCATAGCGAGACCTCATCTTTCTGCCTTCCCACAGGCGAGGCCACCGTCACCTTGGAGGATGTGTGGTGCATCCTGAGATTGCTGATTCATAATCACCACATTATTTTTGACTAGATGTCAGGTGGGATGCCTATCACACAGTCCTTGCCATAGAGGACATTATCATTTGTGAGAGTTAGATTGAGCTTGAGTGCCATAGGGTTCTCGCCTCCCCCTTCTACTTAGTTCTTGTGACCATCATTTAAGGTCTCGTTGCCCCAAATCAACGAGGTCGGTACTTCAGTCCTGGTTGGGGACTCTACTGGGAGTGCATGGTGATGCGTGATAGGCCTACTTGTTTTGCTTAGGGGCCTGTCCTTCCTTCTTCACTATACAAAGATCTACACGAGTATGTCTACCTTGATGGCAGAGGACTCAGGGCAGGGGTGAAACTTCTCCATGTATGGGTGTGGGAGCACATCGTTGTTTTTTGGCCACTGGTTGTTGCAGTACCAATGGGGCCTAGACAAGATGCAAACTTTTACATGGCGCCCGTACCTTGGTTGGCCCAGATGGGCCGATGATGCAGATCATATTTTCTTTGCCCACCAGAACCGGATTATGCAGGGGCGGGAGCATACCATGGTGGAGAGATATCTACCCAGGCGCATTCAGCGACAGTTCGGCGAGCCACAGGACCGGCCAAACGATGATTATGTGGCTATATTTTCTCGCACCATGTCACAGGCTTCATGGGGCCCATACATTTCTACTTCAGAGATCATTGACAACTTTAGATAGTTGGTGGCCTAGCCTTGGCTTTATGATTAGGGGCCTACGGATCTAGGCATCACACAGGCATATAGAGACTGGTTTCGGCCTCCCCTACGCTTGACAGTTCTAGGAGTGGTCCCCATTCGGTGGAGGACTAGAGGTAAAGGGGGAGGACAAGGATGGAGGGACGATGCATGGCAAGATCAGCCGGTCAGGCCTCCAGTTCATCCAGTTTAGCCAGGTTAGGCTGATGTGCAGATGCAGGATCAACAGTAGGTGCCAGCTAGGCAGCAGGAGTAGGCAAGTGCACCACCATGAGCTGGGGGTGAGGATCAACCTCAGGTATAGCCTCCACGAGCACAACTAGCAGGGCAGGTGGATCCTTGAGATGCATTGATTGCGTAGTTGTAGGCCCAGGTTCAAACCATGATAGCCCAAAGGGATTAGGCCAGGACCGAGAGAGATTAGGCCAGGGCCAAGAGAGACTAGGCTATTTTGTAGAGGTAGGCCATAGAGCTACAGGCAGCTGTAGAGATGGGTCGGCGACAGTAGTTGGAGAGCATGGAAACCTCCTCTCAGAGCATAGTGTCCATTCGGTCTTACAGGGAGGTCGTCCTGGAGGCAGATTATTACCGCATGCATTATCATTAGATCATGCCTAGAGCAGAGTGGGCCCTAGACTACTCGCAACAGACCAGCCATAGACCAATAGAGGGTCACGGTAACAGAGGTGAGGGTAGCAGAAAAAATGGGTAGACCTTGTTTTGATCGAAATGATACTTTTTGTGCCTTATGGGCTCCTTTTTGATAGCCCGATGGGCCTTTTTGTAATTATTGACACACATGTACAGTGATCTGATTATTTTGTACTATGATAGTTACTCGATGATGATATATACGAGATGACAATTTTGATATGATGTTATGTGTACCACTTATTTATGCATTTTATGGATGATTCTATTTTTATATGCTATTGCAATGATGTTTATGATGTGATGCAATGGATGCATTTCTTTTCTGATGATGTATGCATTATGACTAGATCTTATATTATGTTGTTCTATTCATGATATGCAGATGCATTTATGTGATGCAAATGGATGATGATGATTTATATGATGATCTATTTATGTTGATGCAAATGATATGTGATATGAAATGTAATATGTAAAATGATATGGAAATTATCTATTGGTGAATGCGTGAAATGATATGTGAACTGTGCTTATAAAATGATTATGGATGGATGTACACTTTTCATGCAATGGATTTTTATGTTCCTATTTATGCTTATAATGATGTGGAATGATTTATGCAATGAAATGTAAAAAAATGATTGTGATGCCATTTATGAGATGATATGGATGATTAATGGATAATATAATGTAATGCAAATGCAATGGTTGTGTTTTATATGATATGTATTGATGATGCAAATGAGATGGTTTTAAGATGCTTAGAATAACAAATATATTATCCTAAACATGTAATGTATGTGATGCATTTACTGTGATGTGATGTAATATATGCAAAGTGGTATGATGATGTTTTAATGCAGAATGAACGTAATGTGGGAGATGACTTTATAATGTTTATGTGATGTGAATATGCAATGGATTATCTATAATGCTTGTGTACCTATGATGTTTGATTATGCAGTAGGTGTTAATGTGAAATGATTATGAAATGTTTATGCACATGAATGTTATGCGATAGTTTATGTGATGAATGCAATGTGATGCAAAAAATGGATGCAATGTTAATGAGAAATGGATGTGCTAATTTATGGAAAATGATTATAATAATATGTTTATATGATGATGACAATGCAATGCATGTGCTTCCTATATGATATGTTGATGCAATATGCTTATGATTTGTGGATGTAGGATTGATGACGACGATGATGATGATGATGATCAACTGTCATAGTACCTTGTTAGTGTGATGAGCAAGAAGGGATGAAAGAGAAGAAGTCATTTCAATAAGACGTAAGATGATGAATATGCAAATGATGATGAATACTTGCCGAGGAGTTGGGATTTTCAAATGGCCAATTTTCTTGTGTTTGATAACACACATGGTACAATGCATCAAGGTATAGAGAACCAAGATGGCATTGTACCCAATGTGATGAACTTTGACCTGACAATCAGATAGGAGTATCCTTGTTCAGACTTGACATATGAAAACCTTGCTAGGATGCACTTTAGAAGTTTCAAACACCTTGGACCAAAACATAGAAAGGTACAACCTATCAATGCAATAGTCAACAAGCTGCCCAAAACCTCCTCCATACATACCTAACAAAGCAAGTATTCACCAAGTTATATTACAAGAACATCCAACAAGCACAACAGAAAAAAGGTAATGATCATTGCCCCATTCCTATTTCTCTAAATCCTCTATTCAGATATCATCGAGAAGTCCTTGGAATGAGCACAATAAGATAAGTCGACAGACAGAGATAAAGTAAAAAAACAAGCTGATGTTCTTCAATACCACTAATCAAAAGGAAATGTGTTTTTAAGGATAAGAACCGAAACTATTGCCAAAAGATAATGCCCATTGTAAGAGGGATACATCCTAGGACATGTTAGTGGATGGCGGCACACCATTTCGTTTATCCTAAGTGTTCTTTCAAATGATTGATATGGGACCTATTGGATGATAGGTTATCGACACAAAGAGTTGACCGACTTGCTTACGTACTGACTTAGACCTGAGACTTGACGTTTTGAGTTTTCACTTTTTACTTGCTAGACTTGTTTCTGATTGTTTCACCAAAGGTTGAGGATGACGATCGTTTATTATGAGTGATGTTATTGAGGGTGAAAGCGAGATGAGACAGATGGATTTTTTCAAATATTTGGATGTTTTTGGAGTTTTACAATGTTTTGAGGCTGTTTTTGTATTTTTGAGATTTTCAAATTTTTTGATTTTCGGTTTTCCAATGTTTTGGGGTTTTTTGATATTTTGACCAAGAGACTAACCTAAAGACCTATCCTAAGGGCATCGAGGGTTGATTAATAGATTAGCCTTGCCTACGTTATACACGTAGAGACCACGTAGTTCGACTAACGACTTGACCGATTTACGGATGATGATATACATGATGAAATGTCAGTTTATTATGACAGACTCCTAAAAGACTGACCTAAGTGTCTCGGGGGATGATCAAAGATCAACCTTGCCTATGTTCAAGGCTTAGAGACCTGTAGTTTGACAAGACGACTTTATTTATACTTTTTGACCGACTTTTTGACCTGTTTTTGAATTTTGATGTGTTTTGAATGTTTTTGGATTTTGTGCTTTTTTGATGTTTTTAGATTTTTTGATCTTTTGATGTTTTTGGATTTTCTGATGTTTTGATGTTTTTGGATTTTTTGATGTTTTTGATGTTTTTGGATTTTCTAATGTTTTGATGTTTTTGGATTTTCTGATTTTTTGGGACTTCAAGAATATACACGAATCCAATTTGATAAGAACATGCCCCCAGCATGATGCAATAGACTTCTTCGATAAAGGAAAGACAAACTGGCCTTGAGAATGGGCCGAGTAGTACTAGGAAGGATCATGATACGAAAACAAGACCAAGCTATGATGCAAATGTGGGTATATGAGTGATGGATGCAGACCCGAATGCGATGGATGATGGAAACGTAATGGATGGATGATGCAGAACAAGCTGATAGGATCTTGGTGGATGGAAAGTGCTTATTTACACAAGGTGCCTATTTTTGAGGTTTTCACGAAGGTACTTGTCCAAAGTGCCACCGAAGTGGTTTTCACTAGAGAACGATTTTTTTCTTTACTGTTTTCAATCTTTTTTCTGATTTTTTTTTTTGGATTTTTTGCTTTTTTTGTTTTTTTGTTGTCACCAAGATGCCCGTTTGCCAGGTTTTTGCCAAAGTAACCATTTTTCAAGACATTTTCTGATTTTTTTTAATTTTTTGGTTCTATACCTTGAAATATTTAGTCATAATTTTTTCTGAGATGGGAGCTATTCATGGGCTCTTGCAGAGGTTCCTCTTGATGGTAAAAACAACACAACATTAAACAAAATATTTCTATTATATTTCTCCTGAAAGAGAAAGATAACACATGGAGATCTAACTCCCAAGGTCCTGGTAATTGGTTCTCAATTATGCTGACTTCACTCAGTGGTTGATATAACTATAATGTTCAAGGGGCCTTTGCTAGTAACAAAGAACAAGAATGCATAGCATCAAGTAGTCTACGTTTGGGTGGTTTTAAATAGAAGAAAAAGATAAAATAGAGCTTTAAGTCAAAGAAACGTGAGTAAAATTCTTACATATCCAGACATGCATATCAATAATGAGTGTTTATTCCACCTAACCACAACTATAGCAAGATGCAATCCATAGAATAAACTATGCTACTGCATACATCCATAATGCTAATTCAGATACCATCAATAATCACTAAACTTACTTCAAACAAATGAACCAATCATCATCCAAAACACAGATCAAATGAATACAATAACAATTTAATTCATAGATAATCCAATGATATGATCTTGAATCCAGTTCCTTCTATTAACTTTCATCAAATAAGGAATAATTAAGCATAGCAAAATCACTGGCATATGGATTGATCATGTACCATTAACCTTATCAAAATGGATCCAAACTTTAAAATCATGACATGAAAATGTATGAAAACTATAAAATAATCAAGCCTTTTTACTAAACTTTTTAGAGTAACTTTCTAAAACATTGAAATCCTAGATCTAGTTTCTATCTTCTATCCTTAGGTGGCTGATCTTTCTTCAATTAGTTGACCTTTACAAAGTAGATTCTAAAAATACATATAGGGTGCCATATGCACGAGTTTCTCAATTATCAATCAAGATCCACAGTTCATGGAGTTGAAACTGAACACAGAAGTAGACTCAGGAACCCCTGTTTCAAGGCTGATCACTCTGTTGCATAAAAAGAAAATCTAATACTCCAAGAAGAAAGTGAAACCCACGGATCAAACTCAAAGTTGAACTTTTATCTAAACCCACAAAAAGAGGAGAAGAGTAGATAGAGCATGATGAAAAGAGTCAGTCACGTTTGCACTGAATGCTCAAGAATGTACTCATCAAAACTAAAGAACATTTGTTGAAGAGTACCCAAATCTGGCCCATCCAACCAATCACCTTCAAATTTGATTCTTTCAAATTCTGCAGAAACCAACCTTTGCATCTCCTTTAACTTGATTAGCTCCTTTCTAGCAACTCTTACCTCTTCCCAGATATCCATAAACTAATCTAACAATAAATTATCCCCATCATCTCCCTTTTGCATGATTTCCTCAAACCTACTCCTCTATCTCTCCCTTAGTTTATCCAACGACATGCCTTCTTTATTGGAGGAATCTAAGTTGATTAAAATGGCCACAACCACCTCTAACTCAATCATTTGTTGATTGATCAAGTCTTTACTCATTTCTCGGACTTATTCTTGATGTCCATGCATAGCTCTTGATTTATACCTTATGATGCTCATAGTTTTCTCCACAAAATCTTCATTACCCTGGTCAAGAACTAAATATTCCAGCAAAGTGGACTTGGGCATTTTGCTAATATCTTGTTCTTGAGCAGGGTAATGAAGATTTTGTGGAGAAACTGTGAGCATCATAAGGTATAAATCAAGAGCTATGCATGGACATCAAGAAGAAGTCCGAGAAATGAGTTAGAGGCGGTTGTTCTCATTGTTATTATTATGCAAATTGTTTAAGCAAACCACGGCCAGAAAAGTCTCAAGAGAATTGATTTGATTGCTGGGGAAAATTGCAGAGCGAATCTTGGTGAATTTCTGGTCAATCCTAAGGAGCGTTTTGAGGTAGGTTTCTTTTTATTTTCTTTCTCCCATTTGTTCTTTTGCGTATGTTGTTTTGGCGCATTCGTGGGAGGGGTTTTGTTTTTTTTCTTTTTTTTTGTTTTTCCGCTTGTTTGTGGTTGTGCGGTTCTTTCTTGTTATGTTTTCTTGGTTCTTTATTTTTCGTTTCGTTCTATTTTGTTGGGTTTGTCTTTCCATTTGTCATTTTTGTTTTGTTGTTTGTTCTGCTGTCACTTTCATGACAGGTCCATTTTTTCGTGCTCTGGTTTTGACTAGGGTTTCTATTTTGAGGGGGTTTCCTTGCTTGGGTGATGAATTTCGTTTTGAGACCCTATTCTAGTTTTCTCACGTTGGTTTTGGGTTGTTCGTACGGGTTTCTCGTTGTGCCCTAGTTTTTGGAAATGATGTATCGAGTGAATTAGGGTTTTGCAATATAACCTTTTTCATGTTTTTAATGACTTTTGTACAGAGGAGCTGTAGGAGGGATAAAATTATGCTATTTCTAGTTTCCTTTGGGGCCCATGTGACCTAGGTTTTATGGGTCCATATGACCATACCTTGTTTGAAATACTCTCCATTTGCTGGAATTATTCCACTTCCCTTCATTATTATGATGTTACTATATCTTTACTCTTGGTCGGAACCGGATCCGAAGGGGAAGTTGAACTTGGTAGCTAACATTCGTTTCTAGTTCGATTCACGTTTCAGTCTTGCCTCTGACCATGTTTTGGTTCTGGTCCGGTTCCCATCCCGCCTCCGACCCTATTTTGTTCTTTGTCTGGTTCCCGTCCCAACCCTGCCGTGTGATAAGAGATATTTTTTATGCCTAATACTTCTATGGTTCTGCCTCCAATAAAGGCATAGTTTGACCAAGTAAATATTATTTTGAGGATGATGGAGGAGGGATTATATGATGGACTAACTTAAATGATTTTTTCATCTAATATATGGAATTGCTACAGGTATTAAGAAATGTTGGGAGCATCAGATGAGGCCTCTCAGAGGAGCCAGCCAGGTGAAACTTTATGGCAAGGAGTTAGGCCGAAGAAGATCAAAGTGGAATAGCTCCCGTATACCTTGAGATGTAAGCATAGGGAGGTTGTCCTCACAGCTAGCAAAATTGATTCTGACTGGACTGATATTACTGACACCAATTTGGTTCCTTTTAATTATGAAGAATTGCATGTGGAGACATTCACTGAAGAGGAGGTCACGAGAAGGATAGAAAGGATTGTTCAATCCGGGCTAGCACATGTTGCACTCTTCCCCCTATCTGTCCAATGTCCGGAGTTGATTCTTGCAATAGTTGGAGCATATAACCCTGCTACTAGGTAGTGTGTGGATGTAAAGGGTAATGTCATTATTGAATTCACGCCTCCAATGATCAAATTCCTGTTTCATATACCTAATCCCAAGAATCCTAAGCAATTGAATGAGGCGGAAGCTTTGAAGCTTTATAGTGATAATAAGGAGAGGAATATTTTTAACACGAATAAGACTTGGATGAGGGTGGAGAAGAAGTCTCTGACCAAGCTTCCAGACTAGCCTAAGAGGGCGGACTTTAGTAAATAAATTGCAGATATAATCATGTTCCTTTGTAGGGTGTTTGGTAAAAAGGATGATTCGCTATTTAAAGAATGGATGTTTCCTTTCATTCAAACTATTTTGGATGGGAGGAAACAATTTGACTAGTCAATGATAGTATCAGACAACATTCACAATTAGATGATAAAAGTGAGAGAAACCAAGCATTTATTTATGACCTCCTATGTAGTTTATGCAGCTTCCTAAGTGGGGATTTTTCCTGGACTTCAAACAGTAGGTATATTGGGGGAAGCCCAAGGACATAAGAGAGTGTGGGAGTATTATCATCATCTCACCTTGTAGGAATCAAAGCAACATTATATAAGGGTTAATGATTCCTTTCTTTATGTCATTATTAGCAAGCTTAATTGTGATGTTGGGTATAGGCTTAGCAGGGAGGCAATGGCTTTTGTGAATGAATGGGGGCATTGGTTTATCCAGTACCCCACATTCACCTATTTTAGATTAGAAGGCTTTGATGGTCACCCCCATTTGCTACCTAGATGTTGTGGTGATAGGATCATTTTAATGGAGTTTATTTATCAAGCCTTGGCTGTGAATTTTAATTTTAGCAACAAACACAAGACTGGGTGCCATAAGTTTCCAATGAAGCTGGGGGCCTTTTGTTGTCCACACATTTAGGCAGCTAAGGTTGTTTGTGATGAATTAGTTTATTTGAAGTTGGGCCTGTACACTGCAAGGAAATACTATGACCCCAAGCACAAGATGAGGGCTTTGCTTCCTAGTGTCTTTGAGAAACACTTTAATCTATTGGAGGATTTTTGGGAAGACTTGCAGGATGAGTATGATCTTAGGAAGAAGAATTATGAAAGGATACCTATCCCACTTATGGCTGAGTTTGGGATAAAAGAAGACATTCCAGACACATTGTCTGATGATGGGATAGTTTTGGATCCCAGGTATGATGCAGGAAAGATTGGTACTAAAGATCTTGATCCAATATATTGGAATGTTGAGGAGACAATCAACATAAAGCAGATTGCAAGACCAGTGCTGGACAAGAGTATTCAATGGGTGAGTTTGAGGACTAATTAGGCCGAGGATACATCATCTAAGAAGAGGAAGGTTGCAGGTACCACCCAAGGATATAAAAGGGAAAAGAGAAGGATGGAACCTAAGGAACCTTTAGAGTTTATGCCTTCTATTGCACAAGAAGAGGAAGTGGTTCCTCAAGATCTTCCAGAGGTATAGGAAGATGAAACAACTATAGAGGTGGGTGCTTCTGCATCTGCTGTAGGGGAGGCATCTACTCAGCCTTCTGATGCACAAGAATTAGGCCAAGAATCACCAAAGGGAGCCCTCCATGATGAAGCAGAGGTCTTAAAGAAAATGGAGGATGAAATTGAGGTACATAATATAGAAATAAATTCAGAAAAGACTCCCTATGATAAAGAGCATCATGTATCAACATCTTTGGATGTGACAGATGATGTAGGCACTGAACATATATTGACTGAGGAAGATCAGTGGGAACTCTTTAACGATGCAAAAAGAGAAGTTGATGCTAAGGCACAAGCTGAGGCATCAGCTAAGCAACAAGAGGAGGGGGCCAAGGCACAATCTGAGTTGGCAGTTAAGCAAAAGGAGTTGGAAGATAAGGTCAAGGCCAATGAATTAGCTCAATAGCAACAACAAAAGGAGCAGGAGCTCAAGATTCAAGAGGAGAGGGATAAGTTGATAATGTAACAAAAAATTCATAAGCTTGAAGAAGAAAAGTCCCAACAAAGAAGAGAAAAATAAGCTATTGAAGCTAAGCTCAAAGCACAAGAAGAGGCTTATAGGCAAAAGGAAGAGCAAGAGCGTTTGAAAAGGGAAAGAGAGGCTACTGAGATTGTTGAACATGAAAAGAAGTCCAAGGAGGCATGGGACTATGTTGAATAATTGAAGAAGCAACGAGATCAAATGTTAGAAAAGAACAAAATAGAAGAGGAATGCTTAAAGCAGGAGCTGGAGGCTAAAAGGCTGCAAGAGAAAAAGGATAAAGAGGAAGCAAAAAGGTTAACACAGGAAAAGGAGCAAAGTGATCATAAAAATGTGTAGGAGGTTGATTCTCAAATGGGGCCTACATTTTTACAACCTTTGTCTTCCACTACTGTTGCTTCTTCTTCAGCCCAGGTAGCCACTACTCCTATTGCTCCTACATGGCTAAAACTAGACTTGGAAAGGAAAAAAGTTATCCAACCACAGTCGTTGAATTGGGAAGAAATGATGAAAGAAATTAGGAAAGAGAAACCTAAAAAGAAGGTCTGAGTTCTTCATTCTACTAGGCTCACTGATGGTGGAGAAATTGTTGCTGAATGTGCCATTCCCGTAATGGAGAAGAGCTGTGATGATATGCAAATCACTGATTATCATATGGGGGCAATAAATTTGGGAAAGCCTACAAGAAACCAATAGATGAGTTTGATTGATATTATGGATTCTTCAACTAAATCCTGAATGATTAAAGATAAAAAAAGAAAGGATGAGGTTAAGGCTCAATTGGATCAGCTCCATGGTTTTTTGAAAGATGTTTCAAGTCCCATTTCTCAACAAGCTACTCTTCCTAAATCCCCAGTTTTGTTAACAAAGAGGGAAGCCGATGATTTGATTCAAATGAAAAGAAAGGTGCGGATGATGGATAAATGGTTGGATAAGCTCAACTAGGAGGTTTATGATGTTCTTGTTGAAGGTTCTAAAATTCATAAAGCTGCTCTTGAATTAGCAAAAGATCTAGACCAGTAGGCTAAGGATATGGATAAGCAGGATGATGAATACAAGGAATATGTTAAAAGGCTTGAGGATATTAGCAAAATTCCCAAGTCCACTTTGCTGGAATATTCAGTTCTTGAGTAGGGTAATGAAGATTTTGTGGAGAAAACTATGAGCATCATAAGGTATAAATCAAGAGCTATGCATGGACATCAAGAAGAAGTCTGAGAAATGAGTAAAGACTTGAATCAACAAATGATTGAGTTAGAGGCGGTTGTGGCCATTTTAATCAACTTAGATTCCTCCAATAAAGAAGGCCTGTCGTTGGATAAACTAAGGGAGAGATGGAGGAGTAGGTTTGAGGAAATCATGCAAAAGGGAGATGATGGGGAGAATTTATTGTTAGATCAGTTTATAGATATCTGGGAAGAGGTAAGAGTTGCTAGAAAGGAGCTAATTAAGTTAAAGGAGATGCAAAGGTTGGTTTCCACAGAATTTGAAAGAATCAAATTTGAAGGTGATTGGTTGGATGGGCCAAATTTGGGTACTCTTCAACAGATTTTCTCCAGTTTTGATGAGTACATTCTTGAGCATTCAGTGCAAACGTGATTGACTCTTTTCATCATGCTCTCCTCTTCTCCTCTTTTTGTGGGTTTGGACATAAGTTCAACTTTGAGTTTGATATGTGGGTTTCACTTTCTTCTTGGAGTATTAGATTTTCTTTTTATGCAACAGAGTGATTAGCTTTGAAAGAGGGGTTCCTGAGTCTACTTATGTGTTCAGTTTTGACTCCATGAATTGTGGATCTTGATTGATAATTAAGAAACTTGTGCATATGGCACCCTATATGTATTTTTAGAATCTAATTTATAAAGGTTGGTTAATTGAAGAAAGATCAGCCACCTGAGGATAAAAGAGAGAAACTAGATCTAGGATTTCAATTTTTTAGAAAGATACTCTAAAAAGTTTAGTAAAAAGGCTTGATTATTTTATAGTTTTCATACATTTTCATGTCATGATTTTAAAGTTTGGATCCATTTTGATAAGGTTAATGGTACATGATCAATCCATATGCCATTGATTTTGCTATGCTTAATTGTTCCTTATTTGATGAAAGTTAATAGAAGGAACTGGATTCAAGATCATATCATTGGATTATCTGTGAATTAAATTTTTATTGTATTCATTTCATTTGTGTTTTGGATGATGAGTGGGTGATTTGTTTGAAGTAAGTTTAGTGATTATTGATGGTATTTGAATTAGCATTATGGATGTATGTAGTAGCATAGTTTAGTTTATGGATTGCATCTTGTTATAGTTGTGGTTAGGTGGAATAAACACTCATTATTGATATGCATGTCTGGATATGTAAAAAATTTACTCACGTTTCTTTGACTTAAAACTCTGTTTTATCTTTTTCTTTTCTTTAAAACCCCCCAAACGTAGACTACTTGATGCTATGCATTCTTGTTCTTTGTTACTAGCAAAGGCCCCTTGAACATTATAGTTATATCAACCACTGAGTGAAGTCATCATAATTGAGAACCAATTACCAGGACCTTGGGAGTTAGATCTCCATGTGTTATCTTTCTCTTTTAGAAGAAATAGAATAGTAATATTATGTTTAATGTTGTTGTGTTGTTTTGACCATCAACAATTCCCCTTCGGGTGTTGATAACTAATATGCCCCTGACTTATAACTTGTTGTGATAACGAATGGTCCCAACCAATTGGGTTCAAATTTTCTTTTGCTGCTTGGGTTTGGGACATTCTTTTGATTCTCCTTTAATACCAGTTCTCCGACTTGGAAAGTCTTGCTTCTGATTTTCTTATTGCAGCTCATTTTGATTCTATTCTAGTAGACTTGCAAATGATTCAAAGCATCTATACACTACTCATCCAGTAGCTCAAGCTCATTTAGTATTGATACCTGGTACTCTTCATCTGTGATGAGGTTTTGTAGTGATATTTTGAGTGATGGGAGCTCGATCTCAATGGGGAGTACTGATTTTGATTCGTAGACTAGGGAGAAAGGGGTGGCGCTGGTGGGTGTGTGGATGCTGGTTCAGTAGGCCTAGAGGGTGAGATTAAGCTGCAAATGCCAGTCACGACCTGTGTCATTGACTGTTTTCTTGAGGATTTTTAAAATGGTTTTATTAGTGGATTCTACTTGGCCATTGCCTTGGGAATAGTATGGGGTAGAGAAGCGATGTTGGATTTTAAATTTTTCGCATAAGTCACAGACATCCTGATTTTTGAATGGTGTCCCATTATATGAGATAATGGCTTGTGGAACACCGTAGCGGCAAATGAGATAGTTCAGGATGAACTTTGATATCTGATTCTCGGTTATATACATCATGGGTATGGCTTCCACCCACTTAGTAAAGTACTTTGTGGCGTTTATGATGAACATGTGGCCGTTAGATGAAGTGGGCATGATTTTTCCAATGAGATTGAGTCCCCACTGCGGAAAGGGCCATGGTGTGATGATGGGATGAAGTCCTTGAGTTGGCGCATGGATGAGGTCCCCATGCTGCTGACATTGTAGACACCTTCTGACATAGTCATGTGCCTCTCTTTCCATTGTAGGCCAATAATACCTCATCCTCAGCAATTTCTTGGCTATAGTCATTCCACTCGAGTGTGAACCACAGATACCATTATTTACTTTAGTTAGAGCGGTCAATGCCTCATAATTTAAGCAACGTAGTAAGGTTCCTTCTATGCTCCTACGATATAAGGTATCTCCTAGGATGATGAATCGAGATGCCTTTTTTACAAAGGTTCATTTTAGGGTTGAAGGTAGGTCGGCAGGTATGACTCCTATTCGAAGGTATGTATAAATGTTGTGGTACCAAGCATCACTAAGATGAACAATTTTGCACACAAATCTTGATTCTAGTACCTCAAATGCGGGCATGAGAAGCTGCTCTATTAGGAATTCATATTTTGGAACGTTATGGGGGATGTCCAGTAAGGATCCAATTGTTGCCATGGCATCTGTTGCTCTATTGTTGGCTCTGGGAATCTGCTCAAATGTAATCTCGATGAAGGATTCTTTGAGAGTCTCCACCAATTTCTTGTAAGGAGTGAGCTTATCATCTTTAGTTTGGTACTCATCATTCACTTGGTTTATTATCAATTGAAAGTCTCTATATACTTTGAGAGCTATAATGTTCCACTGCATTGCTATTCTGAGACCTATGGTTAAAGCCTCATATTATGCAATGTTATTGGTGCAGGGAAATGCCAGTTTGTAGGACCTTGGTATGTAGTCCCCTTGTGGGGTTATAAAGAAGACACCGACTCCTAATCCATGCTGCATGTATGAGCCATCAAAGTAGAGTTTCTAGTGGTCAGCTACGTTGAGATTGAAAATGGATTCATCTAGAAACTCTGAGATGAGAGGATTCTCTGAATATATTGGTGCTTCTGCAAGCTGATCTACAATGACTTGGCCTTTGATTGCTTTCTACTCCACATATTCAATGTTGTATTCTGATAGTATCATCACCCATTTAGCCATTCTTCCAGTGAGAATTTATTTTGACAGTAAGTACTTGAGGGGGTCGATTTCGGCGATGAGTTTTATTTTGTGTGCCAACATGTAATGTCTGAATTTTTGTGATGCAAACACTACTACTAGGCATGCTTTCTCTATGAATGAGTAGTTTAACTCATTCCCAACCATTATTTTTCTAATGTAATAGATGGCCCTTTCTGTTCCATTTTCATCATGTTGAGCTAGGAGAGCTCCAAGGGCTACTGTTGTTGCTGACACGTAGAGAATTCATGGTTTTCTTGGGATTGGTGGCATTAGGAATGGTGGTGTAAGCAAATATTCTTTTATTTTATTGAAGCCTGCCTTGGAGACCTCTCAATTGCTTTAATGTTTTGGGTGCCTGGATCTCAAGGATTACTTTTACTTTTGCCGAATCTACCTTGATACCTCTCATTGATACTATATATCCTAGCAATTTTCCTGATTGTACATTGAAGACACACTTCTTTGGGTTTAATTTGACCTTGTACTCTTCGAGCCTATCAAAAATGGCACTTAGGGTTGCTATGTGATCTTTTCTCCTTTGGGATTTGGCTAGAATTTCATCAACATAATCTTCGACCATTTTATGGATCATGTCATGGAAGATTAACGTCATGGCTCTTTGGTATGTTGCTATTGCATTCTTTAAGCCAAATGGCATCATATTCTAGCAGTAAGTCCCCCATGGACAAGTGGAGGCCATTTTTTGTTGGTCTTCTTTAGCAATCACTATCTGGTTATAACTTGAGAAACCATCCATTAAGGAAAGCATTTCATGTCCCCCTATCATATCTATGATCATGTCAATATTGGGCAACGAGAAATCATCTTTCAGACACGCTTTGTTCAAGTCTCTGAAGTTTGTGCAGATTCTAATGCCCCCATCAAGTTTTGAGACAGGTACCGAGTTTGAAACCCATTCAGGATAATCTATCGGTCGAATGAATCCTAGATCTAATAGCTTCTTTAGTTCCATTTTTACCAGTATGGTGATCTGAGGGTGAATTTTTCTAATATTTTGTTTAACAAGCTTTGCTTCTGGGTATACTGCTAAGTGGTGAACCATGATTTCTAGATCAAGTCCTGGCATGTCAGCATAGCTCCATGTGAAGTTTATCTGTCTCTCTCTTAGGAAGGCTGCTAGAAGCTCTTGTTCTTCTGATAGTAATGATTCCACATAAAATGTGATGTGTGGGGTTTCCTCTGTTCCTAGGTTGACCGGATTGCATTTTTCTGCTAGGACTGCTGATTTTTCTTGATGAAGAGCTCTGAAAGGAAGATTGAATCCCCCATCCTCAGGAACCTTGGAGAGGTTTTCACCATTGGATGCGTCCTTTCTTTTTACTTTTTTCTGGTCAGAGAGTGCCATAGTGTGGTTTTCACTCAAGGACTTAGATATGATTCTTAATTTTTCACTTTTGTGAATGAGTGATTCAATCGTTTCCCCATAATAGGCATGTGTATCTAGCTCCATTATGAACCCTGCTTTGTGATCCCCACATGGAATGTTATCCCGCAGTCCCATGAATTATGAGAGCACCTCATCATTTTCAAATGTATCAAGAACTGGTGGTCCTCGTTGGTCATAGTCGATGAGTTGGGGGTATACTAGGCAGATTTCATGATTTTGATGGTCTAATTCAAAAGATAGGGTGCTAATCATGAAAAGAGTGGAATCTTAAAATAGCCTAGGTAGGTTGGATATGGGATCCTCGTCATCACTACTACTACAGATGTCAGTTATATCAAATGTGAAGTTATCAATGACGTGACCTATAGATACTAGTAAGCATAGTTTTGTTGCGGTTTGCTGAGGAGGATTTTTGACCTTTCTAACTAGAGGACCTCGGCCACGTATGGTTATACTCAAAGGGGTACATCCGAGGCCAAGAATTCCCATTTGCGTCTCTGGAATAATAGGTATTATAATCCCATTGTCGTTTTTCCCAAGTCTTTGATTTCTATCGTAGCCCATTGCAAGCATCATTTGCAGACCCTTGCTTTTGTCATCCATTGGTAAATCAGCTATTAGTCTCTCATCTTGGTATATAATATGAGATGGATCTGCCTCAATAACTTCTTGGCCAAGATCTCCCCAACTTGTAAAGTTGGGATAGTCTTTAGGAGATGTTTGAGATGTGGAGGCTTCATTTACTTGCAGACGTCCTTGTGATCTAGGAGATTATGGTAACTCTCCTACCACAAAAGCATTTTTAGGGATCATGTAGTTTCCACAACCATTATCTTGGATGATGACCTTAATGTCAGAGATGGTGGGAATGGCAAGAGTGGCGAGTGTCTCTATCACAGAGGTGGAAGCGAGAGTGGCGGGATCAATGTATGGTGTAGATGGGCCCTCATCATTTTTTGGTACTTGGGGGATTTTATAGTACTTTGCCTCGAGGATTTTGCAGTAGGAAAATGGTTTGGGATCTCCATGGATGGTAACTTCTTGTCCTTCATGTGTGAATTTAACACATTGATGGAAAGTCGATGCTACTGCTTGCATTGCATGAATCCATGGGTGTCCTAGGAGGATGTTATATGGCAAGTCGAGGTTGAGGACCTGACAAGTGGTTTCCATGATGGATGGCCCTACTTGAATAGGGATTTTGATTATGCCTTGGGACACTCTTTCTTGATCATCATATGCTCTTATTGTGATACCCTTTCCTTTGTCAATGGAATCCTTTGAGATTTTTAATTGTTTGATGAGCTTGAGAGAACATATATTCAGACCCGCACCTCCATCCACCAAGACCCGTTTGACTTTGCTTTTGTGCACTAGGACTTATAAGTGGAGTGCACGGTTATGAGATGGTTGGGAAAGAAAATATTGGTCTGAGAATGTGAGGATATTTGGTGTAATGATATTTCTGACCATAGCTTGGAATTGTTCCGCATCAAGATTTGTGGGGATAGTGGATGAAGCCAACGCTTCCTCAAGGATTTTCTTATGAGCAGATGAGATTTTTAGTAACTCCATGATGGATATTTGAGCTAGAATTCTTTTGAGCTGATCAAGGACATTATATCCATTGGGGACAGATCTAGGTGTAGGGACTCTATTTGGCTAGGATGATCCCGCAATGGTAACTTTGTCGCCTCTTGTGGTGACTCCACAATCAGCATGGGCTCCTTTGATGGTAATGGTAGCGCAGTAGTCATCCAGAGATGCAATGACGTGGTCATACACATGATTTACATTCTTGAAGGTTTCTTTCCCCTTATCTATGTTATTATTCCCTTTATTGCCATGGTTAGGCATTGGATTTGTGTATATCTTAAGGTTTTGGTTTCCTGTTGGTTGTTCCACGTTTATAATTCTTTGATCGATGAGATCTTGAATTATGTTTTTTAGCCTCATACAACTATTCGTGGTATTCCCTTTGATTTTATGGAAGTCAAAAAGTTGATTCTCATTATACCAAGGAGGTATCACATCCGGTTCTTGGTAATTCTCATAAGTGGGAGCTTTGATGAGTTTTTCTTTTATCAGTTTCTTCATGATGACTTCAAGTGGTTCCCCAAGAGTGGTGTACTTTCACTTGGGGTAATTCTTGTTTCATTGGGGTGGTCCCCTTTGATCATTGAGATTATTAATTGCTTGATTGTTGTTCGGTTGTTGTGTTTCTTGAAGATTTTTTTGGTGTTGGATTTGGATTTGTGGTGCAGGTGTATTTTGGCGAGGGGCACTAATGACTACTTTGGCGTCGATGACACCATCATTGGTAACATTTTTGTTTCTTTCCCATGTGTGAGGTCTATCATTGTAATTGGTGGGTGGGCGGTTGTTTTTTTGTTCAGTGTATGAAGTTGATCATGCAGGTTGTGTCATAAGGGCTCGTTCGATGCTGAGCACCTTGGAGATCAACTTGTCATATGTGGTGATCCCTTGTACCTTGAGATGGAATGCCAAGAGGCCATCAAGGTTGGATATGATGGTGCAAACTTTTTGTTCCTCGGGCATGGTCCATTTACTCCAATTGGCCTTGGATTGCCATCATTGTAGGAATGAAGCAAATGATTCATTCTTACCTTGTTTCAGAGCTGAGAGTTCTTCTAGATTGACATCCATTGCAATATTGCATGCATATTTTTTACTGAATGCATCTATAATTTCTTGGAATTTTTTAATGCTTGAAGGTAGGCGAGAGAACCATTCCATAGCGTGGCTAGCAAAACTCCTAGGAAATAGCCACATCAGATAGGTATCATTGTATGCGACTTCCATGCAATGAACCTGGAATTCCTTGATGTGATCTTCAGGGTTTCCCACCCCACGATATTTGTCAAACTTGGGGATTTGAAATCCATTTGGGAATGGTTTCATCACAAGGCTCCTATCAAATGGATAGGGAAATAAGTTGCTTGGTGTTTTTGTGGTTCTCGTTGATTGAAGATCAAGCACTTGTTGCGAGAGCAACCTGATTCGTGTTGTTACATTATTTTGCAGATCAGGGGGTGGAATGAAGGTGTTATGGGGTGTTTTGATTATTGGTTGGATGGGTGGGTTGGTTGGTGTGTTATTTGATGGAATTTGCACATTTTTTCAAGCCAGGTATGCTTGCACTTGCTGTTGTATAAACAACACTTGTTGTTGATCTTGTTGTTGCTGTGCTAGGATTTCCTATTGTTGAGCTTGTTGTTGTGCTTGTTGTTGGGCCTGTTGTTGTGCTTGTTGTTGTTCCAACAATGCTTGTTGTTGGGCTACTTCTTGCTACTCTTGATATTGTTTTATTGCTTGTTGATATGCTTGCAGTTATGTTGCTTGTTTTTGTGTAATAAACTATGCTTGTGCTTGTGTTTGTTGTGCTTGATATTGGGCGTGCACTTGAGCTTGAGCTTGGGCTTGTGCCACTTGTTGTTGCAATAGAATTTGGGCTTGGGCAGCCTTTTGTACTTGTACTACAGCTTGGGTTGCTTGAGCAACTTGTGCAGCTTGAGTGGCTTGTTGTTGTTGTTGCAATAAGGCTTGGGCTTATGCAACTTGTTGCGCTTGCTGTGCAATTTGGGCAACTTGAGCAATTTGCGCAGCTTGTGTGGCTTGTTGGGAAACTAGTTGTGTGGCTTGTTGAGAAGCTATTTATGCGGCTTTTTTCTTTTTCACTTGTAGGAATGCCTTTTGATAAGAAGCTTGGTGAGTGGCTTGCAATGCCATGCTGTATTGATTTGATAAATTAGAGTTTGGTGGTGGTGGGGGTGGTGGTGGATTCGGAATGGTGCTTGTGGTGGTGGTGAGCGGTGATGTCGTGTTGGTGGTTTTAGTGGTGGATGGTGCTATTGATGTGGTTGGTCCTTGAGAGACCATGCTTTGAGATGTTAGGGGGTGGTTGATGATGTCACAATTGCTTGTGTAAATGTAATTTGTTGTTAAGATATCGATGACAAGTTTTGAGAGTTTGGCGTGATGCTTTGATTAGTGTTTGGAATGTTGGTTTGATTGATATTTGGTAAAGGTGGGAGTCCCAAGCCAAGTAGAGGTGTGGATAATGGTGGTAATGGTGGAAGAGGTAAAAATGTGAGGGGTGTGAGTTCTTGAGAAAATGATGTTGTGTCGAAAATGCCCCCAGGTCTGAACATGTCACCTTCTTCTTGTGAATTTGTGAGAAGAGAGGTTTGGGGTGTTGCGAGGAAGGATGATGACAATGGATCATTAGGATTATGAAAAGTGAGAGGGACATACTTATGTAATGGATTTTGGGGTATGTTTTGTTCCAAAGTGGTATTTTCATCCAAGTCTTGATTGTTGACAAGGGGGTGTGTTTGAATAACATTAAGAAATGCATTTCCCTTATTAACATTGGGTTGGGTTGGAGCAAAAATGTTGTTATTTGTGGAATTTTTTGAGTGATGCTTTGGGATGGAGGTGTAGATGAGATGGGGAGTGTGGATGAAATTAGAGGCATGACCTCCAAAGATGGTTCCACTATAGAGCTCACGTCAAAATCAAAAGGTAATTTGGCCCCTTGTTTTGCTAGTTTGAGCATGTATAATGAAGGGTTAAGCCTCATCACAATTTTGATAATCTTATGGTTTTCTAGATTTTGGAGCATTTCAGTTATTTCTTCATGCAACATCCCAAAGGTAAGATATTCTTGAGTTTCCTCTTGTAGATTTGGTGATGATGAGATAATCAAAGGATTACTTGATTCAACAGGATTCATTTCAGCATTCATTTGGCTTAGGTCACTTGAAGCGGGTGTTTCTTTGTCAACTTCCATGTTCTTCTTGTATTGAGATCTAGTTTGAACCATAAAACAAGGATCAATTTTCAAGAATATAGGAGATGAATCTCTAGTTCTTTGGATTGATTCTTATTTTATGCACAAAAGAGAAATTTTTAGGATATCTTGAGGATCAAAAGGTGATATGATTGATGATGCAAGAGATGGATGATGTGGATGTTTGATCTTTTGATAAATCTTGAGGGGAATGCTAGACTTTTAGGACTTTTGGATATGTTTTGGATTTTGATTTTGATTTTTTGGATTGCCCTTGACTTGATTGATTTTGGTTTGCTTTGATTGAACAAATAGACCCTAAGATGTTTGATGATTATCTAAGGGGTAGAATTTCTCAAAGGATGATAATTTGAATATGTGTAGGGAGAAGGATGCATCTACCCACACCTATTCAAACAAGATGATAATTTAACCAAGCATATGAAGAAGGATACATCGACATATACTTAGCTAAACAAGATGGTTTGATAACTTTGACTAAGCATATGTAAAAGGATGCATCTACACATACCTAGCCAAAGATGATTTGATAAATATTTCAAGGATTTTGTCTCAAGGATTTGATGATTTTGATTTTTTCCAAAAAGCCTAGCATGAAGGATAATTTCAATATTTCTCAAAAGATGATGGTGAGATGATTTTTGGTTTGATGTTTGAAGGATGGATGAAAAATATTTTGATTTCTTTTGATCCTAAGATGAACCTAAAAAAGACACTTTGTTTACCTAAACCTCGGTATTGAAGAACATGCAATGCTTCTATAGACCTTTATAACTAAGAAGTGGTTCAATTTGAGCATACATTTCTGGATTTTGAATCAAGGAATTTCGTTTTGGGATTTGACTTTCTTAGAAATCATGAGGTTTCAACACATGTGAGTCCATTTTGTTATCTTTTCTTAGTGACTTTATTTTACCACAAACACTTCTTTGATTAGATTTCCAAACTAGATGTCCAATGTCTTAATTTCTTCGAATCCCACAAAGTATGTTATGTGGAAATTTGATGAATTCAAGGCAAGGGTTCCCTATTTTTTAACTTTAGTAGACAAATTGAGATGTAATCCAAGTGTTTAGATACCTCTAAGGATAGAATCCCAAGGCAAGAAATAGCACATGAATTGGGTCAATTGTATTTGTCTCCTAAAGGGTTTGAAATTTTGATGATTTTAAGTGTTTATTTCCAAGATGTTTTCAAACAAGCAAAGCATTTTGTAACCAAGAATAAGTACAACCCTATGGATATGGAAGACAATATTTATTGAGTCCCCACTTGGACAAGTCTAGCTATGCTTATCTTTAGCGAATGGTTAGATGCTTGACCCCATTGGCTCCCCTCCATGACACTCACTTATACGGGGCAGCCAAGCATCAACACCCATGAAACTCCCATGGAATGCTTTCCATTTCTACTAAAAGACCGTAAAAGTGTGGGGTGGCTTCAGAAGGACCATTCTTGCACCAACAAATAGATCAAGGATTTTGTAAATTCTAAGACATGGGTTTTAATTAGGACTTTTCATTCATGGAGATTGACCCATACGACAAGAGTACCTTTTCAGATCCATCTTGTCGGAGCCAACTGCGTGATACTAGAATTTAATCCAATACCCACATTTATATCCTGGTTGGAAATACTCTTGGCTTCAGAGTGTTATCAGATGAGTCGTTCCCTTGGGTGAGTACTTTTTCCCCAAGGCAAGCCCTCTAAGATAAATAAAAGTGAATAAATGTATTCATAGTTCAATTGACCCTTGTTTAGAAACAAAGGGAGAACATATGCAATAAGTTTACCCACACTCGTAAATTGTTTTGTTCAATTTTTAAGCCCAAAATGAAGTGTGGAGGTGATTACTTTATCTCAACCTAAGATCATAAAAAAGGCCTTTTGATTCTCAAGATCGCTATAAAGCGCGAGAGAAGTGCATACATCCTTTTCGATGATGTTAGTTTAAGTATGAAACCACAAAAAAATAGTTGCACATGTTCATTTTAACCTTTCAAAGCAATTGTGAGTTCATTTTAAAAGCACCAAAGTAAGTGTGACAAATTGCCTTGTTCAATTTTTAATCCCAAAACAAAATTTAGTATATTGGAGTCCTAATGTTCATTTTAAGCCTTTTGTAACAAGAATCGAAATGTTCTTTTTAAAGCCCAAATGAAATTAGTGGATCCTACGCATAAAAGGATGGAAAATTTTCCTTAAGAGGGATAGTGAATCCTCAAAAAGTGTTAAACAAACACTAAAGTGTTTAAAAACACTTGTTTTTATGAAATGACCTCATTATGCTTCTCTTCCTCTTCGTCTTCTAATCGATTCAACCTACAAGAAAAATCAGTTATATTCTACAAAACAGAAGTGAAAAAGACAGAAAATAGATAGAAGAAGTAGAATTTTAAAAAAAGCACGTGCTAAAAATTAAATTTCACTTCATACTCCCCTCCAGCGGTGTAATCCGTGAGGGCATCATAGTTTGATTTCTCTAGCAGTGTTGTATAGCGCTGCTTTCCAGTCAGCATTGCTCTGTAGTCGGGCTAGTGAGTGTTAATGCGTCGTCCTTTTGCCCAGCGGTGCAATTTGATTTTTTTGAAAATTCCCACGAGTCTGATTGGTCAAATGGTGCAGTTTGAAATTCAAAATCTTGGGCAGGAAGACTTTAGCGTTGGAGTTTGAATTTCCAACGGTTCTGTATAGCGACGCTAGAGAACCAACGCTGCTGAACAGCGACGTTGAACCTGTAAACAAAGAAAAATGTGTAAATTTGATAAAAAAACGTGATTGAAAGGTGAGATTGCCCTCCTTCTAGCGCCAAAATGTTGAACCCCAATCCAAATACCTACAAAACATAATGAACAAACACATTAGGATATCAAATGCAAGTAAGAACAAGGATTCCCCATGAAATCCATTAGCAAAGTTTAAAATAGGAAATGAAACAAGAATGAAATGACAGAGCAATAAAGGAAGCTAAATCCTATTGAAGACAATGCAAACTCTTGATCTCATGGGGGAATTGGTGCCAATTTCATGTGAAAATTGGCCCTTTCCCAACTCCTATGATGCAAGCTTGATGAATTCTGGTGAATGATCCACTTTTATGAAGAATGGTGAGTGCTTCAAGACCAAAATCTACATAACCTAGCTACAAATTCGAAAATGTGTATGGAGATTGCTAAATATTTGAGCATTGTAAGTTTACTCAAATTGTGGATGTTCAAATGAGGAGTTTAGCCTCTTATTTATAGAATGAGAAGATGGATGAATTTCAAAATAGAGCAATGTGGGACTAATAATTAGCCAATGGAAAAGTGCCACTTGTCAACCTATGAGTGGATGGAGGATGTGCAATTTTTGAGGATTGTGCCAATAAATGCATATTTTTGAATTTTGAATTTGTTGAAATGATATGAAAGAGGGAAGGAAGAATGCATTGAATGCCACTTGGCTCAAGGCAAAGGACATGTAAGAGAGAGTAAATGCCTTTTTGGATGTACATGTCAACTTGGATTTTGAATTGAAACTTGAAGAATATTCCTTAAAAGATGCCTTGTTGAAGAAAATAAAGATTTAATAAATCAATCAAATCTATTTTCATGTGCAAGTGGTAAAAGCTAGAGGATGGGACATGAGAGGAGATTAAATTAATCAAAGTTAATTAATTTAGTGAAGGGATTAAATGATGTGACCTATTTGACTTAAATTTATGGATTTATTTAAATCAAATATGAGAAGAATGTGATAAGGGATTAATTAAATAAAGATTTTGATTCATTTAATTAAAAGAGATGATGTTAGATTAAACTAAATAAGGTTTTAATTTATTTAATTTAATAGATAGACTTTAGATATTTAATCGAATAAAATTAATTATTTAATTAAATATGATAATTAGATAAAAATGGTTAATTTAATTATCAAGAAAAGGTGACTTAATTAGATAGCTGATTTATTTAATTAAGAGAGGAATATTGATGAATTTAATTAGATAATGATATTTGATTAAATGGTTAGACCGAAGGATGATTCAGGATGAAACAATGTTAGTGGTGAGGATTAGATGCACAATGTCAATC